>JARHVA010000533.1:4587500-5167781 GCA_037957365.1 Torreya grandis | reverse complement strand
CATCCTCATCCAATCCAACTAAGTCCCTAATAACCTAACCATATAAGTCCCTAATTAATTTAACCCCATCCCCATTCCCTCCCCAACCTATTTCATAACCCTCATTCCTAATAGCCACAAAACCACTACCCTTGAGCTACCTCTAAGTCATGATTTTGGCAATATCACCATTCACAACCTAATGTTTTGTAAAATTGCATGGTGTAGTCTAGAATCCAACACACCTAAATCCTCTCACACCAACACACATTCTATCAAACCATGATAATCTAATCACAACAATTCAATATATTCCATCCCATCTACCTAATACCTAAATACATGACTCACTCATTCAACCTAACCCCTTAACCTACCTAATTCTTCCCCTTCTAACTTATCCATTCTACCTAATTGCCCGTCATAACTAATTATATACCCCCTAATCATGTGTCTAAACCTCGAGTCATAGTGGCTCCTAAGATTTCCTTCCCATTAACCTATCATATCTTCTTACCCTTCTTAATTAATTAACCTACTAACATAAACATCTAAGTATATATTTACCTTAACCCTAATCCCCATAACCATTCCCTCCCTAACCCATTCACTAACCCTCATTCATAATAACCATAAAATTACTAATCTCAAGTTCACTCTAAGTCCCAATTTTGGCAATATGACCATTCACAACCTATAATTTTACAAAATCATAGGTCTTCCCTCATGTTTTGTAAAACTAAAACTTGTGATTACCTTATCGTGGCTTATGGTGATAATACCATGACTAAGGGCAAAATAACCAATGGAAGTATTACCACAACTACATGTATATATCATAAATAATTAAAGTATATACAAAAATAATGAAATTCAAAGGCTATGCATGGATTACATACTGGTGGTCCCATGTTGCCCAGTCTCTAGTGCTCCCAAACCCTCTTTCTATGGTGTGATGAACAAAGAATGTGATCTATGGCATGGTCTCTAGATCACAAAATTCACAATAGCTAAAAGACAAAATAAGCCTTTTACCCCTACATTTTCCTATTTTACCCTCTAATTCACCCCTTCTTTTACCCCTTTCACCATATTTCACCTTCACTAATCCAATTATCCAACCCTATCTACTAATCTTGATCCCTGAATCCATTTTCATGACCTCTTCTCACATTTAGTCAATGTTTCATCATCTCTAAGTTCTCATAGATCACTATTCCAGGACATAGTCTTATATTGCCCATTATAAATCCAAAATCTTGGGTTAGAACTACATTAGCCTGAGTTCTCTTAAGACTATGTAGGCAGCACTTGACCACCTTGTTATGCCCAAGGATAGCTCAACCACTATTCACATCTGATCCCATCCCATCCCCTAAAGGTCACTCAATGTTACTAAATCAAATTGAGCTATGAATATAATTATAAAGTGGCTTATTAATAATAATCATTTATTGCATGTCTTTTATAGGCTTATAGTTATCCTTTGCATGTGATCTTAATAACAGATTTATCGTTACCTTATTTCCTATCCCATATTTTTCATAGGCCAATGTTGACATCTCAGTAATTTCATTCTTATTATCATAATCAAATTGCCTCTCTCTCTAGACATTGGTCAATTATCTATAACTCATCCTCTGAGGTTTAAGTCACTTTATCCCTTAGCATTTATGTTTGGGGCATCTCAATCATATCTCCCTCAATACTCAGGGCATCCCAACCCCTTATCATCATCTTGGTCTTATCTCACCCCAGGGATTTCTTTTTGAGTGATGACTAAAACACTAGATCGGATAATAAATGACACATAAAATAGCCCAAATCGATGCTCTAATACCAATTATAATGAAATTACTTAGATATTCATAATAAGAGAATATATAAAATAATTTAGAAAAAATAATGATATCCACAACAATAATTGACAAAAGATCGGAATACTTGAATATAATGACTAAGTTACTTGAAGGGGGAAGCCTCTGTAACAATGTAATAAGATTTGAATTTGTAATGATATGATAAAATACTAATGACTAGCTTATATATATATATATATATATATATATATATATATATATATACATATATATGTATATATATATATACATATATAGATATATATATATTATACATATATATGTATATATATATACATACATATATATATATATATATACATTATACATATGTATATATATGTATATATACATATATATGTATAATATATATATCTATATATATATATGTATATATATATCTATATGTATATATATCTGTGTGTGTATATGTATATATGTATATGTATATGTATATGTATATATATGTATATGTATATGTATATGTATACATATATATATATATATATATATGTATATATATGCATGTATATATATGTATGTGTATATGTGTGTGTATATATACATAGATATATATATACATATACATATATATACAGATATATATACATACATATATATACATATAAACATACACACACACATGTATATATATGTATATATATATATGTATATGTATATGTATATATATGTAAACATATATATATATGTTATATATATGTATATATATGTGTATATATGTGTGTGTATATGTATATGTGTGTATATACATATGTGTATATATACATATATATACATACATACATATATACATACATACATATATATATACATATACATATACATACATATATATATACATATACATACATATATATACATATACATATATATATATATATATATATATATATATATATATATATACATATATATATACACATACATACATACATATATATATATGTATGTATGTATGTGTATATATCTACATACATACATATACATTATATGCATATATGTATATATATACATATATATATATATATATACATATATATATACATATAAATACATATATATATTCTCAATTTCACCATGGTTATTCTATAGGCCAACAATACTAAAAACATAGAGATGAAATATGATAATATGAAATGTATGGAATTCAAAATTCAAATAGCCATATCCCTAGACACACTATAGATTAAGGGTGTAGCAGTGAAATTAGATGTATAGATAAAATGAATGTTGGACAACATCTCCCTAAGTTAGACATGAGGGGGTGATGTTTGTCCTCTGTGAGGTTGGTCATGTCCAATAGATAGTAAAGATCTAGGATTTTTTGGTTTTGTTTACCTTCATCTTTATGTTTTATGTTATGTGTGGGAGCTTCTGATTAGTCATGGATAACATTATATGATTATTTTTCTATCAAAACCTCAACGTTTTGACATGTCAATACCAATGGAAAATCAATGGGATAAAAAATTGTCAATGATTGAATGTTGGCATGACCTCAGCACCCCATGTGTTGAGTGATTCCTACATAACAATATTCAAAATATGGATCAAACTTCATGTAGTTTTCCCACGTTATAGTGGTGTGTGTATAGTTGGTGCAAAGTGTTATATGTTGGTGAAATACTAGTGTGATTAAGTGATTGAACTATGAATTTTGACCTTGATTGTGTATTTATACTTTATCCCTAGGCTACTAGGCTATATGTGATTAGAATGAGGAGAAATAGAGATTTTCTCTTAATGCACAATTAGAATTCTGGTGTTTTTTAGTGTGGAAGACTCTTGTGTGAAAAAATGGTTTGAAATTTATTTATATATTAATATGTTTGAAATTCTTTCGAATGGGGTGTATTAGGGACATAGGATGACCTTTACATAACTTTATATTAACCAAAATAGTTGTTATTTGGTGGGAGGACTAGAGACGAGAATTGGACAATAAAGTAGGGAACTATTGTCCAATAGGTCTTTGTAGTATAATGTGGACAAACAGTAATGTTAATGTTCTAACATGGCGTGAATGATTATTGAGGCTAATAGCATGATACATAACTACATTATGGGGTTATCAATTAACTTATAATAGTGAGTTCTCTGCATGCATGGTGATAGATAGTGATCAAAAGGGCCATATGATAGGTCAACAAATAAGTGTGTAAAGGAGTGCTCATAAGTGCATTTTTTTTTAACTTAAATGTTAAATTGTGTGTCTACACTATGCACCTTGATACCAATAACCATAAAACACATAGGTAAAACCATATGAATTGAATGATAAATATAATTAGGTATAATTTTTGCATCAAAAAATTTAATACTCTAGATGAGTTTAAGAAGCTCAAAACTTATTCAATGTGGTCAAAGCATGAAGACATATATCCAAAACAATTATGCTCAAACAAATTTTCTTTACCAATGTTTCAAAATTTTCATTGATAAAATTGGATCATAGGATATGATAAGTTTCTTGAATTCTTCTTTTAAGTATTACTCTCCAGCATACTACAATTTATACCCCTCAATAAAATGGTGTGCCAAAAAGAAGAATAAAATATTTAAATTTTAGTTATCAATGAACTAAATGAAGAGATTTATCAAAAACAACTATTTTGAAACAAATTTCTTTACCAATATTTGTAAAGAAAAATAGAAATGTATTTTCTGTTATGGTGATTTTCATAAAATCTACTCGAGAAGAACCAACTTTAGGATCTCATGTTATGGACTTACAATTTTACCATGTCTTGATCTCTATCCACAAAACACTTAGAAATTAAAATGTGATTCAATGCATTATAATTTAAGAAAGCATACTTATGTTTGTGCCATCACTGTTTGAAATTATTCACATGGTTTTAAATAGTGAGAACATATCTGATCCATTGAAGGACCTATGACCTAGAATATATATTTTTATATTTTTTTTGTTTTGTTCATATAATGTTATATTTTATGATGTAATAAGATACACCTAAGGCATGTCATGTGTCTATGTTCTAATTATTTTCTTTGTGTGTGTGTGTGTGTGTGTGTGTGTGTGTGTGTGTGTGTGTGTGTGTGTGTGTGTGTGTGTGTGTGTGTGTGTGTGTGTGTGTGTGTGTGTGTGTGTGTTTGTGTGTATTATTTTGTTGTTTTTGTGGTGGATCTTGAGATTTCCATATCCTTCTATTTCCATTGAGGGAAAGTTGTATCTTATTTCTACTTGTATGTTTGTTATGATACCTTTCATGGGAAATTTATGGAATGCATTAAAAGAATAGATGGATATAGTTATAAGATATTCTAATATTTACTCTTATTTTTTATGGGAAATATTTAACATTTTTTTTAATAAAATTTCATATTATATAATCGTTCTACAGAGAAAATTATTATTTTTTAATATAAATTTTCTAACATCATAAACAAGTTTGTCATCATTACAATTATTTTCCTTGTTTCATATTTGAAAGGATTTAAACTACACCTCATTTCTATTGAAATGAAGGGCATCACATTCTATAAAATTTTCCTTTTTATGAAGTTTATAAAATAGTTTTAGCTTCCATGTACTTAGATCTTGTGTTTCAAAAAAACCTAGCTCAAGACAAATATTTTTTTTGAGTCAAATTCAGTTTTCTCCCTAGGCACAAAAATCATGCCATTCAAGCTCCAAAGAAGAATACTCTTACAACATGCTCATCCTTTATCTAAGGTTTTAACTTGGTTATTAGAATTCTTCCTAAAAATATTATTTGAAGGGATGTTTTTTGTGGGGAGAAAGGAACATGAATAAAGTATCAATTTCAGTTTCCACAATTTTATTGCAAGAAGAAGTCTTAGAAAATGATTTGATATACTTGAGTGTGGAGACAAAAATGTTCGATCTATAATCTATTTTTGTGTAACATATGGTGTATGATAAGGTCAAATATCATTTTCATCTTCATAAATAATAGGTACACATCAATATGATGTAGTAAACTTACTTGAATTTTTGGCTTCATTATGATAGATCATATCATCCATTCTCCAATCAATTTAGTTCATTTGAGAAAGATGATGGACACAGTCAGATGAAAATTATAGTAACAGAACTTGACCGAGCTCCATCAAAAACATTACTGATTCACTACTTATCAAAAAAGCAAAAAAAAAATCATTAAACAAAAACAAAAATTATCTGAAAATAAATGAGGAAGCCCCCTGGGCTGATTTAATCAACCCTGTAAACAATGACAAAAGTATTTTATTATAGCATGCCATGTGTCTTAGTTATCATTGTTGCTCTATCATACCTTTCTCAAGGCTTTGGGGGATTTTCTCTCAAGGGTTGTGACTTAAGAATTATATGGAACTTTAATGGAGGATATCCAAATTATTTTAAGTTCAATGCAGAGCTTGTATAATGAACATATAATTACCTTAATAAATCTCCCCTACTTGCCTATCTCTGTAGTGAAGAATTAGCTCAAGAAAATTCTCTCTTTTAAGAAGTGTCACAAACCAAATGGAAACATAGTGAAAATTTCCACACTTCCACATGGTAATAATATATTAACACATCATCTTATGATAAGACTTTTAGGCTCAATTAGTTACAATTGTGTAATAAAATACACATGAAAAAGCACAAACACAAGTGTGTGCACAAGAAACAAAAACCTACAATAAACATAGACATTCAAAAAGGGCAATGCAAAACAACACAAACATAGTTTATGCCAAAAAAATTAATGCACACTTATAACAAGAAAATGCATTGTAAGAAACCTTTCACAATCACAAAAATTCTAGACAAATTCATAAACTATCATATTTTTGGTTGATGCAAGATTTCTCATGAACCAGGATGTTCTTACTTCAGACACCATGGGTACGAGAAGAAATAGATGATGATACTCATGTGAATTTTGAGAACTCCTATAATGGTATGACTTGTTTTGTAATTTTTGTTGAACTAATCCATGTCGCATCTTCTATGTCTTGGTATTTTCATTTAACTAGATATTTTTTATATTATTTTCTTTGCATAATATTTACAACTTGCATATTAATCACTTCTTATATTGCTTCGTGCTCTTTCTAAAGCATATGAAATCTCCAAAAAAATTCTTCCTAATATGAACTTGTATTTTCACTAATTTATCCTTCATATTATGGATACAAATCAACTACATTGAAAATAGGTGATATGTCCTTTTTTCATTTCAATTTATCCTATGTCTCTTTTGGAAATATCTCTTTTCTCAAGTTTTCTAACACTAAGTCTACAACTTGATATTTAACTTATCTTATCTTGAGATATACACATTGGTTGTATTGTGTAATATTAATTTCTAACTTTTATCATACTTGATTATAAACTTATCACATATGCTCTATAAAATATTATGCTTCAACACTTATCAATTTCGTATTTCTCATGTAATTACACAATCCTCATAGATTTAAACCATAATAAATTGAAATTCCATTTTTCTTATACTTGTATTCACAAAAATATTATAAGAAAACTTAAATAACACCAAAACATTATCTGATGCTCCTAACTTACCTTCAATTAAACATCTCAAAATAATACCCAAACTCCTATTGACTACCTCTATTTTTCCATCTATTTTAGGATGGTATGTTAAACTTAATTGTGGTCTAGCTTTCAACTTATTCCATTATGTCCTCCATAAATATACAATAAATTTCACATGTATTTATCTCATACTATACTACAAGTAAACCATGTAGTCTTACAACTTATCTGAAAAATAGATTAGCAATGTTTGTTTCATTACTAGTCTTTCTGCCTTCTATTAAATTTCTAATCTTTAAACATCTATCAACTATCAGAAATATTGAGTCATTTCATTCCTACATTCTAGGACCCAGAAAAATTATACTTATATCCTCCCACAATTTCAATGTGATAGTAAATGGTTGATACAACCATGTATTCTGACTTTTCCCTTTCACTAGTTGGAAAAATATGTACTTGTGAAAAAATTTGAACACATCCACACTCATTCATGGCTAAAAACATTTTTTTTCCACTTGTGCTAATGTTTTGTCATAACCAAATTATTATTTCTAATCACCACTAGATTTTTTGATCCATTCCTATGTATATTTTGGATTGGACACTTGCATCGGAGAAAGATGCCTACAATGACGAAATAGTCCCTAGTTGACATAATTGTCTAGAGGGAAAGAGTAATCAGAATAAACAATGGTTAGATCTCAAGGTATAGATACTATTCTATAATGATCCCAAATCACTATCATAGTCCAGATTAGAGATTTGAATAATATATGATCTCTCTATCCCTTGGTTGCTTTGTACTTACCATATTTACTGTATATGTAAGAATGGGTAAATTATTTTAATTAAACTACATGCTATTGAATTTTGAATATTATATTATTACAGTCAAACATATTTTATTACTTGTGTATTTCCTTGTAAACTCTAAAAATCATAGAAACACATATATAAGTAGATATGTCAATGAAGGTTAAAGTATGTGATCACAAAAGTCCCTAAGATATATGATTTAGATCATGGACATTTTTAGAAAAGAAAAATACAAGCTCAATGGAGAATCAAGCACATAGACAAGGGCACTCAGTGTCACATAAAAGTAGTCTAAAGAGACTGAAAAAAATGGGCATATTCAATTGCCATAAACTCAAAGGAATGACATATTCAAATGTCCAAATAGAAAAATAAAACAACATACATTGGCACAAGTGCCAACAAGAAAGGAATATATTCAAATTTTCCACAAGCAAGACAATGTTAAGCAATAAATTGACACTTGAGGAAGTGACAATATGAAAAATTAAGTGTAAGCAACTAATATAAGGATATTATACTATCCCCTGCATATGTGTTAGTAAAAAGTTCAAGTAACATGCAATATCAAGTAAATTTTTAAAAATGTAAATATGAGTATAGGCATTTGTAAGCTTTAGCATATAATCTCAACATGGTAATGTAAATTTGATCATAAAATAATATAACCTACTTTGATCATGATCAAGGAAGGAAGATAGCCCCAATGTAGTATATCACACAGGAAGATGAGAGGTCCAACATCTGAATGTGCAAGTATCATGGGTATAGTGTATTCCCATATCACACTCAAGTATGCATAATATATATATGTAGATATAAATGATATGATATCTACTAATATAAAGTGAAAAATATAGATGCCAAGGATCTAGTAAACATGTGAATGCTAAATATTTTTATATTTTTGACTAATTCGAATATATATATATATATTTGTTGTTGAGTATTGTCACTGATGTCAACGATACATCTTGTGAAGTTTGATGTCAAAGGTGGCTAGTCCTAGTTGGTAGTGTGTGATGTGATAAGGTGCATTGAGAGAATGTTGTCATGAGAGATTGATGTCTTGAGAGAAATTGAATTAGATAATTATAAGGCACCTAATATATGTTTGTGTGAAGGTACATGTCATTGATGTTAAAGTACATAGGAGGACTAGTCATTACATGAAGAGGTATGAGCATGAAAATAAATGAACACAAGCTTGTGAGGGTTGTATGGAATTGTTTGAGAATGTATATGAATCACTAAATCATTCATGAGACTTTCAAGGTGAGCCTATAGGGGTAGGACCTTTAGACTAAGCCTACACATATACCTCTCTTAGACCTTGTCTAGTCTAATGATGAATGATCATATTTTAAGGAAAGTATGCATATGTGATCATGGGAAAAGGTGAGATGAGTTATTTTAGGATTTTTCACAAAGTTTGAGGTCATGGTTTGAAGGAAAATTCATGAATCGATGTTTTAGGCCTTCTTGAGTTCATAGAATAAGTACCCAAGAATAAATTTCAAACATTTTTTGTCATGTTTATCCTATGCACAGTAACTTAATTTATTAAGTAGATATGGGGAATGGTCCTATCTAATATTTTCAAGCATTGGTTTTGGATTAAAGAGGTATTTCTTTATGAACAATCCTTAACACCAAAACATGTGTTAAACCTCTCTAAAACCCTAATAAAGACCCAATGTGAAAGATATTGTTAAAATCAGATTAGTATGTATTAAAATGTATAGATAAAATATTAGATCATGTATTCAAATCCCCTAGGTACCTCTAGGAGGTGCTGGTTAGTCAGATGAGAGAGAAAATGCATAGATACAAGCTTATTTGTCAAGAAATTATTGTAACTCTCAAAAGTTGTATTCGTCAAAAAAGTAAATTGATGGGAGAAGAATATAGAGACTCATTTCTCATTACAATTATGATTCATTGATATGTTCTAGCCTTTAAATTTTATAATTTGGTCATCCAAGTTAGCCAGTCACAGACAAACCTAATGATGCAAATAGTGCACAACCTAGACAAAGATGTGAAGATAGATTTTAGGGTTTGAGCATGTTATATTGATGAAAAAAGTACATGAAGAGTTTGTCTATGAATTATAAGTCATGTTCATGCTTGAAATATTTTTTAAAGGTCAATGAATATGGTGAAAATGATGCTTACAAAATGCCCTGTCTAGTTCAAATAAGATTGTGTGATATAAGGTCAAGAAATTGGTCTACAAGAACAATTTTTGCCATTAGACCATATGAGTTTTATATCTAAGGATGATTTTGATATCTCAGAAGACAATTTACATGCATCAAGAGTCATGAAAATTGTCTACATAGGTGTTAGAGTTCTAAGTCACCATGACTGATCTTTGAGGTAAATTGCTAGTTCTGAGTAAGTTACAAAGATGTTCTTGATCCTTTATCTTCTAAGTTAAAGTGTTTCAATAATTTGGTGGTGACACTGAGGTTATGAAAAAATTGTCTACATGTTTCATTTTTTATATTTTAGTAGCTTAAGGGTGTTTAATCTTTATTTTTTCAAGACCAACATTTGAGGTACATGAGCGTAATAGGATAATTTATCTTAAAAGAGCTTTCATGGTATGATCAAAGGATATAGGTCTAACCAAGCATGGAGATGGTAAATAGAGGTCATTACATAAGTTATTAAATAGATTTTTATTTTTGGATAAGGCCATCTAGATCCAAGAGGATCAAGATTTAATGCTAAAAGGATAGACCTAATGCAATTAAGTCTCCATAAGACCTAAAAGAGAAATGAGGCCTAACTGAGTTGTTGCAAACCAAAATGGATCTAAAGTTTGTTTAAATCATGTTAATAAGATGTTACAAGACCTATTTTATGACCTACTCAAGATTTTTAAGGTGTGTGTCTGACCAAGTGGTGTGTAACCATGAAAGTTGTATATATACAAGGCAGTTTAGGCCTATATGTATGTATACAATATAAGTGAATAAAATATTGCTTGGTAGAGAAAAAAGATGTATTGAAATGAGACCGTAAAATCATATTAGAGGTTTGGTGATCAAAATACATGATTCTATTAAGTTAGATCTGAGTCACATCAGGAGTTGGTGCTTCTTTGCAAGTAGGTGCTTGTTAAAGCCAAGTCAAGTGGGTGCTTGACTTCATTGGGGTTGGTGCTCCAAGTTAAGTTAGTACTCAACATAGTTTGATATTTTTTTATAATAATATAGTCTATTTTTAGGGATCACAATGGTTTTTATTCACCTTAAATTCTTTTCACTCATATGTGTATTTTCTTATGTCATGCTCATGTGAATAGTCTTTATGCATTACTATATCTCAATGTTGATTTCATAGTTCATGAATGATTGGTTATAATTGAAAAAAAATGGTACACTATTTCACCTCCCCTAAATTAATTTGCTTCCAATAATTAGTATCATAGCATGTCCTTTCAAGCAGGGTTGATAGCTTAAAGGAGATCCTAGAAGCACAAGCATGTCTAGTCATTAGGTAGAAGGAGGTTTCTTAGCCAATAAGGCTCCTCTCTTTAGTGGGACTATCTATAAATTTTTGAGAATTATAATGAATACTTGTCTAATGTCCTTAGGATATGACATATGTAAATATATTTTTGATGGATTCACTCCACCTTCTACACCACCAACTGATGTAATAGATAAGAAGGTAAGTGAGAACAAATCTTAATGGTATTTCAGAGGCATAATTTGTAAAGGTCATGCATTGTGATATAGACAAAGGGATTTGGGACACGTTTTAGACCATTTATGAAGGATACACCAAAGTCAATTTGGCAAAGTTATAAATCTACCAAAGGTAGTTTGAAAGTTTGAGAATGAAGGAGGATGAAAACATTCCATATTATTATTATTATTATTATTATTATTATTATTATTATTATTATAAGGAAAACCCACGATAGTAGGCAGGGGCCGAATGGCTAGGCTTCATATTAACACTCAAACAAAACTATTACACTCTTTATATAAATATTTCTTCAAATTTTTGATTCTCAAAATCCTTCAAAAATGGCAAGAGAAGAGCATACTTTTTAAACAAATATACTAGATTTATAAATTCTTAGAAATTTTTTGATGATCACTCAATATAGGAGAGTCTTATTTATAGCTTTTGGAAGGTCCTGCCTGGAATCTTTGCCAAGACAGTGTCATTTCCCATCATGCTTTACAGCTCAAATGTAATATATAGTAATATGTTGTTAGATATGTTGGATGAGGACATCTAGCTTGGTGGGTCCAACATTTCTTCTACTTCAGTTAGCAAGTCATCTTCACTTATCAACTGGAAAAGACACCTTAGCTAGAATGTATTGGAAAGATGTTACTGCAGGGGTCCAGCTTCACATGCATGACAGTGAGGAGTGATGTAGAAGTATAACTCCCATTCTAGTTGTCCTCAAATGATTGTATGAACCACTATCTTGATCATGATTTTCTTCTTCATAGATACAGTGTGGTCCATACCTTGCTATCCATGTATACAAGTATTCATTATGTGAGGACCTAATTTTTCCTAGCAATTTCCATAAAAGACATTTTAGTAACTCAATAAATTGGTGGAATAAAAATTCACTATTTAATCTTTCTATAATAATTACACCAATATTTTGATGACAATTTGCTTGAATAGATGCTACTGAAGACATCTGTAGATATTATCCTGCTGCATAAGAAATTTGGGTATATCTCAGATGCAACCCTTCTCTGAGGATCTATTCTTGAACAAGAATGTTCAAGGAGGCAAATCATTGGTTGTAGATTTTGGTTAGATTAAAACTAGGAATGGGTTGATGCATTAATGTAGCATGTGGATTTAGGCTGAGCTAGTCTATTGTACCATTTTTCAGTACCTTTAATATGTTCTACAGAGAAGTTAAATTAATTATAGAAAGCCTGCCATCTAATATATTTACTGCAACCATCTTTCTGACCATGATCTATTTCTCTAAAGGTTAGAAATCTAGTACAATCAGTTTTTACAACAAAGTGTGGCAGATGCAAAAGTTTTAACATAAACTTATCTAAGCATTTCTTTATAGCATAAATCTCTTTATCAGAAGAGATCCACTTGAGAATATCTTTACTGAACACTCCACTAAATAATTGACACACAAAAAATTATTTTCATATATACAAACAAGTACTCCTCCCCATGCAATGTTAGAGGCATCAGTGTAAACCAAAATTTTATCTAATTTTGGGATATGAAGTTCTAGAAGTAGCACTACTTTAGATTTGATTTTTTAGACATTAGTAGTATGTTCATCCTTCCATTGGAATGCTTTCCTTTTCTAGAGAAGTTCTAGAAGTATAAACCTATCTTCACCAGAGTTAGGGTAAAAGCTATTTAAATAATTCAATAATCCCAAAAAGGCTTGAAGCTTTGGTTTGTCTAACTTTTCTAGAAAATTGATGACTTTATCTTTGATGTGTGGCTGGATTTGTATTTTTGAATCTTGGATAACCATTCCAAGAAAATTGCATTCAATCTTGTAGAGCTGAATTTTTGTGTCTGATAAGACAATTCCTACATCTTCTGCCATCTCAAAGAATGGTGTGAGGTGAGAGTAATGGTCAATAAGAGAATTACTAAAAATTAGAATATCATCAATATATACACACAAAATTTTTGATGTGCCTTTAAAAATATTATCCATATGGGCTTGATAAAATGTTGGATCATTCATTAATTCAAATGGCATAATAGTCCACTGATAATGGCCGAATGGGTAGCTAAACACTATCTTTTCTCTATCAGTTTCTTTGACCCTGATCTGATAAACCCTGACTTTCAATCAAACTAGAAAAAATATTTGCATGTTTCTACTTTCTCCAATAAATAGATTTTATCTAGAGTTGGATATGGAAAAGGCTGAGTAATGGCATTCAATGGTTTGTAATTGATGACCATTCTTTTCTTTCCTCTTTTCTATTCTAAATTCTTATTTACCATGAAAGCATAATAGCAATAAGGAGAGGTTGATTTTTCTACGAAACCATTATTTTCTAATTCCTTAATTTGTAGTTTCATATCATTGTAATATTGCACTGGTATTGGGATATTTTTTCCAATCTTCATATGTTTTCCTTTGATGAGCTTGATGTCCATCTCAGGCATTGATTTGGACCAAAATTGCTGAGGGTTGTCAAAATAGATAGTGGTTCTAATATTTTCTCCTAGAAATTGTATTTCAGTAGGAATTACTAGTTGAGGTATTTGGGCCATTGAACTTGGGAATTGCTCAGTTGCATTTATAAGGTGAGGAATCCTGAGCCTTTAATTATCTATTTGTGCATCTACTAGTCTACCATTTATTTCTAAAGTTATGAACAGGGCAAACTTTCCATTAATCAACTGAGTAAGGTAAGCTGGCTATGGAATTTCTAAGGGAGGAATACTAGTACATACCAATTTTTGTCTCCCTAGTATTCTACAATAGCTTTCTCAGAGTAGATGACTTCTTCTTCTTCTTCTTCTTCTTCTTCTTCTTCTTTAAGGTTACTGCATTCACCTGGGTAGTAATCTTGGTCTAATTAGAAAGAGATTTCTACTTCTTCATCCTTGTCTTCATTTTATATGGGTAACAAAACATCCCACTGTGGCTCTATTGTTGGTGCTATAATTTCTCTTGGTGGTTCTATACAGGTGAATTTATTCTTCATCAAAAAGGCACTGGGCTTGAAAGAGATTTTAAATTTCAAAGGAGGATGTTTGGGCCTTTGCAAAGTTAGTGGTATCTTTATCACAGAGGGTTGTCTCCCTCTAGTAGATCCTTGTCCTCTATTTTATCCTCTAGTCCTTAGTTTGGTGTCTCATTATAAGACTTCTTAGTGATGATGAGACTAGCTGCCATGTGCTTCCTATGGTAGCTGCGAATAATCATGATGCCAAAGCTATTGTATATTAGTGAGCGGTTGCTCCAAATCATTAGCTAATGATTTGAGAGCATCTACATCTTCTTCATCTTCAAATTCTTTGATGGGGAAATCATCTAGAATTGGTTCATAGATGTCATCCTAGAGGTAAAGATCTTCATCGAACTTGACTATATCCCACCATGCAGTTGCATTAGAGGTGAAAATGGTTTTGACAGTAGAGTTATTACAATGGCATTGTGGGGCAATATGGCCAAGTTTTTTGCAAATATAGCAAATGGGTTGCTTGGATTGAGGACCTAGAGTACATCATTTTTTTAGAAAATGGTGAGAAGCATAAGAATGTTTGCGGGGAAAGAGCGGCACTTAAAAGAAAGGTGTTTATGGCACTACTTTTGTTGCTTGCGAGGATGGATGAATGGTCGATAGCCAAATGGGGTTGTTTCAGGGAAAATAAGAGCAATTTGGGATGTTTGATGCTTGGTAAGCTTTTGGATAGTTTTAGTCTCAGAGATTAATTACATGGTCTATTGTTTTAGATCTTCAATGGTGAGATTTTTGAGATTTATGTAAGTAATGACTCCATTAATGAGATTATAATGTAAATCATGCAAAAAAGTTAACTTGATCTCAGTAGATCTAAAGCTTTTACTTTCATATGTTAATTCTCTGAATTGCTTGGAAAAATTATCAAATTGTTTAAGATCACAGAGCTCCATCTTTAGAAACCATTTCTTTGATTCCAATTCTATGTTGCCAATTGGAGGAGCAAACTCATTAATTAGTAAATGGTATAATGTAGCTAAAGGATTAGGTTGATGATGAACACGCTCATGTTCATTCTCTATCATTGAATCCCACCATTAGGTAATAATCCCCCAAAATAATTTTGAAGAAAAGACTATAGTACCAACTGGATCTAAATGGGCGTTGACTGTGATAACTCTCATGGAGTTACACTAGGTAGACATTTGATTTAATGGATTTAGCAGATCATCTATATTTAGGTACCATGGCTTGAGTTGGACATGGGTTCTTTGCATCATATCAGTATTGGGATGTTTCTTATGAGTTTTGAAACTAGAACCAAAATTAACCTCATATGTTAATGCTAGGACTTTGGCTTCGGGTTCTTGATCCTGCTTGACTAACCAGTCAAGGCCCTCATCTAATGCTGCCAATTTAGTATCAATAGAAGACAACTAGTTTTGCATATTTGTACAGACTTGGTTGGTATTGTCTTAAAGAATATTTAGCTTATCTAAACTATGTTTTATGTATAAAATATCTTTACAAAGATCATCAATATTTTTTGAGAGATGAGAATTAAATCTAGAAATGTAGTTTATATGCTTGAACTCATTTGATGGTTACGCATCTCCTTAGAATGCAGTAAAAAAATATTGTACAAGTCCTTTTGGCTACTTATACATTCCTTTATGTGGAGGCCACGTTCCACCTTTATATAAACTAACTTTATTTTTTGTATAGAATTCTAAATTATCTTCTCTTGGAAGATTCATGAAAGTACAAGGTAACTGATCTTTTGGATCAGGGCCTTGATTGATCTCTTCATCTTCTACTAAAATGTGACCTATTTTGACAACTCTCCTAGAAGAAGAGGTAGAGGGTCTAGAAGGAGAAAGAATAGAAGAATTATTAACAAAAAATGATCTTGGAAGAATATTTATGGTTTTACCATCGCTCTTATGCATAAGGGCTTGTCCTTTCATTTTTGGGGAAACATTTTTTAACCAGTCAAGTTTCCAGTCTGAAGGGATTTTGATAGATTCAATATGGCCTTTCTGCAATTGGACAGTTCCACTGATTCTGTGGGCATAAGGTAAATTTTTTAAAATTTTGGGGTGGTTTGTATTATTCATACTATATACAATAGAGATATTTATAAAGTCATATTTAAACTCTCCAAACATATCTAAACCAAATAGATAGGTGAACAAACCCCAACAATCTAATGATCCAAAGTTAACTTCTTTACATCCTCAATCACAAACTATGACATAGAGGTTTGGACAAAGCTCAAGACAAATAAATTCATAATTTAGGTGGTCAAGGCTTGATAATTGAAAGGCATGTTTAAATCTGACTTGGCATCTATCACACAAACTTAGATATATAACAGGTTTTATATTACCAAGAATCAATGGAGTAATTTGGATATGAATAAGACCAAAATGAACAAACTTGACATCTTCATGAGATCTGATATAGCTAATCTCAGGTTCAGGTAACAAAGATAACAAATTTGTTTGAAAATTTCTTTTGAGCTTATAACTCATGCTGAGTTCAACAGATTTGATTCTTGGTTTAACAAAAGACAAATAGGTAGACTTATAAGCAAACTTAGACTTTAGAAGCTTAGATTTATTATAGACATGAGAAGCCTTAATATCTAGAGTTTTATAGAGCCTATTTTACTTTTCAAGATTTTTTTCTATAATCTTTATGTCAAGACATTCAAATAACTGTTCAGGAAAGAAAAGGAAGAAGTTCATACATTCCTTCTAATTCATATTCATTGATAATTTCTATGGTAGAAGACATCTGGGATTTACCAAATTCCATTTATAAGAGGTTAAGGTTATGGTAAGTGAGAAAATTTTGGTCAGGGAAACAAAGATGTAGAGTAAAGGGGCCCATGACAATTAATAATGGCTAGGGACTCGATGCAATAACTATTTACCAAATAATTTTTCAAAGCAAAGAAACTTAAAAGTCTTACAAGAAATTCTTACAGATGTATTCAATAGAAGATCACTGAGGCTTTGATAAAAATCTTTTTATGTCAACAAATACTTCCTCTTGATAATCCTTCTAATTTTGATAGTCCTTTTGATAGAAGTAGTTAAAAGAAAACCCATGATAGTAGGCAGGGGCCGAATGGCTATGAATTCATATTAACACTCAAACAAAACTATTACACTCTTTATAGAAATATTTTTTTGAATTTCTAATTCTTAGGATCTTTCAAAAAGGGAAAGAGAAGAGCATACTTTTTATACAAAGCTATTAGATTTCCAAATGCTTAAATATTTTTCGATGATTACTCAATAGAGGAGAGTCTTATTTATAGCATTTGGAAGGTCCTACCTGGAATCTTTGCCAAGGTGGTGTCATGTCCCATCATACTTTATAGCTCAAAAGTAATCTACAATGATATGTTGTTAGACATGATGGATGAGGACGTCTAGCTTGGTGGGTCCAACATTACTTCCACTTCAGTCAGCAAGTCATCTTCACTTATCGACTGGAAAAGACACCTTAGCTGGAATGTACTAGAAAGATGCTAGTGCTGGGTCCAGCTTCACATGCATGATAACGAGGAGTGATGTAGAATTATGATTCCCATTCTAGCTATCTTCGAATGATTCTATGAACCATTGTGTCTTGATTATGGTTTTCTTCTTCATGGATACGGTGTGGTCGATATCTTTCTATCCACCTATACAGGTGTTCATTATGCGAGGACCTAATTTTTACCATCCATGTCCATAAAGGAAGTTTTAGTAACTTCAGTAAACTGGTGGAATAGAAATTCACTATTTAATCTTTCTATAATAATTACACTAGTATTTTGATGATAGTTTGCTTGAATAGATGTTGCTAAAGATATATATAGATCTTGTCCTACTACATAGGAAATTTGGGTATATCTCAAATGTAACCCTTCTCTGAGGATCTGTTCTTGAACAAGAATGTTCAAGGAGGCAAAACCTTGCTTGTAGATTTTGGTTAGATTAAAACCAAGAATGGGTTGATGCATTAATGAAGTAGGTAGATTTTGGTTGAGCCAGTCTGCTATAACATTGTCAATACCTTTAATATGTTCTATAGAGAAGTTAAATTGATTAAAGAAAGCTTATCATTTAATATATTTACTGTGTCCATCTTTTTGACCATGATCTTTTTCTCTAAAGGTCAGAAATCTAGTACAATCAGTTTTTACAACAAAGTGTGGCAGATGCAAAAGTTTTAACATAAACATCTCTAATCTTTTCTTTATAGTGTAAATCTCTTTATCAAAAGAGATCCACTTGAGAAAATTTGTATTGAACACTGCACTAGAAAATTTACAAATAAATTCTTTATTTTCATATATACAAACAAGTACTTCTCGCCATGCAATGTCAGAGGCATTAGTGTAAACCAAAATTTTGTTTGATTTTGGGATACAAAGTTCTGGAAGTAGTGCTACTTTAGATTTGATTTTTTGGATATTAGTAGTAATGTTCATCCTTCCATTGGAATGCTTTCCTTTTCTAGAGAATTTCTTGAAGTATAAGCCTGTCTTCACCAGAGTTAAGGTAAAAGCTATTTGAATAATTTAATAATCTCGAAAAGGCTTGAAGGTTTAGTTTGTCTAACTTTTTTGGAAAACTGATGGCTTTCTCTTTGATGTGTGGCTGGATTTGTAGTTTTGAATCTTGAATAACCATTCCAAGGAAATTTCATTCAATATTGCAGAGCTGAATTTTTGTGTCTGATAAGATAATTCTTGCATCTTTTGCCATCTTAAAGAATGTTGCAAGGTGAGAGTAATGGCATTCAATGGTCTGTAATTGATGACCATTATTTTTTTCTCTTTTCTATTGTGAATGCTTATTTACCATAAAATATTAACAATAATAAGGAGAGGTTGATTTTTCTATGAAACCATTATTTTCTAATTCCTTTATCTATAGTTCCATATCATTGTAATCCTGCATTGGTATTGGGATCTTTTCCCAAATATTCACATGTTTTCCTTCGATGAGCTTGATGTCCATCTCAAGTATAGATTTGGACCAAACTACTAAAGGTTGTCAGAACAGATAGTGGTTCTAATCTTTTCTCCTAGAAATTGTATTTTAGCAAGAATTATTAGTTTTGGTATTTGGGCCATTGAACTTGGGAATTTCTCAGTTGCATATATAAGGCAAGGAATCCTAAGCCTTTGATTATATATGGTGAACATGATACTCTTAGTGATAGAACCATAAGGTGAGTATTTGTCAATAAAAGCACCACCTAGTAGAATATCTATAGGAATCCTATCTAAGGCAAAGATATCACACTAGAAGATTTTATCTTAGCTCCTAAGGGTTTGTTGGTGCTTACAATTATTACAAGCAAAATTGTTCCCTTGGAAATCTAGGCTTTTATAAATCATAGTTTCATCTAATGTCTTCCAATCATAGATGATCTATGATTTTGAAAAAGAGAGAGAAGCTCCAGTATCTTTTTATGTATCTACTAGCCTGCGATTTATTTCTAAAGTTATGAACTAGGCAAACTTTTCATTAATCAATTGAGTAAGGTAAGTTGGCTATGGAATTTTTAATTGAGGAATACTAGAACATACCAATTTTTGTCTCCCTAGGTCTTATACAGTAGGTTGCTCAAAGTAGATGACTTCTTCTTCTTCTTCTTTAAGGTTACTGCATTCACCTGGGCAATAATCTTGGTCTAATTAGAAAGAGCTTTCTACTTCTTCATCCTTGTCTTAATTTTTTGTGGGTAAAAAAATATCCACTGTGGCTCTATTTTTGGTACTGGAATTTCTCTTAGTGGTTCTATACAAGTGAATTTATTCTTCATCCAAGAGTCACTAGGCTTGAAAGAGCTTTGAAATTATAAAAGAGTATGTCGAGGCCTTTGCAAAGTCAGTGGTATCTTTGGCATAGAGGGTTGTCTCCCTCTAGTATATCTTTATCATCTATTGTATCCTCTGGTCATTAGTTTGGTGTCTTATTCTAGGACTTCTTAGTGGTGACAAGACCAGTTGCCATGTGCTTCATATGGTAGCTATGACTAATCATGATGCTAGTGCCATTGCATATTAGTGAGCAATTGTTCCAAATCATCAGCTAATGATTCAAGAGCATCTACATCTTTGTCATCTTTAAAGTCTTCGATGGGGAGATCATCTAGAATTGGTTCATAGATGTCATCTTGAATGTAAAGATCTTCATCGAACTCGACTATATCCCACCACATGCCTTCATTGGAGGTGAAAATGGATTTAACAGTAGAGTTTTTACAATGGCATTACAAGGCAATATGGCCAAGTTTTCTACAAATATAGAAAATAGCTTGCTTGGATTGAGGATGTGGAGTATGACATTTCAATAAAATGGTGAGGAGGAGCATAAGAATGTTTGTATGGAAAGGAGTAGTGCTTAAAAGAAAGGTGTTCACGGCACTATTTTTTTTGCTTGTGAGGTTTGACGAATGGCCGACAACCAAATGGGGCTATTCTAGGGAAAATAAGAGCAATTTGGGATGCTTGATGCTTGGTAAGCTTTTGGATAGTTTTGGTCTCAAGACTAATTACATGGCCTATTATTTAGCAAAGTCAATAACATTAGAAAGAGATAGATCTCCAATGGTGATATTTTTGAGACCTATGTAAGCAATTACTCTATCAATGATATTATAAGGCAAAGCATGCAATAATTTTTAGCTTGATCTTCGTAGATCCAAAGCTTTTACTTTCATATGCCAATTATATGAATTACTTGGCAAAAGAATCAAATTGTTTAAGATCACATAGATCCATCTTTAAAATCCATTTCTTTGATTCCAATTCTCTGTTGCTAATTGGAAGAGCAAACTCACTAATTAGTAAATGGTATAATGTATCTAAAGGATCAGGCTGATGATGAACATGCTCATGTTTCTCTTCTCTATCATTAAATCCCACCATTAGGTAATAATCCCTCAAAAAAAATTTGAAGCAAAGACTGTAGTACCTAATGGATCTAAATGGGTGCTGACTGTGATAAATCTCATGGAGTTACATCAGGCAGATATTTCATTTAATGGATTTAGAAGATCATCTATATTTAGGTACCATGACTAGAGTTGGAAATACGTTCTTTGCATCATAGAAGTACTGGGATGTTTCTTATGAGGTTTAAAACTAGAACCAAAATTAACCTCATATTTTAATTTCAAGACTTGGGCTTTGGCTTCTTGATCTTGCTTGACTAATCAGTCAAGGATCTCATCTAATGCTACTAATTTAGTATCAATAGAATATAACTATTTTTGCATATTTGTATAGACTTAGTTGGTATTGTATTCAAGAATATTTAGCTTATCTAAACTATGTTTGATTTATAAAACATCTTTACAAAGATCATAAATATTTTTAGAGAGATGAGAATTAAATCTAGAAATGTAGTTTCTATGCTTGAACTTATTTGATGGTTTTGCATCCCCTTGGAATGTAGTAGAAAAATATTGTACAAGTCCTTTTGGCTACTTATACATTTTTTTATGTGGAGGCCACCTTCCATCTTTATATAGACTAACCTTATTTTCTATATATAATTCTAAATTATCTATTCTTGGAAGATTCATGAAAGTAGAAGGTAACTGATCTTTTAGATGAGGTCCTTGATTGATCTCTTTATCTTCTATTAAAATGTGACCTATTTTGATAGCTCTCCTAGAAGAAGAGGTAGAAGGTCTAGAAGGAAAAAGAATAGAAGAATTATTAATAGAAAGGGATCTTGGAAAAATATTGATGGTTTTACCATCACTCTTATGCATAGTGGCTTGTCCTTTCATTTTTGGAGAAACATTTTTTAACCAGTCAAGTTTCCAATCTAAAGGGATTTTGATAGATTTGATATGGACTTTTTTTAATTGGACAGTTCCACTACGTCTACAGGCATAAGGCAAATTTTCTAAGATTTTAGGGTGGTTTGTATTAGTCATACTATATACATCATAGATATTTATAGAGGCATATTTAAACTCTCTAAACATATCTAAACCAAATAGAGAGGTGAACAAACCCCAACAATCTAATGATCTAAACTTAACTTCTTTACTTCCTTGATCATGGACTGTGACAAAGAAGTTTGGACAAAACTCAAAAAATATAACTTCATCATTTAGGCAGCCAAGGCTTGATAATTGACAGGCATGTTTAAAGCTGACTTGGCATCTATCACACAAAGCTAGATATATAACAAGTTGTATATTACTAGGAATCAATGGAGTAATGTGGATATGAATAAGACCAAAATGAAAAAACTTGACATCTTCATGACATTTGATATAGCTAATCTTAGGTTCAGGTAACAAAGACAACAAATTTCTTTAGAAATTTTTTTTGGGCTTATAACTCAGAGTGAGTTCAACAGATTTGATTTTTGGTTTAACAAAAGACAAGTAGGTATACTTATAAGCAATATTAGACTTTCGAAGCTCATATTTCTTATAGATATGAGAAGCCTTAATACCCAGAGGATTATAGAGGCTATTTTCCTTTTCAATATTTTCTTTTGTAATCTCTATGTCAGGACATTCAGATTACTATTTAGGAACAAAAGGAGGAAGTTCATACATTCCTTCTAATTCAGATTCATTGAGAATTTCTACAGTAGAAGACATCTGGGATTTACCAAATTCTATTGATAAAAGGTTAAGGTTTTGATAAGCAAGAATATTTTGATCAGGGAAACAAAGATGCAGAGTAAAGGGGCCTATGACAATTAATAATAGCTAGGGACTCGATGCAATAACTGTTTACCAAAGAATTTTTCAAAGCAAGGAAACTTAAAAGTCTTACAAGAAATTCTTACAGATGTATTCAATATAAGATCATTGAGGCTCTGATACCAATCTTTTTACGTCAATAGACACTTCCTCTTGATAATATTTTTACATCAATAGACGCTTTCTCTTGATAATCCTTTTGATTTTTACATCAATAGATGCTTCCTCTTGATAATCCTTCTAATTTTGATAGTCCTTCTAATAGTAGTAATTAAAAGAAAACTCATGATAGTAGGAAGGGGTCGAATGGCTATGGCTTCATATATCTTTTTACATCAATAGACGCTTCTTCTTGATAATCCTTCTGATAGTAGTAGTTAAAGTAAAACCCATGATAGTAGGTAGGGGCCAAATGGCTATGACTTGATATTAACATTCAAACAAAACTATTACACTCTTTATACTAACATTTATTTGAATTTTTGATTCTCAAGATCTTTCAAAAATGGCAAGAGGAGAGCATACTTTTTTAACAAAGCTACTATATTTCTAAATGCTTATAAATTTTTTGATGATCACTTAATAGAGGAGAGTCTTATTTATATTATTTGGAAGGTCCTTCCTAGAATCTTTGCCAAGGCAGTGTCATGTCCCATCATGCTTTACAACTCAAAATTAATCTATAGTGATATGTTATTAGATGTGTTGGATGAGGACATCTGGCTTGGTGGGTTCAACATTGCTTTCACTTCAGTTAGCAAGTCATCTTCACTTATCAGTTGGAAAAGACACCTTAACTAGAATGTACTAGAAGATGCTAGTGTTTGGGTCCAGATTCACATGAATGATAGTGAGGAGTGATGTAGAAGTATGATTCCAATTCTAGATGTCTTTGAATGATTGTATGAACCACTATGTCTTGATCATGGTTTTCTTCTTCATGGATATGGTGTGGTCCATATCTTGCTATCCACCTATATAGGTATTCATTATATGATGACCTAATTTTTACCATCCATGTCCATAAAGGATGTTTTAGTAACTTAATAAATTGGTGGAATATAAATTCACTATTTAATCTTTCTATAATAATGACACCAGTATTTTGATGATGGTTTGCTTGAATAAATGTTGCTAAAGACATCTGCAGATCTTGTCTTGTTGTATAGATAATCTAGGTATATCTCAGATGCAACCCTTCTCTGAGGATTTGTTCTTGAACAAGAATGTTCAAGGAGGCAAAGCCTTGGTCGTAGATTCTGGTTAGATTAAAACTATGAATGGGTTGATGCATTAATGTATCAGGTGGATTTTGGTTGAGCCAATCTAGTGTAACATTATCAGTACCTTTAATATGTTCTACAGAGAAGTTAAATTGATTAAAGAAAGCCTACAATCTAATATATTTACCATGACCATAATCTTTTTCTCTAAAGGTCAAAAATCTGGTACAATCAAGTTTTACAACAAAGTGTGGTAGATGCAAAAATTTTAATATAAACTTCTCTAAGCATTTCTTTATAGTGTAAATCTCTTTATCAGAAGAGATCCACTTGAGAACATTTATACTAAACACTCCACTAGAGAACTCACAAATGAATTCTTTATTCTTATATATATAAACAAGTACTCCTCCCCATGCAATGTTAGAGGCATCAATGTAAACTAAAATTTTATTTGATTTTTGGATATGAAGTTCTGGAAGTAGAGTTACTTTAGATTTGATTTTCCAGACAGTAGTAGTATGTTCATCCTTCCATTGGAATGCTATCCTTTTCTAAAGAAGTTCTTGAAATATAAACCTATCTTCACCAGAAGTGGGGTAAAATCTATTTAAACAATTCAATAATCCCAAAAAGGCTTGAAGCTTTGGTTTGTCTAACATTTTTGGAAAATTGATGACTTTCTTTTTGATGTGTGGTTGGATTTGTAATTTTAAATCTTGGATAACCATTCCAAGGAAATTGCATTTAGTCTTGCAAAGCTAAATTTTTGTGTTTGATAAGATAATTCTTGCATCTTCTGCCATCTTAAAGAATGTTGTGAGGTGAGAGTAATGGTCAGTAAGAGAATTACTAAAAATTAAAATATCATCAATATATACACACAAAATTTTTGATGTGCCTTTAAATATGTTATCCATATGGGCCTGATAAATATTGGAGCATTCATTAAGCCAAATTTCATAATAGTCTACTGATAATGGCCAAATGGGCAGCTAAATGCTATCTTTTCTCTATCAATTTCTTTGACCCTAATCTGATAAAATATTGACTTACAATCAAACTGGGAGAAATATTTGCATGTTGCTACTTTCTCCAATAGATAGCTTTTATCTAGAATTGGATATGGAAAAGGCTGAGTAATAGCATTCAATGGTCTATAATTGATGACCATTATTTTCTTTCCTCTTTTCTGTTCCAAATGCTTATTTACCATGAAAGCATAAAAACAATAAGGAGAGGTTGATTTTTCTATAAAACCATTATTTTTTAATTCCTTGATCTATAGTTCCATATCATTGTAATCCTCCACTGGTATTGAGATATTTTTCTCAATCTTCATATGTTTTCTTTCGATGAGATTGATGTCCATCTTAGGCATAGATTTAGACCAAAACTACTAAGGGTTGTCAGAACAAATAGTTGTTCTAATCTTCTCTCCTAGAAATTGTATTTCAGTAGGAATTACTAGTTCAAGTATTTGGGCCATTGAATTTGGGAATTGCTCAGTTGCATATATAAGGTGAGGAACTTGAGCCTTTCATTATCTATGGTGAACATGATATTCTTAATGGTAGAACCATAAGGTGAGTATATGTCAATAAAAGCACCACCTAGTAGAATATCTATAGGAATCTTCTCTAAGACAAAGAAATCACACTAGAAGATTTTATCTTGGATCTTAAGGGTTTGCTGGTACTTATACTTATTATAGACAAAACTGTTCCCTTAGACATCCAAGCTTTTATAAGCTAGAGTTTCATCTAATGTCTTATAATTATAAATGATCTATGATTTTAAAAAAGAGAGAGAAGCTCTAATATCTATTTGTGCATCTACTAGTCTGCCATTTATTTCTAAAGTTGTGAACTGGGCAAACTTTCCATTCGTCAACTAAGTAAGGTAAGCTAGCTATGGAGTTTCTAAGGGAGGAATACTAGTACATACCAATTTTAATCTCTTTGGGTCTTATACATCAACTTGCTCAGAGCAAATGACTTATTATTCTTCTTCTTCTTTAAGGTTATTGCATTCACCTGGGTAGTAATCTTGGTCTGATTAGAAAGAGCTTTCTACTTCTTCATCCTTGTCTTCACTTTCTATGGGTAAAAAAAATCCAACTATGTCTCTATTGCTGGTGCTGGAATTTATCTTGGTAGTTCTATACATGTGAATTTATTCTTCATCCAAGAGGCACTAGGCTTGAAAGAGCTTTGAAATTGCAAAGGAGGATGTTGAGGCCTTTGCAAATTCAGTTGTATCTTTATCATAGAGGGTTGTCTCCCTCTAGTAGATCCTTGTCCTCTGTTGTATCCTCTAGTCCTTGGTCTGGTGTCTCATTCTGGGACATCTTGGTGGTGGTGAGACTAGTTGCCATGTGCTTCATATGGTAGCTATGAATAATCATGATGCCAGGGCTATTACATATTAGTGATCATTTGTTCCAAATCATCAGCTAATAATTCGAGAGCATCTTCATCATTTTCAAAGTCTTTAATGGGGAGATCATCTAGAATTGGTTCATAGATGTCATCCTGGAGGTAAATATTTTCATCGTACTTGACTATATCCCACCATGTGGCTACATTGGAAGTGAAAATGGCTTTAACAATAGTGTTTTTACAATGGCATTGTGGGGCAATATGGCCAAGTTTTCTAAAAATATAGAAAATGGGTTGTTGGATTGAGGACATGGAGTATGGCATTTCTTAAGAAAATGGTGAGGAGTGTAAGAATGTTTCTAGGGAAAAGAGTAGTGCTTAAAAAAGGGTGTTTGCGGTGCTAATTTTTCTACTTGCGAGGTTGGACAAATGGCCAACAACCAAATGGGGTTGTTTCAAGGAAAATAGGAGCAATTTGGGATGCTTGATGCTTGGTAATCTTTTGGATAGTTTTAATCTCAGAGACTAATTGCATGGCCTATTGTTATAGCAAAATCAATAACATTAGAAAGAGATAGATCTTCAATGGTGAGATTTTTGAGATCTATGTAAGAAATGACTCTATCAATGAGATTACAAGGCAAAGCATGCAAAAATTTTAACTTGATCTCGATAGATCCAAAGATTTTACTTTCATATGCCAATTTTCTTAATTGGCTGGCAAAAGCGTCAAATTTTTTAAGATAACAAAGCTCCATTTTTAGAAGCCATTTCTTTGATTTGAATTCTCTATTGCCAATTAGAGGAGCAAACTCATTAATTAGTGAATGGTATAATGCAGCGAAAGGATCAGGCTAATGATGATCACACTCATGTTATTCATTCTCTATCATTGAATCCCACTATTGGATAACAATCCCCCAAAAGAATTTTGAAGAAAATACTATAGTACATACTGGATCTAAATGGGAGTTGACTGTGATAACTCTCATGGAGTTACACTAGGAAGATATTTCATTTAATGGGTTTAGCATATCATCTATATTTAGGTACCATGGTTGGAGTTGGACATGGGTTCTTTACATCATAGAAGTGTTGGGATGTTTATTATGAGGTTTAAAACTAAAACCAAAATTAACTTCATATGTTAATGCTGGGACTTGGGCTTCATCTTGCTAATCTTGTTTGACTAACCAGTCAAGTCTCTCATCTAATCCTGCCAATATAGTATCAATAGAAGACACCTGGTTTTGCATATTTGTACAGACTTCATTGGTATTGTCTTCAAGAATAGTTATCTTATATAAACTATGTTTGATGTATAAAAAATCTTTACAAAGATCATCAATATTTTTAGAGAGATGAGAATTAAATCTGGAAATGTAGTTTCTATGCTTGAACTCATTTGATGGTTCTACATCTCCTTAGAATGCAGCAAAAAAATATTGTATAAGTATTTCTGGCTGCTTATTCATTCCTTTATGTGGAGGCCACCTTCCACCTTTATATATACTAACCTTATTTTATTTATATAATTCTAAATTATCTTCTCTTGAAAGATTCAAGAAAGTACAAGGTAACTAATCTTTTAGATCATGTCCTTGATTGATTAATCTAGGCAACAATTCGAGGTGACCATTCGTTGACAGTAATTCCTCAAATTTTGTATTGTTTTCATTTTGTATTTTCAGTGACAGTTTTGTCCTTGAGTGATTATGTCCTCGAGTGTTGTATTGTTTTAATACTGGGACATATGTCCTCAAGCGTTGTATTGTTTTAATATTGGGACGTATGTCCTTGAGCGTTGTATTCTTGTATGGTTTTAATGCTGGGACATTAAATCATCACCCGTTAATTCTTTGAGCCATGTAATCTCTCGAGTTTGTTTTCAAAAATATGTATAAATGCATTGTAACCCAAAAGGGGAAGGCAGACATCTGTTCTCAGAGATAAGCATATGTTTTGGCAAGACATCTCTTCCCAGAGATAAGCCTATATTTGTATTGCGATCTATAAGTAATATGACATCTATTCTCAAAGAATTCATTGTTATTGTGTTGTTTTTATGCTATTGCAATCTTCGTCAACCAAAACTTTTGAGTTTTGGATCAGTGGTATTAGAGCGGTTTGTCTTGAGAGTGTATGTTCTCGAGGATGAGGTTAGGATACAAGAAACTTGGGTGGGAAGCGATAAAGCTTCCAAACACTCCACCTATGCACCCCAAATGACCTCAAATGGTAGACAACATTGAGACATCTGATCCTTTCAAGGAAATGGTGAATGAAGCCCTCCAGTGGCAACAAGCATAGATGCTCCAATAATTTGCTCAAATTATTCAAACATTTCCAATGGGAAATTCTAGATCTATGGCTACACATCCAGGCTCCTCATTGAGGGAGATTTCTTTCAGTACCCCAACACCCTTCGAAGTTTAGGTAAATTTTGATATTCCCACATTTGAAGGAAAAATCAATGCTAATGTAGTGGAAAATTGGTTGGATCAACTGTCATCCTACTTCTCTATAAATAAGTTCACCGATGGAGAAAAGATCACTTTTGCTCTTTTTAAATCATCATTTCCCATGAAAAATTGGTGGGAAGTGTACAAAAAGAGGTTCAGTATGGATATCATTGGCCTTGGGGTGGAACCCACCTGGGATGATTTTATGAAAGCAGTAAAAGAAGAATACTATCCCATTGATGTGTATGATGATCTATACATACAGTGGCAACAACTTTGCCAAGGCAAGGACCAATCTATGCAAGATTACACAGACACTTTTCATTCTTTGTCTACAAGACTAGGCATTGAAGAAAGTGAGAAACATAAAACTCTCAAATATCGTGGTGGACTACAATGGTACATCTGGGGGGAAACGGATCTCTTCAATTTAGAAACCATCGGTGAGGCATACAAGTTCACAATAAAGATTGAGCAGAAGCATGGAAGAATGGATATAAAGAATTAGTCTTCAAAATGGAAAAGTGATAAAGAAGGTCAACCACGAGGCCAAAATTGGAAGCAAAAAGAAGGAAAGATTGGGAAGTGGTGTGGTTATCACAAATCTGGAACTCACTCCAAAGAAGAATGTCAAGCTATCAAATCACTGCTTTCTAAGTCACCATCCACAACATCTACTTCTCTACCTCATACAGACCCTGTAGTTGAAGAGGTTGAAGAAAAAATTATAGATTCTGATCTTGAAGCCATTGTAGCTTCATCACAGACACATGCCGAGATGCTAGATGACAAGGAAAGGTTGTTTCACTCTAAGTTATGGGTGAAAGGTAAGCCTCTACATTTCATTCTTGATAGTGGAAGTCAAAAGAATTTAATCTCTACCAATGTTGTGAAAATCCTAAATCTATCCATGAAGCCTCACCCAAAACCATACAGTATTGGATGGTTGAGCCCAGGGAGAGACCTCTATGTCACCCACCAATGTCTTCTCTCATATGCAAACAACCTTTCCAAGATGAGGTCTTATGTGATGTGGTCAATCTAGATGTTTATGAGGTACTCTTTAGTTAGACATTCATGTATGATCAACATGGTATATATGAATCAAGAGCTAGATGGATCACTCTCACTCTTGGGACACAGTGCTACAGGGTACCAAAAGTACCACCTTCCACATCTATCTCTCTGCTTAGCACCAAGAAATTTGTTTTCATGGTGGTCAAGCCATAGGAATCCAAAAGGGCTGATGTTATAGCCCTGACAACACAATAATAGAAGCAAATAGATATTGTGCTGAAGAAGTTCATAGCCTTCCATCCATAGATTAATGGTCAGATAGAAATGGTGAACAATCAGGCCCTACATAGTTCCATAAACCACAGTCCCTTCCAAGTGTGCATCAGGAATCAAATCAAGACACAACTACCACACCTGATGGGGAACGGTGATGTAATGGGGACCATTGCTTGTCAAGGAAGGAGGAATGATCTGGGCAATAATTCAAGGTGACCATTTAGTGACAGTAATTCCTCAAATTTTGTATTATTTTCATTTTGTATTGTTAGTGACAGTTTTGTCCTCGAGTGATTATGTCCTTGAGCGTTGTATTGTTTTAATGTTGGGACGTATGTCCTCGAGTGATTATGTCCTCAAGCATTGTATTGTTTTAATGCTAGGACATATGTCCTTGAGCATTGTATTGTTGTATGGTTTTAACGTTGGGATGTTAAATTATCACATGTTAATTCCTCAAGCCACGTAATCTCCTAAGGTTGTTTTCAAAAATATGTATAAATTCATTGTAACCCAAAAGGGGAAGGTAGACATCTCTTCTCAGAGATAAGCATATGTTTTGGCAAGACATCTCTTCCCAGAGATAAGCCTATATTTGTATTACAATCTGTAAGTAATACGGTGTCTCTTCTCAAAGAATTCATTGTTATTGTGTTGTTTCTGTGCTATTGCAATCTTCGTCAACCAGAACTTTTGAGTTTTGGATCATTGATCTCTTCATTTTCTATTAAAATGTGACCTATTTTGACAACTCTCCTAGAAGAGGAGGTAGAGGGTCTAGAAGGAGAAAGAATATAAGAATTATTAATAGATTGGTGTCAGAACCTCAGTGATCTTCTAATGAACACATCTATAAGAATTTCTTGTAAGACTTTTAAGTTTCCTTGCTTTGAAAAATTATTTGGTAAATAGTTATTTCATGGAGTCCCTAGCCATTATTAATTGTCATAGGCCCCTTTACTCTACATCTTTATTTCCTTGACCAAAATTTTCTCACGTACCAGAAACTTAAACTCTTATCAATAGAATTTGGTAAATCTCAGATGTTTTCTACGATAGAAATTCTCAATAAATCTAAATTAGAAAGAATGTATGAACTTCTTCCTTTTATTCCTGAATAGCTATCTGAATGTCTTGACATAAAGATTACAAAAGAAAATCTTGAAAAGGAAAATAGCCTCTATAAACCTCTAGTTATTAAGGCTTCTCATGTTTATAATAAATCTAAGCTTTTAAATTCTAAATTTTCTTATAATTCTACCTATTTGTCTTTTGTTAAACCAAGAGTCAAATCTATTGAACTCACGCTAAGTTATAAGCCTAAACCAAATTTCCAAACAAATTTGCTATCTTTGTTATTTGAACCTAAGATTATCTATATCAGATCTCATGAAGATGTCAAGTTTGTTCATTTTGTTCTTATATGTATCCATATTACTCCATTGATTCCTAATAGTATAAAACCTATTATATATCTACCTTTGTGTGATAGATGCCAAGTCAGCTTTAAACATGCCTATCAATTATCAAGCCTTGGCCACCTAAATGATGAAGTACTTGAGAACATCTATACTAAACACTCCACTAGAGAATTCACAAATAAATTCTTTATTTTCATATATACAAACAAGTACTCCTCCCTATGCAATGTCCTTGGCATTAGTGTAAACCAGGATTTTATCTAATTTTGGGCTATGAAGTTTTAGAAGTAGTGCTAATTTAGATTTGATTTTTTGGATAGTAACAGTATGTTCATCCTTCCATTGGAATGCTTTCCTTTTATGGAGAAATTCTTGAAGTATAAATTTGTCTTTACTAGAGTTAGGGTAAAATCTATTTAAATAATTCAATAATCCCAAAAAGGCTTGAAGCTTTGGTTTGTCTAACCTTTTTGAAAAATTGATGACTTTCTCTTTGATGTGAGGCTGGATTTATAGTTTTAAATCTTAGATAACCATTCTAAAGAAATTGCATTCAGTCTTGCAGAGCTAAATTTTTATGTCTGATAAGACAATTCTTGCATTTTCTACCATCTCAAAGAATGTTATGAGGTGAGTGTAATGGTCAATAAGAGAATGAATGAAAATTAGAATATCATCAATATATACACATAAAAATTTTGATGTGACTTAAAATATATGTTATCCATATGGGCTTAATAAAATGCTAGAGCATTCATTAAGCCAAATGGCATAACAATCCACTGCTAATGGCTGAATGGGTAGCTGAATGCTATCTTTTCTCTGTTGGTTTTTTTGACACTGATCTGATAAAACCCTGACTTGCAATCAAACTAGGAGAAATATTTTCATGTTGCTACTTTCTCCAATAGATAGCTTTTATCTAGAATTAGATATGCAAAAGGCTGAGTAATGGCATTTAATGGTCTATAATTGATTACCATTCTTTTCCTTCCTCTTTTCTGTTCTGAATGCTTATTTACCATGAAAGCATAATAATAATGAGAGGTTGATTTTTCTAAGAAACCATTATTTTCTAATTCTTTGATCTGTAGTTCCATATCATTGTAATATTGCACTACTATTGGGATCTTTTTCCCAATCTTCATATGTTTTCCTTAGATGAGCTTGATGTCCATCTCAGGTATAGATTTGGACAAAAATTGCTGAGGGTTGTCAGAATAGATAGTGGTTCTAATCTTTTCTCCTAGAAATTGTTTTTCAACAAGAATTACTAGTTCAGGTATTTGGGCCATTGAACTTAGGAATTTCTCAATTACATATATAAGGTGAGGAATCTTGAACCTTTCATTATCTATGGTGAACATGATACTCTTAGTGGTAGAACCATAAAGTGAGTATCTGTCAATAAAATCACCACCTAGTAGAATATCTATAGTCATCCTATCTAAGACAAAAAAATCACACTAGAAGATTTTATCTTGGATCCTAAGGGTTTGCTGGTGCTTATATTTATTACAGACAAAATTGTTCCCTTGGACATCTAGGCTTTTATAAGCCAGAGTTTCATCTAATGTCTTCCAATCATAGATGATCTATGATTTTGCAAAAGAGAGAGAAGCTCCAGTATCTATTTGTGAATATACTAGTCTACCATTTATTTCTAAAGTTATGAATAGGCAAACTTTCCATTAATCAACTGAGTAAGGTAAGTTGGCTGTGGAATTTCTAAGGGAGGAATACTAGTACATACTAATTTTTGTTTCCATAGGTCTTGTATAGTAGCCTACTCATATTAGATGACTTCTTCTTCTTCTTCTTCTTATTCTTCTTCTTTAAGGTTATTGCATTCACCTAGGTAGTAATCTTGGTCTGAGTAGAAAGAGCTTTCTACTTTTTCATCCTTGTCCTCATTTTCTGTGGGTAAAAAAACATCGCACTATGGATCTATTGTTGGTGCTATAATTTCTCTTGATGGTTCTATATAGGTGAATTTATTCTTCATCCAAGAGGCACTGGGCTTGAAAGAGCTTTGTAATTGTAAAGGAGGATGTTGGGGCCTTTGCAAAGTCAGTGGTATCTTTAGCATATAGGGATATCTCCCTATGGTATATCCTTGTCCTCTATTGTATCTTCTAGTCCTTGGTCTGGTGTCTCATTCTAGGACTTCTTGGTGGTGACAAGACCAGGTGCCATGTGCTTCATATGGTAGTTGTAAATAATCATGATGTTAGAGCTATTGCATATTAGTGAGTAGTTGATCCAAATCATTAGCTAATGATTCGAGAGCATCTACATCTTCATCATCTTTGAAGTCTTCAATGGGGAGATTATCTAGAATTGGTTCATAGATGCCATCCTGGAGGTAAAGATCTTCATTGGAATTGATTATATCCCACCACACGGATGCATTGGAGGTGAAAATGGCTTTAACAATAGGGTTTTTACAATGGCATTGTGGGGCAATATGGCTAGGTTTTCTACAAATATAGCAAATGGGTTGCTTGGATTCAGGACATGGAGTATGCAATTTATTAATAATATATTGAGGAGGAGCATAATAATGTTTGTTGGGAAAAGATTAGTGCTTAAAAGAAAGGTGTTTATGGCACTACTTTTGATGCTTGCGAGGTTAGATGAATGATCGATAGCCAAATGGGGTTGTTTCATAGAAAATAGGAGCAATTTGGGATGCTTGATGCTTGGTAACCTTTACGATAGTTTTATTATCGAAGACTAATTGCATGGCCTATTGTTTAGCAAAGTCAATAACATCAAAAAGAGATAGATATTAAATGGTGAGATTTTTTAGATCTATGTAAGCAATGACTCTATCAATGAGATTATAAGGCAAAGCATGCAAAAATTTTAACTTCATCTCGATAGATCCAAAGCTTTTACTTTCATATGCTAATTCTCTAAATTGCTTGGCAAAAGCATCAAATTGTTTAAGATCACAAAGCTCCATCTTTAGAAGCCATTTCTTTGATTCCAATTCTCTATTGCCAATTAGAGGAACAAACTCATTAATTATTAAATGGTATATTGCAGCTAAAGGATCAGGTTGATGATGAACACGCTCACTTTGTTCATTCTCTTTCATTAAATCCCACCATTGCGTAATAATCCCCCAAAATAATTTTGAAGCAAAGACTATAGTACATATTCGAGATTGACTGTGATAACTCTCATGGAGTTACACTAGGCAAATATTTCATTTAATGGATTTAGTAGATCATTTATATTTAGGTACCATGGCTGGAGTTGGACATGGGTTCTTTGCATCATAGAATTATTGGGATGTTTCTTATGAGGTTTGAAAATAGAACCAAAATTAACCTCATATGTTAATGTCGAGACTTGGGCTTCAGCTTCCTGATCTTGCTTGACTAACCAATCAAGGCTCTCATCTAATGCTGCCAATTTAGTATCAATAGAAGACAACTGGTTTTGCATATTTGTACAGACTTGGTTGGTATTGTTTTCAAGAATAGTTAGCTTATATAAACTATGTCTAATGTATAAAACATCTTTACAAAGATCATCAATAGTTTTAGAGAGATTAGAATTAAATCTGGAAATGTAGTTTCTATGCTTGAACTCATTTGATGGTTATGCATCTCCTTGGAATGTAGCAAAAAAATATTGTACAAGTCCTTTTAGCTGCTTATACATTCCTTTATGTGGAGGCCACCTTCCACCTTTATACAGACTAACCTTATTTTCTATATTGAATTCTTAATTATCTTCTCTTGGAAGATTCATGAAAGTACAAGGTAACTGATCTTTTAGATCAAGCCCTTGATTGATCTCTTCATCTTCTATTAAAACATGACCTATTTTTGACAATCTCTTGGAAGAAGAGGTAGAGGGTCTAGAAGGAGAAAGAATAGAATAATTATTAACAGAAAGGGATCTTGGAAGAATATTGATGGTTTTACCATCACTCTTATGCATAACTACTTGTCCTTTCATTTTTGGGGAAACATTTTTTAACCAATCAAGTTTCCTGTCTAAAGGAATTTTGACAAATTTGATATGGCCGTTTTGCAATTGGATAGTTCCACTAAATATGTGGGCATAAGGTAAATTTTCTAGGATTTTGGGGTGGTTTTTATTAGTCATAGTATATACAACAGAGATATTTATAGAGACATATTTAAACTCTCCAAACATATCTAAACCAAAAAGAGAGGTGAACAAACCCCAAAAATCTAATGATCCAAACTTAACCTCTTTACATCCTCAATTGCAGACTGCGATAGAGAGGTTTGGACAAAATTCAAAACAAATATCTTCATCATTTATGAAGCTAAGGCTTGATAATAGATAGGCATGTTTAAAGCTGACTTGGCATCTATCACACAAAGCTAGATATATAACAAGTTTTATATTACCAAGAATCAATGGAGTAATGTGGATACGAATAAGACCAAAATGAGCAAACTTGACATCTTCATGAGATCTGATATAGCTAATCTTAGGTTTAGGTAATAAAGACAAAAAAATATTTGTAAATTTATTTTGGGCTTATAACTCAGGGTGAGTTCAACAGGTTTGATTCTTGGTTTAACAAAAGACAAATAGGTAGACTTATAAGCAAACTTAGACTTTAAAATCTTAGATTTCTTATAGACATGAGAAGCCTTAATAGCTAGAGGTTTATATAGGCTATTCCTTGTCAAGATTTTCTTATGTAATCTCTATGTCAGCACATTTAGATAACTATTCAGGAACAAATGGAGGAATTTTATACATTTATTCTAATTTAGATTGATTAAGAATTTGTATGGTAGAAAAAATTTGGGATTTACCAAATTCAATTGATAAAAGGTTAAGGTTATGATAAGCGAGAAAATTATGGTCGACAAAACAAAGATGTAGAGTAAAGGGGCTTATGACAATTAATAACAGTCAGGGACTTGATGTAATAACTATTTACCAAAGAATTTTTAAAAGCAAGGAAACTTAAAAGTCTTACAAGAAATTCTTAAAGATGGATTCAATAGAAGATCATTGAGGCTCTAATACCAATCTTTTTACATCAACAGAGGCTTCCTCTTGATAATCCTTCAAATTTTGATAGTCTTTATGATATCAGTAGTTAAAAGAAAACCCATGACAGTAGGTAGGGGCCAAATGGCTATGGCTTCATATTAACACTCAAACAAAACTATTACACTCTTTATACAAATATTTGTTTGAATTTTTGATTCTCAGGATCCTTCAAAAAGGGTAAGAGAAGAGCATACTTTTTGAACAAAGCTACTATATTTAGAAATGCTTAGAAATTTTTTGATGATCACTCAATAAAGGAGAGTGTTATTTTTATCATTTGTAAGGTCTTACCTAGAATCTTTACCAAGGTAGTGTCATGTCCCATCATGCTTTACAGCTCAAATGTAATCTAAAGTGATATGTTGTTAGACAGGCTAGATGAGGATGTCAAGCTTGGTAGGTCCAACATTACTTCTACTTCAGTTAGCAAGTCATCTTCACTTATTAGCTAGAAAAAACACCTTAGCTAGAATGTACTAGAAATATGCTAGTTTTGGGGTCCAACTTCACATCCATGACAATGAGGAGTGATGTAGAAGTATGATTTCCATTCTACCTATCTTCAAATGATTGTATGAACCACTGTGTCTTAATCATGGTTTTATTATTCATGGATACGGTGTGGTCTGTATCTTGCTATCCACTTATACATGTGTTCGTTATGCGTGGACCTAATTTTTACTAGCCATGTCCATAAAGGATGTTTTATTAACTCAATAAATTGGTGGAATACAAATTCACTATTTAATATTTCTATAATAATTACACCAGTATTTCGATGATGGTTTGCTTGAATAGATGTTTCTAAAGATATCTATAGATCTTGTCTTGCTACATAGAAAATTTGAGTATATCTCAGATGCAACTCTTCTTTGAGGATCTATTCTTGAATAAGAATGTTCAAGGAGGCAAACCCTTAGTTGTAGATTCTAGTTAGATTAAAACCAGGAATGGGTTGATGCATTAATGTAACAAGTGGATTTCGGCCAACTAGTCTGATGTAACATTGTCAATACCTTTAATATGTTTTAAAAAGAATTTAAATTGATTAAAAAAATCCTACCATCTAATATGTTTACCATGACTATCTTTTTGACCATGATCTTTTTCTCTAAAGGTCAGAAATCTAGTATAGTTAGTTTTTACAACAAAGTGTGGCAGATGCAAAAGTTTTAACGTAAACTTCTCTAATCATTTCTTTACAATGTAAATCTCTTTATGAGAAGAGATCCACTTGAGAACATCTATATTGAACACTCCACTAGAGAATTCACAAATGAATTCTGTATTTTAATATATACAAACAAGTATTCCTCCGTATACAATGTCAGAGGCATCAGTGTAAACCAAAATTTTATCTGATTTTGGGATATGAAGTTCTAGAAGTAACGCTACTTTAGATTTGATTTTCTAGATATAAATAGTATGTTCATCCTTCCATTGAAATGCTTTCCTTTTGTGGAGAAGTTATTGAAGTATAAACTTGTCTCCACTAGAGTTAGGGTAAAATCTATTTAAATAATTCAATAATCCCAAAACGGCTTGAAGCTTTAGTTTTTCTAACTTTTTTGGAAAATTGATGACTTTATCTTTGATGTCTGGCTGGATTTGTAGTTTTGAATCTTAGATAACCATTCCAAGGAAATTGCATTCAGTCTTGCAAAGCTAAATTTTTGTGTTTGATAAGACAATTCCTGCATCTTCTACCATCTCAAAGAATGTTGTGAGGTGAGAGTAATGGTCAGTAAGAGAATTAATAAAAATTAGAATATCATCAATATATACACACAACAAAATTTATGTGCCTTTAAAGATGTTATCCATATGGGCTTGATAAAATGTTGGACCATTCATTAAGCCAAATGGCATAACAATCCATTGATAATGGCCGAATGGGCAGCTGAATGTTGTCTTTTCTCTATCAGTTTCTTTGACCTTGATCTAATAAAAGCTTGACTTGTAATCAAATTGGGAAAAATATTTTCATGTTGCTACTTTCTCCAATAGATATATATTATTTGGAATTAGATATGGAAAAGTCTGAGTAATGGCATTTAATGGTCTATAATTGATGACCATTCTTTTCTTTCTTCTTTTCTATTTTGAATGCTTATTTACCATGAAAGCATAATAGAAGTAAGGAGAGGTTGATTTTTCTATGAACCCATTATTTTCTAATTCCTTGATCTATAGTTCCATATCATTGTGATCCTGCACTGGTATTGGGATTTTTTTCCCAATCTTCATATGTTTTCCTTCGATGAGCTTGATGTCCATCTCAGGCATAGATTTGAACCAAAACTGTTGACGGTTGTCAAAACAGATAATGGTTCTAATCTTTTCTCCTAGAAATTGTATTTCAATAGGAATTACTAGTTTAGGTATTTGGCCCATTGAACTTGGGAATTACTCAGTTGCATTTATAAGGTGAGGAATCCTGAGCCTTTCATTATCTATTTGTGCATCTACTAGTCTGGCATTTATTTCTAAAGTTATGAACTAGGAAAACTTTCCATTAATCAACTGAGTAAGGTAAGCTAGCTGTGGAATTTCTAAGGGAGGAATACATTGAAAAATGGATAGCATCCAAAGTCCTCTTCAAACATTGGTTTTTCTTCTTCCAATAATTTTTATGGACTTAAGATTGATTTTTCATGATTTAATGGTGTAGATCTGGTGGGATGGATCTATCAAGTAGAGCAATATTTTAGTCTACATAATACTTTTAATTCCAACAAAGTCTCACTTGCATCCTTTCACATGGAACATTAATTCTTTCAATGCTATCATTGGTATATAAAGGCTTATGATAAGCCAATATGAATCAATTTTGGCACCCTCATTTTGAAATAGTTTGGCCATGGTGCTTTTGATGACTTCACTAGAGCACTCACTAAACTTTGCCAAATAGAAACCATGAGAGAATATCAGACATAATTTGAAAAATTGGCCAATCACATAAAGGGATTATTTGATAAAATATTTAGGAGTTATTTTGTTAGTGGTGTGAAGGATGCAATTCGATCTGAGGTTAAAATGTTCCAACCCAACATGATGATGGAATCCCTAGGTTTGGCTAAGTTTGAAGAAGATAAGATCATAGCTCAGTAGAGATCCAAATCTAATTTTGATCCATTCATAAATACAACTCTGTAATGATCTCACATAATGCCAACCCCCAGAATCACTCCTATCAAGCATTTGACTAAAGCAAAGATGTGGGCACATAGAGAAAAAAGACTATTGAATAATTATTATGAAAAATTCACTTAAGGACATCGATGTGTCAAGAAAAAGTTCAACCTACTAGATGTGGACTCTCCACCTAAAACTAAAGTTTGGGAAGATGCTCAGGGTACAATAGATGATCTGGAAGAAGCTCAATTGATTATGGAACCTACTTCTCAGGAAGAGCAACTAGAGATCTCTCTTAATCCCTTAGTAGGAGTCATCACCCCACAGACCATGTAAGTTAGGGGTTAATTAAATAATAGCTTTTTTATAATACTCATTTATTCTAGTATCACTCATAACTTCATTGACTCTTAGATTGCTAAATAGGCTAATTATTTTGTCCATCCTTGATCTAACTTTGATGTCATGATTTCTAAATGGGGCACATTACCTAGTAAAGGGAAGTATCATAATGTGTGTATCTCTATTATAGATTATAACTTTCACTTTGACATGTTTTCCCTACCCTTAGGAGGATGTGATGTTTTCTAGAAGCCAAGTGGTTATGCACACTTGGACCCATCTTATGGGATTTTGATGAACTTTAGATGCAGTTTTCAAACAATACACTAAAATACACATTGAAAGGCTTAAACCTAAGGTTTATTGACATCATAATTTCACATTACATGGAAAATATTATTAATAATAATTCACATGGTGTAATTTCCTAACTCTATTCATTTCAAATGAAACCATTAATGGTCTCCACTACTTCTAATCTACAAAACGTTATGCATAGATATGCATATGTCTTTGTTGAACTAGTGGGATTTCCATATTTTTAGTTAGAGGACCACCATATTCAATTCCTTCCTAGAATCATTCCTCCAAACATCAATCCCTAACACTATCCATTTCAATAAAATACTGAGATCAAGATGCTTGTTCAAGACATACTGAAGCAAGGCATTATTTGCCCTAGTACCGGCCCATATTCTTCCCTAGTTCTCCTTGTTTAGAAAAAATATGGGGCATGGTGCCTCTGAATTTACTTTGGATCACTTAATCACATCATAATCAAGGATAAGTTACCAATCTTTGTTATTTATGAGCTTCACTGCACTCATTTTTTCTCCAAGTTGGATCTCCACTCTAGATATCACCAGATCCAACTTCTTGAGGATGATATCCCTAAGATAGCTTTCTACATGCATGATGGCCATTATGAGTTTATGGGCATTCCCTTTGGCCTCACTAATACTCCTCTATGAATAAAATATTATGTCCCTAGCTACATAAATTCAATCTAGTCTTCTTCGATGATATCCTCGTCTATAGTAAAACATGGTCTGAGCATCTCCACCATCTAGATATTGCATTACAACTTCAATCTAATCATCATCTCTATGAAAAGTAGTCCAAATGTAATTTTGGATAGGACAAAGTGGAGTATCTTGGGCATATTATTTTATCCCAAGGGGTTTAGGTGGATCCCAAAAAAATAGCTACCATGATAAATTGGCCACATCCTCAGACACTTAAGAGCCTCTATGGTTTTTTGGGGCTGACTAGATACTATTGCAAGTTTGTCAAGGATTATAGTAAGATTTCAGCCCCACTAAAAAATATGTTGACAACGGATTCTTTTACATGGTGTATTCATATAAAAATGCAAAATTTGTAACTTAAGTGTGGCTAATGACACCCAACCCATAGTTTCCTCTTGTTTTCTCTAATGACCCTTTTAGACACCTTTTTGCTTATTCCCAAGCATCCATAAATATCCAACATATAAAATTTTATAGGCATGTTCACACATGGACAACAAATAAAACCTAGAAAACTAAGGTACCTGTGACTAGTTTGGACAATAGCAGTAAGACCTAAACTATAACACTAGACCCTAAAGTGTCCTACTTTTAGCACTCTTATCCAAGCACATTTTGGGATCCAATGGTCATATTATTTTGATCCTTTTCCTTTTCCTTGTCATCCTAATGCAATTACATTTGATCCATGACCAATAGATCCCTATAAAATTCCATTCAAAGATCATTTGGAAAGGGTTGGCAAATATCATTCAAGCAAGCAAGAATATAAGAAAGACCACTGAAGAAATATTCCCTATTCTTTGCATATAACTATCCTATACACTTTCAAACCAATTCAAGACCTTACACTAGTCCCTAGTCATCTCAAGCTTACCCAGTTTTAGCATTTCTTGTATTTCAATTCAATATTTCATAAAGCACTCTTAAAGGGAGAACTGCATATGGCTTGATCCCTCTTCAGAGTATTGGTATGTAGGCAATGTGCCCACACATGGGGTGTGAATCATGTCCAGTGCATCTTACACACACTAACCCATTTTTCTCATTTTCCAAAGTTTCTTTCAATTGCATAAAATATATAAGTACATGGCGAATCAATTCTATATGGAGTTATGTTGATAGTAAGGACCTAAAAATTGGTACATAGGCTCACACTAAGTAGGCAAACAAAACCCAAAAATATTAAATCTATAAGATAATAGAGTTAGAGAAGGGCCACAACACCGGAGCCTAGGGTGTCTAGTGTTGGCACTCCTATCTAATCAGAACATATTTCATGATCATATTAATGATAGTGTCCAATACTGCACATAAATTTCTAGAACCGTCTCAGTCAAAACAATCCATAATAATGTAACTTTAATTTTCTCTCTTTCACTATTATTCTAAAAAAAACTCTAATTACAATTTAATTTCACAAATCAATAAATTTAATTAGGAATATCTTTTACTGATTTTTGCTACTCAAGCCTATTTATTCAATAAGATTAAAACTCCATTATTCCCAAAAATAACAAATCATTTGGTGAACCCAAGTTACTTTGAATTTTGTATAAAAACCCTATAAACCCTAGGGTAAATTCATATCTAATTTTTTCCATTAATTTTTGAATTTTTTCTTGAATATTAAAATAAAAAATTCCTCTCAAATTTTAAAATTTTGTAGTAAATTTTAAAATAAATTTATTTCAAACCCTAGTTGCATACACTAGGTCCCAATAAATTTCTAGCATTAATCCAATAATTTTCTAATTTTTTGTTTGCATATATAAATCAAAAATTCTTCTCAAATTTTAAAATTTTGTAGTAAATTTTAAAATAAATTTATTTCAAACCCTTGTTTCATCAACTAGCTTCTAGTAATTTTTTAATCATTTTCTAAATTTTTAGTTGCATATTAATATCATAAAATCACTTCAAATTTTAAAAATTCATAGTGATTTTCAAATTTTTATTTTTCTCAAAACCCTAGTTGCATGTACTAGGTCCCATTAAATCAAGCACTTTCCCATAAATTTCTAAATTTTTTCTTGAATACTTAACTAAGACATTCAATTTCACTAATTCATAATATTTTGCACAAATATTTTTAAAAAATCCCTAGTTGCATGTACTAGCTCCTATTTTGCTTGTTTAGGTATCACCTTACATGTTTGGCAACTCAGTATCCTTTTGTGTAAATTCCAATTCACTATTTTTATGACCTTTTATTTCTTATATTCGGTACTTTCCTTTTCTAACACATTATCTATTAAAACTTATTTCAAAACATTGAAACACATTTTAAATTGTTTTCCTACTTTAACAATGGCTCAATATACTATTTTTGATGAAACTGATAAAGGATAACTTTAAAAAATCTTAACCAAACATCTGGATATACATGATGACATGTTTAGAATCTATAAGAGGAACACAAAAAAGTGAACAATGGTCAATATTCTCAAACCATAGAGCCACCAGTTGCAAATGACACTATAGGGGTAACTATGTCTCAACAACCCACTATAGTAGCCCAACATTCTTCAATGCCACCAGTTACAACTAGTACATCTTTGTCTCCTGATGTGGTAGCCTTTGTGTAAGAGATAATATCTCTTCAATCCAAGGTTCAATATCTTGATCAAGGTGCCTTTAGACCTACATAGTCTTTGTATTCTTTTTCACTTTTGTATACACCATTGGCATGTAACATTGCTTCTAAACCCTTACCACAAGGTTTTGTTCAACCCAATCTTACTCTTTATGATGGAAAGGGTGATCCAGAGACACATTTAAGAGATTTTCATGTACCATGTTGGGATTATATTCCAAATAATTGGCGACTTACTAAGCTATTTCTATGGAGCCTAAAGGATTATGCTTTACAATGGTTTTATAGTCTACCAAATCAGTTGGTCAATGCATTCAATCCTTTAGCTAACATGTTCATAACACACTTCAGTATCAACATTGGTGATAAGGTTTCATATGTTAAAATTGCTCAATAGAAACAACGATCAAATAAGCATCTCACAGATTATGTTCTTTGGTATAAGATCATCCTGGCTAAGATGGCTAGCCCCATGGTAGATCAAGAGTTGTAGAACCTTTTCAAACAAAGTCTTCTACCAAAACTTCATGAATCAATCATGTTGAAAAGATTCCCTTTCTTCACTAAGTTATGTCACACATTAAAGGAAAGAGAAGTCAAACTAATTTCAATGGGCAAACTAAAATACACTAATACATCAAACACAAATAATAAGAGTAATAGAAAAGTCCCATATAAGGTCAAGTTAAATGATACTAAAGGGTAGATACAACCTAAAATTAATGCAATTTTAGAGCTTCCTCAGTGAATAATTTTATTAGCACCCCCTCAGTGTACTTTTTCACATCTTCTTGTTCCTCTAGCCAGGGTTTTATATCAAATTTTATATTGTAATATCATATCTCTCCCTATTATTCAGGAAGTTGATCTAATACATCCTCTTCTAAAGGGATATGATTATTAGGAATTTTACAACTACCACAAAGCACCAGGCCATAAGACAAATAGATGTATCAGTTTAAATCAAAAGATACATAACCTAATAGATTTAAACACCATTGATCTTGTCACTTTAGTTGAGATTATACCAGAAAAGCAAACACAGGATACAAGGGACACATCAGGGGTTCATTATGCATATCATGTACATCTACTACCATATACATATAGGGCACCTTTAGTTGAGTTACATCCTTTGAGCAACATAATCAATATATAAAATTTGCTTATTAACAATGGTTCTAGTCTTAACATGTGCACCTTGACACTACTAAAATATTTGAGTTATTCAGATCAAGATATCACTCTGATAGACATAATTATCAATGATTTTAGTGGTCATATATAGAGTTCATTAGGTGAGATAGCACTTTCACTATAAGTTGGTCCTACACATGTGGCCACACCATTCACTAGAGTTCCTATTGAAAGAGTTGTTCATATGTTGCTTGGTCAACCATAGATTCAAAAACTCAAAATAGTACCTTTTACAATTCATAGATGCATGAAATTCAGTCATGCTAATCAAGTTGTTATAGTTAGTGGAGTTCCATATGAGTTACCACTCCCCACTTAAGACCCATCTACTAGTTTGCAGTCACTAGTTTCAATTTTACCACCAGTTTTAGTTTTGCCACCAGTTTCAGCTTCTCCTCTAGTTTTAGTTCCTCTTCCACTTTAGATTTAGACACAGTTGAGGCATCCATCACCAATACAAAGGGTTCATACACCTCCATATCTTTGAGATTCTAGACAACTTCCAACTATAGTATTCACACCTAGAGCAACTAAATTGAGATCTCATGCATCGCCACATAGAGCACATGTTGAAAGGGCTTCTCATACTTTCAGATGGGTCCCTAAGATCCATATATTTTCATCCACTTCTCAGAGTTACAAAGGGACCCCATAATCACTTTCTAATTTATATATTCAAAGCATCTATAATTTTTATAATTTTTAGAACCACAGTCTCAACATTTTAATCATGCTTCACAATCACGCAAGATTTCACTCCTTGATACAGGACACCATGATAGTGAGTTTCACATGAGACTCATCAATTAGTATCATTTGTCCTTATCATTGATTGTACATAGTTTCTTATTCTTAATTGTACATAGCTCAAAAAATTCTAAAATAAAAAAATAAAATAACATTTCAAAAAATCTAAAAACATTTAAATATGTCAGAAACAAAAAAAAACTTCAATTATATGCATCATCTATGCTTTACATTTCTACTACTATTACATGAATTACATCTACCATTCCATGCTATTATATGTTGATTTATCTACATTACCATGCTTCACTTGATCTTCTTTGAGTGTGTGTAGTGACATGCAGCTACTTAATTGCTTCACTCTACCCATTGAGGGGATATTCTACTTTTACATTCAAGACACACATCAATATATCTTCCCCCTGGGGGCATCTTCTACATGAGTACACCATCCAGGTTATGTCATTTCTACACTACACACTCCAAGTTATCATGCTGATTAGATTACACATATTATTATATCGACATTTTGCTAGTATTTGCACTTGTGTATCTCTTAGCATATACCTAGTCTTGTACTAAACATGTCTTGAATAATTTAACTCTTACTTTGATTAGTTATATGTGATTCTATATTTCCAATTATTACATGCTTTCTCTTCTTTCTTAGCATAGCTTATTGGATTGTATGATCAATTCCTACTTGTCTCTTGTATGTGCCTTAGGAAATTTAACAATATCCTTTTCTTATATTCATTTGTGTGCCTTATGACATTTTCCAATGTTCTTTTCTTGTATTTTTCTATGATCCTATTTCCCTTGTGAAATCATTGCTTATTTCACTTGTATGTGTATGTGGCATCTAAACATGCCTTGTATGTTTGCTTTCTAATTTGAGTGACATGTGTCCATGTCCCTTGTTTGCATTTCCCCTTGGCCACCCTTATATGCTTCTTACTTCTTTCTTTGTGTGCTTGTTACTTTATTTCTTCTTGATTGTTGCAATGTCATGATCCATATCATGCATTTTCCTATTCTCTTGGATTTTATGATGGACATCATGTCCCACCCCTCTAACTAACAACTAACAACTAACCATTAACCAGACTTTAAATTCTATTTTAGTACATTACACATGTTATTACATTGTTATATCTATCTAGGCATACCCCTGTTGATCTAACAATCTCTCAATTCAAACCATGTTATATCTTGAGATATGTTGTTGATTATCATTACTATATCATGTATATTTTCTAGATTAACACACTTTTAGGGAATCTTCTAAGGGAAGTCATTATAGGGTACCTATTCCTAACCTTAGAAGAAGGGGAAACAAATAGTGGTTTTACTATAGAGATAATATCTCCTATTGATTGAAAAATCTAATTTTAGAATAACTAAAATAATAAGCAGTCATCAAACCACTCAAAATAGTCCAGCTAGATAGTCAATATTTTAGAATAGTGATCTATTTCAACCCAAGACAATAGTTTTGAGGCTAGACTACAATGATGGACACCAAGATGTTCACTTTTAGTGCTCCTATCCAAATAGTATAAAAACTAGGTTTTTCAAAATTAGGTAGAAAGGTAGTTTCATCTATAGTTTTGCATAATCAAACCAGTTCATATTAGCAATTTTCATTATATTTTTCTCAAAGAATATAAACATAGGGGGCATCATGCATGACATGATTGGTTCTCACTTCCAATTTTAGATACGATAATTGATATAACTTCTATATTATAATCCATGTTTCAGATACCAGTGATTGGGGACAAATTGCTCAACACATTTGCTTCTTTTCTTTCAATTTTCAGCATTACCCAAGCATTCTTAGTAGTTGCATACCTTATTCTATCTACAAGTGGTTGACATCATATTAGAGTGGATTTCATATAATCCTAACTCCACATTATTGAGTACCTGAGTTCCTAAGTGGCTTTCACTCAAGCCAAATTTTTAGTTTTGGAGTGGCTTTCATACAAGCTTAATCTCCATATTTTACAAGTTGGCCAATATTGGCCTAGTTTCTAGCACACATTTGGCTATCCATACCACATTTTCAAATTTATAAAACATTATAATTCATGGTCTTCAGGAGCCATCTCATATGGCATACTTCTTCATACCAGTAATAGTTTATAACTTCACTTCATGGTGCAATGATGGAGCTAAAGGGCCATCCTTTGCATTCTTGAGCTACCTATTCAGAAGGATTGGACACACAATCCAAAAATTTATCAACACATGTACGACCACCTAGCTTCACTTAGTGGGTGATGATGCAGCTAAAGGGCTAGATCTAATATTACCCAAAATTACTCAACATCACTCAAAATCATAACAAGTTTTGTATTAGTTTGCATACCTGGTGAGGTGTATTCATTCCTTTCTCTCTTACCCAATTGTGTATGTTCTTATTTTAGATATAGTGTATCTAGTAAGAACTGATCTACTCTTTGTTTTATTTTTCATATTTCACACTTCACAACATGCTCTCTCTATGTATATTATACATCATAACAACATCATGAGCTTCACCCTTATAGGTAAGTTTAGGTACGCTTTCTATTTTTCCTTTATCCTAGTATTTCATTTTGCTGCATCACTAGAATAAAGCGAGGGGTAAATGTAGTCATATAAAAATGCAAAATTAGTAACTTGAGCATGCATAATGACACCCAACCCATAATTCCCTCTTTTTCTTTGTAATGACCCTTCTATACACCTTTTTTCTTAGTCTTAGTCATCCGTAAACATCTAACATCTAAAATTTTATAGGTAGGTTCACACAAGGATAGTGGACAAAACCTAGAAAACTCGGGTCTCTATGACTAATTTGGACAATATCATTAGGACCTAGAATATATCTAGAGACCTTGAAGTTTGCTAATTTTAGCGCTCTTATCCAATTGTGTTTTGGGCTTCAACAGTCAAATTCTTTTGATCCTTATCCTTTTCTTTGTCAGCTTAATGTGAATACATTTTACCCATGACCAATATATCCCTATAAAATCCCATTCAAAAATCATTTGGAAAGGGTTTTCAAATATCATTCAATCAAGAAATAATATAAGAAAGACCACTCAAGCAATCTTCCCTATTCTCTACATACAACCGACCTATACACTTTCGATCCAATTGAAGACCTTACACTAGTCCCTTGTCATCTCAAGCTTACCCAATTTTAGAATTTCTTTCATTTCAATTAACTATTTCACAAAACACTCTTAAAAGGATAACTATATATGGTTTGATCCCTTTTTTGAGTATTGGTATGTAGGCATCGTTCCCACACATGAGATGTGAAGCATGTCTAGTGCATCTTACACACACTAACCCATTTCCCCCATTTTCCAAAGTTTCTTTCAATTTCATATAAGATACAAGTACATGAATAATTAGCTCTAAAAGGAACTATGTTGATAATGAAGACCTAGAAATTGGTACATAGTCTCACACTGATTAGGCAAATAAAACCCATAAAGCTTAAATTCTCAAGACAACAGCATTAGAGAGGGATTATAGCACTAGAGCATAGGATGTATAGTTATTTCACTCCTATCTAATCATAAAATGAAGTCTAGGATCCTATTTTTGATAGGGTCCCATTCTTACACATAAATTTATAGACCCTGTCTCAGTTGGAATAGTCTAAAATAAGATAAATTTTAATTTTCTCTCTTTCACTACTATTTTTAGAAAAGTTCTAATTTTAATTTAATTTCACAAATCAATAGCTTTAATTAGTAATATTATTTATTAATTTATACTAATCATACATGTTTATTAAATAATAATAAAAATCCATTCTTCCCAAAAATAACAAATCACATGGAAACAAGTTGTTAAGTATGCATTTTAAGAATTAAAACAAGCTATATGTATTACACATGTTCTAGTTATGAAAGATTTTTCCAAGACCTTCACTATTGAGAGTGATGCTTTCATCAATGGATTTGGTGTTATTTTCCTCTAAGAAGGATTCCCCATTATGTTCACCAGAAAAGCCCTTTATGCAAAGAATTTAGTATTCTTTACTTATGAGACAGAAATGATGGTCATTTTGCATGAAGGATCAAAGTGGTATCCATACCTACTGGGGAATCATTTTTGCATCAAAACTAATCACCAGAGTTTGAAATATTTATTGGAATAATGGGTCTCCACCCATTTACAATAGAAATGGGTTAGCAAACTCATGTGTTATGACTATGAGATCACTTACAAGAAGGGTAAGGACAATATTATGGCTGATGCTCTCTCTCACATACTTATAGACCAATTTTCCCTTTCAGATATTTACATACCTATTCTAATTTGGTTAGATATTGTATAGTAGAGGTATGTCAATGACTCTTCATTATCTCAAATAATTCAATATTTGGCCACTAAACCCTCTACAATATTGCATTATTCTTAGGATGGTGCTTTTCTATGATACAAGAGTAGTCTAGTACTTCTCTATGATATAAGAGTTTTCTGGTGCTTCCCTTGAGCATAGATCATTAGTAGGTTGTAATCTATGAACTCCATGCTTTTCCATCTACAAGGCACTCAAGGTTTCCCAAAACTAATGAGTAGGAATGATGTAACTTATTTTGTAAGGGAATGAAAAAGGAAATTAATAGATGGTGGCTAAATGTGATACCTACCAATGTAACAAGGGTGAAACAACACTCATTCCTGGGTTTCTCCAACCCTTAACCATACCTATCAATATTTAGATAGATATTTCTATGGATTTCATTGAGGGGATCCCTAAATATGGAGGGAAAAGTGATCTTAGTTGTGGTTGATTGCATCTCTAAATATAGTCATTTTTGTGCCCTTAGCCATCCATATACCACCTCCAAAATCTCAAAAAAATTCTTGGACTATATTTTATATCTTCATGGCATTCCTTCTTCCATTGTATTAGACCATGATGTAACCTCACCAACCATTTTTGAACATAACTATTTTGATGCATAGGCATCCAACTGAAGATGAGTTTTGGGTATCATCCACAAATAGATGGCTAGACTAAAATTGCCAACAAATGCTTGGAAACTTTCTTTCATTGCTTCATCTTAGAAAAAAAATTAGTGGAAAAAGTGGATCCATATTGTTGAATGGTGGTACAATACCTCCTATCACACTTTAACTAAAATTACTCCATATGAAGTAGTCTATGATCAAGAACCACTAGTGCTCCTTTCATAAACCCCCAGTAGTTCACAAATTCAAGTAGTCAACATGATTTTCCAAACCCAATATCATATCCTCAATATCTTATAAGATAATATTTACATGGCACAAAATAGATTGAAATAATAGGCTAATCAGCACTATTTTGAGTGTACTTTTCAAGTAGGTGATATGGTTTTTCTTCACTTGCAACCATACAAACAATCATCCATAAAAATTGAAAGGTATCATAAGCTAGATCCCAATTTCTATGGGATATATAAGGTTATCTAGAAGATTGGGTCAGTTGATTATAAGTTAGATCTCCCACCTTCTTTCTAATTTCACCCAGTATTTCATGTCTTTTGTCTGAAGAAAGTTATTGACACAAACATCAAAGTGTAAACTATTTTACCGAAACTTGATAAGTAAGGATCCATCATTATTGATCTAGAGGAAATCCTAAATAGGTGCACATGCCAACTTCACTCTCGTTCCATCATAGAGGTATTAATTCAAAGACATGAAATGCAACCAGAGGATGCAACATGGGAAACACTATTTTAGATTTAGAACTAATTCCCATATTTTAAGCTTTGAGGACAAAGTTTTTTTTAAGAGGGAGGGGATGTTAGGAATAAATTCTATCCATTCTCTTTAATTTGTTGGTATATTAGTTGCTTTAGATGCATATGTTTTGTAATTTATCTTATGAACATTTTGTTTTATCCTATATTCATGGGAATTAGTAGTTACTTAGATTAGACTTATTATATAAGTAATTGTTAAGGCCAATGAAGGCATCCATTAATTTATTATATTAATCTTACTCAAAGGAGGTTCCCCCCTCAAACTGGCCTATGATCAATATAATCCCTTTGACATTTTTGCTATTTATATAAATCAATTATTTCATGCATTTTCATTAATTTCTTATAGGAGTATCCTCTCATACCTATATCCTATAGATACGAGAAGGATAAGATGAAATTAGTTATAGGAATGTGAAAGAATCCTTGCAAAGTAGTGTGACCACCTTACTTTAGGTAATAGAGGAAATGGTGATCCTCACATCTAATGCCACCTCATTAATGGGCCCTCTAAGGAAACCAGCATTGACATCTAGTAAGGAGGCCTCTCCACCACCTCCTCTAATAGTGGAGGAGAAAAGAGTGGCTTAGAAGAAGATGGGATTGAGATAGGATCACATAAATAATGATTTTTTGCTTGAACAAAAGTGGAAGCTTGACTGAGAAAAGAAAATGGCCATGTTAGAAAATAGGGCCCTAAAGGTTCCTGAAAGTGTAAGACTAGAAGTTAAAGTGGTTAAAAAAGTGCCAAGTGACCTCACCAGGAAGGTAGATGCTATGTAAAAGGGACACCCAAGTATTGAAGGTGTGTTTAAATAAAAATATGGTACTACTTGTGCCTTAGAATTAAAAATAGTGTTGGCAAAGGATCCCTAGCAGCAATAAGGTGACGATAGAGCCAAAGGATTTAGATTGGATGTAATTATTAAAAAACCCTAGGATGAATAAATGGATGAAGGGGAGAAGTCCAAGGAAGCAAGGCTAAAGGATTAAAAAAGTGAGTCCTCAAAGGAGAGTACCAAAAAGAGCAGTCATGTTAAAAAAAATGAAAAAGTATAGATAAAAAAGATCTTCATCAAGAATTATGACAAAGAGATGAATATAAGGGAGATGACATAGAAGAATGGGGTGGAAGAAGATCTCTACATATATGAACTAAGATGCATAAATAACTCTCATTTGTGCAAGACCACTATATGTATGAGTCCAAATTTGAGGTGCCTAAAGCAGCTACTTCGAGCTTGGAAGATCTTGAAAAGGGGTAGGACTCCCTCCTTATTTACCCTCATGTCATGAACCTAGTATAATATAGGAATGTATTGATAAGAATGACCACAAAATTTGAGAACTAAAACATCATCTATGATGGTAAGGTAAGGAAATGGAAAAGACTACTCAAAGAATCTAAGGATGAGGTACATGCCAATATGTTCAAATTGCAAAAAATGTATGAACACATGGAGGTGGTTAAACCATCTCTTCTAGTTAGCATTGACATTTTTAAACTTGTAAAGGTCGATAAGATTTGTGTATTGGTGGATTATATGCTATCAAGGCTAAAAATTGAGCCAACATAGGATGAATAATAAGAAGACCCCAACATCATGCTATAGAAAGAGCTATCTGAAAAAATCTAAGAGGTATAATATCTCTTCACAAAATTAAAGGAGATTATAGACAAAATAAACACCATTTTATTAAGCTTCCCAAACTAAGCCTCAATAATATATGCATGCCTAAATCAGGTGAAGGAAGAGAAGGAGAAGATGATGGCTCAAGTTTACTTGATAAACAAGGTAGAGTAGACATAAATCATGGGCATCATGAATGTGCTTAGTAATGAGATTAAGGACCATGAGTAAACCTTGGAATCACTCTTTTGTGTTTTATAGACTAAGGCCTCTAATCAAGGAGAGATCTTAGATGGAAGTGTGGAAAAGGCAAAAGCCAATGTCAAGGCCCTCCATAAGGAAATGGAGAAAATATATGTGTTTATGCTCACTACTGCATCCTCTAAAATAGATAATACCATAGAATAAATAAAGCTAGCCATTAAGGGCTTTAAATACTTCATTGCCAACTCAAGGAGAATGTCCCTGAGTTTTATACTCCTAATAGTTTGATGGCTTAGTCTGAGGTAGACTAAAATTTTTGTATGGGGTAATGTTGGGATGCTAACCCCTTAATTAGAGGATTCATACCAACATGACATCCACCTAAATGTAATAGGACCATTTTATTGAGTGGTTAGCCTTTGAGCTTTTTATATCTAACTGGTAGGTGGTAAATAATCATCTAGATTTTTGGGGCATCTTAGAAGATTTGAGGAGACATGGTAGCTGTAGTGAAAAGTTCACAAGGTCATAGAGCCAGCAGTTCTGATGACCAAGCTCTATCTCAACACTCAATGTGCAACCTCCACCTTGGCAAAGATGTTCATAAGGCTTATCTATTGAGCTTAAACCAGAAGAGGCAAGGAGATGAAGAGATAGTGAATCTATGGTGAAATTATTTTAAATCTCTATAGACATTGCTTCAATGGACATTAAGGCTTAATAATAGTTTGGAGGTCGCTTAAATCCACTTATAAATGACCAAGCTCATTTATGATCCTCTAGGTTGTTGACTATTATGACATGAATATACACTATGTTATTGACTTTGATTAATGATGAATATTATTACATTAAAATATGCTCTACATCTAGTTTCCATGTCCAGTTACATTATTAATAAAATACAAAGATTTGTGATATCACACAATTGACTAAATTATGGTGATTAATGCTCATGTGTATTACTAGTTTGTTATGGTAATGGAGTCCCTGTAAACTTCCCTTATTTCACCATTATTTAGTATGATGGATGAGTATAGGTCTATGTCAATAACATAATACTTTTGTAATTCACATTTGTTTAAAATGAGTAAAAGTATCCTTGTTACCTCTTAAGCACCTATATGACACTAGGCTTAATCCATGATAGGCTTACACCTATTGATCTGCCTTAAGTGTTGTCTAATTGCTTAAGTCTCTTATTTGAATCCTTGTACCATGGCACATCTAACCGAACACAGGCCCCAGTTCCTTCGTAGTTGTGCTTTGGGTGAGCACATAAGGCATGTGCGTTACGTGGATTATTATCAACATAATCAAGAGTTTAATTGATTACAAAGGGAGTATCCCATGCTTGCACCTAGTCATAAGAAACTGAGAACTAGCTAGAATTTTCACAACACTTAGTCTATTATGCTATATGTAATTAAAATTAGGAGAAATAGGAAATTTTCACTTAATGCACAATTATAATTTTGTTTTTTTAAGTGTGGAAGACTCTTGTGTGAAAAATGGTTTGAAATATGTTTATATATTAATATATTTAAAATTACTTCGAATGGGGTGTGTTACAGACATATGTCAACCTTTTCATTACTTTATTTTATCAAAAATAATTATTATTTCATGGAATGATAAGAGAGGGGAATTGGACAGTAGAGAACCTAACCTTATTTTCTCTTAATTTCTCTTAAGGTTATGGGAATAACTTTATTTTCTCTTAATTTCTACTCATTTCTTAATTTAGGAAGAAGATAAAAAACTAGTAATAAGGGTGTGGTAGAAGAACCTGGTGTTTATAGTTGCATAATATAGATAAGTATGAAGAGATCCTCTTTATCTTGGAAGGATAACCTGTAGATAGTAAATCACTAACAAAATGGGTTGTTATAAAGATAGTTAAGTGGACTACCTAGCATGAGCTAGATCCAAGAAGCATCAGTTTGCTAGGAGGTTGTCAATCCACTCTTAGATAAAAATTAAGTTGGAAGAGATAAAATGAAAGTACTTGCATCAAATAAATAAAATGAAATGAAATACAAGAAGAGATAGATGCTTGTTAGAGAAAATAATTAAATATAGCAATAGTGGGTCAATACTAATGATAAAATGGATCATGTCAGATTCAAAAAATCAAGTAGGGGTCTATGAATAGGTAGGGACATATAAAGTTAGATTTGGATGGGGTAAGGGGTTGTAAATAACTTGTTATTATTTCATGCCATAGTGACCATCAACAATCAAGATGACAATTGGTGGTTAGGCTGACTGTCGGCGATTGGGTAACCATCGATGGTTGGGGGTGACCACCAGTAGTTGTGCTAACCATCGATAATTGCCTAAGGAATTATGAAAGTATTTTTAAAAAGGAGTTTATAATGGATCAGGGATCAAGTAAGGGTCTTTTAAGGGTTTGAGAGTTATAAAGTAAGATGTAGAAAATGTTTGATGGGGAAGAGGTCAAAAACTAGAATAATAAGAACTGAATTACAAATATACCTATTACTTGATAAATAGTTGATGGTTAATAGCTGGAGCAATTTTAGTAAAATAATGTTACTTTGCCTCAAGAGTAACTTTGTCCAAGGTTTGGATCTCTATTATTATTTCTAAATTACTAAAAGATGACTAGCTCAAAATCTTTAATACTTGTATGCTAGAATGTTTATGATGATCGATCTTACCTCCTACTCCCCTCCTTTTATACGGAAAGAGAGATGGAGGATATAAGTTTTTGTAGTAGGTTGGCTAGTTAATTTTGATACTTGGGATTTCATTAGCACCAAAAAAGGTAGAGATATTAAATTTTGCCATTTTAGTGTACTCAATTGGTAATATGTAAGAATGAGGAAGACTTGACCGTCAATAGTCAATGTAACTATTGACGGTCAAGCTAACCATTGATGATCGAGGGTTTAGAGGAAAAGGGGTCAAGGTGAGTTAAAAGGGGTTAGGTGAAGGGTTAGTTAGTAAGTTAGTTAACTTATTATCTAACTTGACTTAGGGTATGATGGGTTATTAGTAGGTCAAGTAGGTTTAGGTCATCCCTAAGGTATTCTGAGGCATTTTGACATCTAGAACTATCATGTGTGGTTTTATAGTGTCTACATTTTGCCCCTTTTTGTTATGTGACATTGAATTTATCAAGCTACAAAATAAAAATGGATTGATTGGTTGAAGGTCTAGTTACCCCAAGTATATGGGAGGATGTGATCCCCCTCAAACTGAAAGTAGATGAGGTGAAACTAAAATTGAGTCGGGGTTTGATAAGTGGTGTATGGTGAGTCACAAGGTTGGTGATAAAAGGGTAGTTAGGCATTTAAAACACAAACATGCACACAAAATATGATTAAATGCAATATCTAAGATCATGTAAAGACTAAAGTTGGAAATGTTAGTAAAAATAAGGTCAGTTCTAAAAAAATTGGTGATGGGGTAACCAAGTCACAACATTAGGCATAGTTGATCAAGTTATTCCTATTAAGTCTTCAAGATAGGGTCAGTGTTTTCATAGTTATCCAAGGTAGGAATTTCTCCTTTGAAAATCAAAAATGGTTTGGTTATACATGAGGTGGTGAAAATTTAAATGTGTAACATGGAAAGTTTGGTTAGTGTAGTAAAAAAACTAGGCAAGTTCATCACAAAAATATGTGATAGTTCAAGTAAAAATGGCCAACATCAAGGTAGATGTGGTCTAATGGTTGGTGGGAGAAGGGTAATCTCAAAAAGTTTAGGTTTTTATTTGAGGGAGAAGGTAATATCCAAAAATGAGGCACTAAGGTGTTGGTGCTTAAAAAAATTAAAATGTGGGTTTCCTGACCATCGATGGTCAGGGGTCCCAAGATCGATCATCGATGGTCATCTTGACCATCAACGGTCAAGGGGAAACCCAAAATATATGGAACATAAAAATTGAAAATGAAATTTCATTTTCACTTTTTTTAATTTGACTTTGGTGCTTTTTGTGCATTCTCACAATTTGGCATTTTATGTGAGAGGGTTGATTGAGTGTTTTGTTTATGTGGTGATTGTTGATTGGTTAGACGCATGTGTTGAGGTGATCTGCTGGGACCAAGATGTAGGGTAGATGAGGATGCAACCAAGTAGTGGGATGTGGGCTCCATCCTTGACAATGGTTGAGGAATGAGGTAGGTAGTGTTTTAAGATTGTTAGTTTAATTTATTTGGTTGTTTTGAAGTTAAATTTGGGTAGTTTGTGGTTGTGTTGGATAGGGTTTTGGGGGGTTTGACCTAGATGTATGTTTTATTTTTGATTAGAAAGATTAGCCAATAAAATTTTAAATTGAAATATTACATGGGTTAGGGGTATGGTATAGGATAGAAATAGGTAATTGATTTTTTAAATTTTATTATTTTATTAGGTTTTTTGGAAGGTAGGATTAGATGGTTAACCATTAGCAGTCACAAATAATGGCCATTGGTGGTTCAACCCAACCATTGATAGTCAGACTTGATCATCAGTGATCAACCACTGAAGCAAAAAGGTCCCTTGAGCATCAGCAATCAAGTGATTGGGGAAGGTATGTTTAAAACAAATACAAGAAAAAGGTTTTTAAATGTTTAAAAGGGTGTGGGGTAGTTAAAATGCCAAGTGTAGGTCAGGATAGGATAATTTTCAAGTATGAGTGGTTTGTTGAGAAGGTTGTTGGTTAGAATTAGGTGTTTGTTTGATAGGTTTAGGGAAGGTGTTGAAAATTTTGTGTGTTAGGGTAGATTTTTTTTTTAATAAAAGAGTTAGATGTTTGGTTAGGGTTAGTGTTAAAATGTTTGGGGGTGAGGGTTGATTTCAAGTGTGAGAGGTAATGATTGTGAGTTAGTATTAGAATATGTTGATTTAGGTGGGTTATTGTTGATATAGAGGTGGGTTTGGGTAGAATAAATGTAGTAAATGAAAATGAGCAATGGTAATGGAAAACTAAGCATGAGTGCTAACTTTGATTTTTTTGTAGGTATGAGACCAAATCCAGATGAGGGATCAAGTTCCTAGGATCTATATGAAGATCCATGGAGGGTTGACTAGGGATGCTTGGACACACATGGAAGAGGTCAGCCTTGGAGCTATGAGATACTATCAGTGCTTACCATGAGATGTAGCGATGATCATGGACCTCATCGAGAGATGGGATTTGGCCATAAACACTTTCTTGTTATCGATAGGAGAGATGACCATCCTACTAGAGGTTGTTCATATGATTACATGGATACATATTCATATGATCCAATCTACCATATTGAGGGTGAGGAGAGGGATGAGCAAATGGATCTCCTATATGGTGAAGATTGAGCCCTTGCCAGTGGCATTCTAATGGTTTTGGTTATAGGCAATTATATCAGAGGGCTTTAGATGATAGGCATTTGATGACTATGATGATAATGGTAGTTTCTTATTTTGCATTGCCTAATTCAAATAGTGGGTAGTTTCCTTATCTGATGTTGGGAGTAGTGGTGGATATGTTTCTTGGTAGGATAGTGTTTAGTTGGGCACTAATTTTATTATTCCAAATATACAAGGAGCTCTAGATGTTTTGAGCTCAAAGGAGGTATGGGATCAACATGGGATTTATTCTCCATTATTGGGCATATGAGCACTTTAAGGTTTTGAGACTACTAGGGCTACCATAGAAGGGATACGCCCAGATGGATTTTAGAGTGGGTTTTATGTGATAGAGGGGAGATTATACACTCACAAGAGCTAGAGGATGTGTGAGAGATATTGATTGGTTTAGAGATGCATTGGATGGCTTGGTTATGGATCATGTTTTTTGGAATCCCTATGTTGGCTTTCCTAGGTGGGCTCTTTATAGCTATCATGCATTGTTGTTGTAGAGTTGGAGATGGATCTATGGGAGGAGAGAGGGTGAAACTGATCTCATCATATTTGATAGAGTTTAGAGGTAGTTTGGCCTAATGCAAGGGATTCTAGATCCATTATCGAGGTAAAAGAGGGAGGATGTTGAGTTATTATTATTCGAGCCATGGTCAGAGGAGGTAGTTTTAGATCATGAAGAGATACCTACTAGAACATGGGTTGTTGATGGCTATGCAACATGGTACTAGGCCCTTTATGTAATGGCCAATTTTGGGTGGGATGATGGGGGACAATAGGCCATGGATGTGGATCTAGCTAGTGGAGGTCCATAAGTACAAGTATAAGGTGGTGGCCTTAATGGATAGGTAGGAGCAACACTGGTTGTTGTATAGGCATAGATTATATGGATATAGGGACATGTGGCCACATTATAGGGCTAGATTATGAATTTATAGGTTCAAGTTACCATCATTATAGGTGAGAGAGATCAGGCTAAGACCTTACTAGGCTTGGTGACCCATGAGAGGGGCACATTGAGACAGAGGGTAGGAGCAATAGAAACACTAGTAGGACCACCAGGTACCATCCCTCTTGCATGATACTTGGCCATAGTGGAGGAGTTGAGGTATTACAAGGCTATAGTGCTAGCACAGTGTCTTCAGCAACCCTAATGGGGTGAGTACAGAGCTAGTTTAGTAGGTGGGGTATCTATGATTACTCCAAGTCAATGGGCCACTTTAGTGAATGGATAGGTAGTAATCCCAAGAGGACTGACACTAGATGGCAGTGGTGGTGCAAATGGGGTTAGTGGTAGTGGTACCATAGGGGCATGATATATGATATGATATGATATGACATGATATGATATGATATGATATTATATGATGCATAGATGTATATGATTTTGATACTAGCTTGTGTGCTAATGCAGCAAGATGTACATGATTTGAGAGAGAGATTATACATTATTACGTGTATTATTTATTTTGATGACATGATGTAAATGATGTTTATGATGTTCATGATGATATCTAGATGTGATTTATATAGTTCATGGTTCATGATTTTGGTTTTGATGTTTTATGTTTTATGCTTATGAGATATGGACTCAGTATCTTAGGCATGTGATGATTATGGATGATGTTATGTTTTATTCAAGGATTTGATTTTGATGATGATTTGTGGTTATGATGTTTATGATGATGTGTGGTCTGATTATGGTTATTGATGGTTTGATTATGATTATGGTTGTGATGCTACCTTTGATTATGCATGTGATGTTTTAAATATGGTTATTAAAAGCACATAAACTAAGTTAGATAATAAACTAGATTTGGGAAAAGAGATAAGAATCATGAGACATATGTCTACATGAACCAATGATGAGAGGATGAGAAAAAACATGATGCATTTTCATTGTTAAGGACAAAACAAAGAACCAAATTTAGATTGGCTTAAGGAACATAAGCCTTTCAAATGCTTCACATTAGCATGCTTTGGCTAATAAAAAGATGTTTTGATCACATTATGTCAAGTAATCTCATAATCCCATGATTTTTAGATGGTAAAGGGTGAGGTAGGTGGTAGGTTAAGGGTAAATGGGTTGATAATTAAGGTAACCTTATGTGGGTTAGTTTTCTCCTTCTAGAGGTGACCTAAGAACCATATTAGACAAGTCCATTTTTTCATACAAGGTGTAGACTAATCAATATAAGACATCTACTAATTCTAGATATGAAACATGATTGCATCTTTCTTGGGATAACTTGTTCTAATTTTGATATCGGGTCTTTTGTTGTTTTATTCTGATAGGTTTATGAAGCTGATTGATGTGGGAAGATTCAAATGATTACTTTTGACAAATTTAAATTAGCCATCCTTCAAAGGGGTGGTCTAAGTTTGAATTTGTTTATTTGGTAGCTATCCTTTAAGGGATCAGTCTATATTTTGAGCAATTTAGTTTTGGGCAGTTGTCTTTCAAGGGAGAAGTTTACAATGCTAGAGACATGTGATGCAAATGATATTTTGGTATCCTAAATTAGTTTGTTGCTAGGTTTAGACATGGACAAGTCTATATAGGCCTAGAAGTTCACCTTTATGAGGACAAAAAATTTAGCACAAAAAAGGTTAATAATAGGTGAAAGGGTTGGTTTTGAGAGACAATGACCATGGGATTCCATTTTGAATAGAGACAAAAAGTATCCATGAGAACCATGCTATGGGTAGAGCTATGGTACCCATATTTAGGATTAGGCTATGACTATGACAGTTAATGACATGGTTCTATGTTGTAATCAATTATCCTCAAAGGGATAGGGATAGGTAAGGGAAGGTGAAAATATCATAAATCAAGGGATGAGATTAAGTTAGATAATAAGGTGAATTTGATCCTTGTTTAAAAAAAGAAAGAGCATAGATGCGAAACATTGAGAGGTTCAAGTTCTGGTTTGCCTTTGAAAGAGGACAAATGGTAAGCTCATGATCCATACTTAGGAGTTATGATGTAGGGTCTAAGCCAATTGAAAGAAAATTTGCCTCTTTTACTTTTCTTCATTTTGGTTACATGTTGATTTTACTTTAGGATGAGGTCTCCAATATTGAATTCTCTTTCTTTTAGGTGCTTTTTATAAGCATGCTTGATTTGGTCTTAGTAGACACAAAGATGGTTAAGGACTGTTAGGTGATTCTCATCAAATATCTCAAGTCATGCTAGACATTATTGATGATAGTCACTCTCATAAATGATGTCTTGTAAGGATATGTGAATAGAAGTAATCTACACTTTGAGAGGCAAGACTGTCTCTGCTTGAAAGACTACAGAGAAAGGGGTAGCACCCATAGAGGTCTGAATGCTAGTGAAATAGGCCCATAAAGTGAAAGGGATGTGAAAATTCCAATCTTGACCTGAATCACTAACTACTTTGGTTAACATTTTGTTGAGGGTTTTTTAGAGGCTTCTACCTATCCATTTTATTATGGATGGTAAGTTGAATAAAATATTAACTTAATGTCAAATGCATCGCAAAAGACCTTGGCCTTGCTTTTTTTAAATATTTGCCATTATTAGTGATGATATTATGGGTAACATCAAAATAACAGATGATATGATGATTGATTAAGTCAACTATCTTGTCATCTTTGGTCGAGATAATAGGAATAGCCTCCACCCACTTGGTCAAATACTTGGTGGTGGTGATGATGGATTGGTGTCACTCTGAAGAACGAGGATTGATTTATCCAATGAGATCAAGTCCACATTGTGATAAGAGCCAATAATATTTGGATACTTGAAGGCCATGGGCAAGTGTGTGATGTTAATTGGCATGATTTTGACATTTGACACACTTCTTTACATAATCATAGTAGTCTCGATTGAGGGCAGGCTAATAGTAACCAAGGTGAAGGATATATTTAGTGATAGTTAAACCACTAAAGTGTCCCCCAAAGATTTTGTCATGTATTTACTTGCTAGCATGGGAAGCTTCATGAATATGTAAATAAAAAAGGAGCTTGTTGAAGCCATGCTTGTAAAAGATTCCCCCTAGTATGGTGTAATGATAGGTACTCTAAACAAAAGCTCTTCAAGCATTCTTAGAGAGGGTGGGAGGAATGATATTAAGGTTGAGGTAGTTGAAGGTTTGCTCATAACATATGTCCAATGGAGATGCTTCCACACTAAAAATGGTAGGAAGGTCAGAATGGATATAAGAGGGTGTGATAAAGCTATGAATGGTGACAAAGAGTTTAGAATCGGCATGTATGGATGGGATTTGGGAATCAAGGGAAGCCATTGTATCCATAAATTTGTTGGTAGATCATAGAATATATTAGATAAGGTAATGATCAAATGATGCTAAGAGTACATTTATGATTTATTTTTACTCTTACAAGACATCATCTTACATTGATAGGATCTATTGACCTTGTTGACCACAAGTTGAGAATCACCAAAGATACTAATGATCTTAACTCCCATGGCTAAAGTGGTTTGGAGACCTATTACTATGGCTTCATACTCAGCCACATTATTGGTGCACTCAAATTCAAGTTTGAAGGAAAGATGAAGAGGTTCACCATTAAGGGGAATGAGAATAACTTTACCACCCCCACCACGTTGGCATTTGGAGCCATCAAAGAACATGGTCATTTGGTAGGAGGGGTCCTCTTGAGAAAGAGTTGTGATGGACTCATCCAAAAATGCAAGAGGAAATGGTGGGTTGTCTAGTAGAGGATCTTTATCCAATTGATCAACAATATCTTTCCCTTAAATCAACTTTTATTGGAGGAACTCAAGGTCAAACTTAGCTAGGAGCATGAGCCATTTAGCCATACACTAGTTTTGGTATGATTTAGAGTGCATGTACCTGAGTGGGTTAGTGTTAGTGATGATGAAAGTTTTGTGATTGAGAAGGTAATGATGAAGTTTAGAAGCCACAAAGACTAAGTTGAGGAAAATTTTATCGAAATAGGTGTATTGAGTCTCATATTCTATAAGTGTTCGACTTATATTATATACAACTTGCTATTTATTTTGTTCATCATGGTGAATGAGCATTACCCCCAAGGAATGACCAATGGTATATATATAAAGGTAGAAGGGTTGGTCCTACTTAGGTGGGGTAAGAATGGGTGAAGAAATAAGGTACTCTTTGAGTGAATCAAAGGCTTTTTGGCAATCCTTCATCCACTTAAAATATGTATCTTTCTTAAGAAGATGGTGAAAGGGTTGACATATATCCGATAACTGAGAGATGAATCAATGGATGGATTGGAGCTTCCCCTAGAGATTGTAGAGTTTTTAAGGTGGGTTAGAGGTGGCATCTCCAATATTGCTCTGATTTTGGTAGGGTTTACTTCAATTACCCAAAGAGAGATGATAAAGCCAAGAAGATTTACAAATAGGACCCCAAAAATAATTTTTTTAGGGCTGAGTCTGACATGAATGGATTAGGCATTCAAAGATGATTGTGAAAATGGCTAGATGTTCCTTAGGATGTTTAGATTTCCTAAGGATATCATCTACATAGTACTCTACAATTTTATGGATGAGATCATGGAATATGGAGGTCATCTCATGTTGGCAGGTTCCTCTAACATTCTCTGGAAAAAGTGGCATGACCCTATAGTAGAAGGTTCCCTATGGGGTGATGAAAGAAGTTTTATGTTGATCCTTGGGTGCAATTAAGATTTTAATATATCCCAAGAAATTTTCCATGAGAGATAATATCTCATGGCCAATTGTAAGATCAACAAGTTGGTCAATACTAAGAAAATGGAAGTCATCCTTTGGGGAAGCAAAATTGAGCTCACAAAGTCAATATAGAGGTAAAGTCCTCCTGTACACTTGGTAATGGGAATGATGTTAGAAACCCATTGAGGATAATCGATGGGTTAGATGAATTTGACAGACAAGAGATGTTGAAGCTCTTATTTGACTAGAAGGGTGATACAAGGATGCATCCTGCAAAGCTTTTATCAAATAGGCTTAGCATCAGGATGGTTGACAATGTTGTGGAGGGCTATAAATGGGTCAATTATAGGCATATCATGATAGGACCAAGAAAATGCAATGCTTCGGTCATGAAGGAAAGAATGGTAATCTTGTTGCTCTATGGAACTTATAAATTGACCAATCTTGACAATGTGAGGTTTATCCTAAGTACCCAAGTTGACATCGATAGTAGATTCATTCAACATGGTTTGGTTGTTAGGAAGAAGGGATTTGTGGATAGAATAATCCCTCGTACTGAGGTAGGTGAGAATGGAATCATCATCCTAATTTTGGATGGTGTTGATGGTAGGAGAACCATTTTATACCATTTCAGGATGAATGAGAGGAAGGGATTTAGTTTAGCCACCCTTTTGATAGGTCAGGGGGCCTAAACTAATGATATTGACTAAATAAATAAATAGGAGGAATGATTTTGAGATCTTTATACTTTGAAGGAGATTGGATTGGTGAGGATGGGATGTTTTCCTCAATGGTGGTGAAGGGTTCTTCTAGTGGTATGAATTCAAAGCCAAATAACTCATGAAGTTTTTGGATTTCGATGGAAGGTAACTCGTGAGGTCCATGTTCAACGTGGCCTATGCCAAATCCCTTCTAGGCACACTTATGAAGTTATAATTTGGCAAATGTTGGTTTATTGAGATAGGAGAAGTTAGAGGTAAATGGTTAGATGGAAGAGGTAATGGTGGAAGAAAAAAGTGGATGATCACATCCCCCATAGTTTAAGTTGGTTTGATGGTTGGGAGGCATGAAATGGATGATGGTTCTGATGTTGGAGTCATAACTAGGATCATAGTTAAGATTCCCATATTCTTGAGTATGGAAAGCATCTAAGGCTAAAATATGACACTCCCCTAGTGAGAGATGTTGGAACATGGTTTCCAAGGGGTCCTCTACAAGGATCAAAAAAGAAGGGATAAATGAGCTAGTTGAATTTTCATCATTGGTAGAGATAGAGTTGTTATTGGTTGGTGGTGAGGTGTGTTGGGTGAATATTTTGTTGACCAGCTAATTGGTGAGCAAAATAGTTCCTATCACCACAGCATAGGGAGAATGGTCATCTTGGTGTGAACGTTTACTACATCAATAGGGGACAAATCTCTCCTCTCATCAAGGGGAGCTTCCTTATTAAATATATAGAGGCTATATACTATATATATAAGCAAAAAGTAAGACACAGGGGTGGGATAAACCATCCATCTCTCTTTTTTTAGAGATGATGTTAACAAATAGAGGATAAATCCTGGGTGATTGGTGAAGGTGTTTTTCTTTCACAAGTAACATTCAACCAAGATCCAGATCCCTTCCTAGATAGTAGAAATCTTGGTGAAGTAATAGAAGGCATTTCTCTTCTTTCAGAAATGTTTGTTCTTGCAAGCAATAGGAATCTTTCTGGTAACAAGTGACTGATAACAGAATGTAGAACAACCAAAAATCTAAGGTGTAGCTCAAAGTCTCCACCTTGACTGCCCAAGAGTGAGGTATGCAAAACAATGGGGGCACAAAGTCATCCCAATGTCCTTTACACAGAAGTAGAAAATAAACACACACTCAAAATAATTATGTTAGCACAAAGTCTGAAAGTAATTGGTTTCAGGACACCTTCCTTATCACTTCCACTAGCTCTGCTTGTTAAATTAAATAAACAAGAACACATTCAGAAGATAGACATAACAACAATCTCCTAAAATGATACAATCTATACAGCACAAAGTCTGTGAATCACTTGCTTTCTCATTTAGATAAAATAATATGAAATACAATCTGAGCTCAAAGTCTCAGTATTCGCCTTTCAATTTGGGCATATTTTTGCTTCTATGGTCCAAAATATCTCCTTTCAAATGATACAATAGATTACTTTATATAGAGGTAAAGAGAGGCTTGGCACTTTTTCCCATGGAGTGACCCATTCGGTGCATTAATGCCTTGGATGCATTCAGGGTTCTGTCAGGAAGGGCCATGCTAGAGCAGGGTAGTTGCCTTAATTGAGGCATGTTGGTTCATCTCCTTTGTCTACTCCTTAGCCTAAATCACTCATTCCATCACCTGCTAGTTGCGTAACTGTCTATTCTACCTTTTTCTCAAAGGGGATAAATAGACGGCGCTTTCAATGTTTGCAAGCCCCAAATATCTACCCGACAAACTGCTTCACCTACTAGAAATAACTCCTGCTGAGTTTCCCTCTTTATCTCTTCCATGTCAGATGCGACTATCAATGTTTGAAATGATCATGCCACTTCGGTCGCCTGCGTGTTCCATGACATCCATTACCACATCATGGGTGTTCAATTCTGTTTAACGAAAAATGACAGATGACGTGGGTAAACAAAGGAATTTTCAATGCATGGTTTGTGCATGTTAGTGATGATCAGTTGACCACGTATGCCAACTGGGCAAATTTTATTTGCAACAATCAAATTTATTAAAAATTTATTATTAATAAGTATAGAAAAATATTTCCAATATTTTTAAAGAGAAAAATAAAAAACAAACTCACTTTTTTTTCTAATGCAATAAATTGTAACCTTATTGTGATTTATTTTAAAATGAAAATGTTTGTTTTAAATGTTTAGGGAGAAAGGTGCTACTACAAGTGTATTAGATTTATTTTTTTTTGGTTTATATAAACTTTTTTTTGATAAATTTATTTATTTTTAGTTAGAAAAAGAAAAATAAATTATTAAAGGTATGATTTAAATTTGACGATTAATTTTACGTATCATAATTATTTTTTATAGTAATTATCTATTCAATATTATTTTTCAAATATAAAAATGATTGGTTAATTACTAGAGTAGAACTCCAACCCTAAGTGAAAATAATAAAAAGATATATTTAATTCCCACTATTACATACATATATTCATTTCGCAGAAGACCATCCCATAGTCCATTCCTAATCGATTGTCTTTATTCATCCACCCTATGAATATTATCTAAGTTCAATTAATCTAATCTACTTGGATAATATTCATAGGGTAGATGAATAAAGACCATGGGTTTGGAATGGACTATGGGATGGTCTTATATGAAATGAATATATATATTTCTTTTATATGGAAATGGATAGACTCATTTAATCTAATCTATTTGGATAAAATTTATAAAATGGACCAGTAATAATAATGGATTGTGAAATGGTTCCTTGTGAAATGAAAATGAAAATATTATATTTATATGTATATATTTTATTTTTATTTTCATTTTCATTTCACAAAAGACAATAGATAAAAAATAGATTGTGAATGGTCCACTTTGAAATGAAAATGAAAATATTATGTATTTATATTTTATATAAAACTAGATAAATTCATTTAATTTTTATAAAGTAGACGAGTAAAGACAATGGGTTAGGAGGTCACAGGCCATGGTGTAGTGGTAGGGCTGGGGACCTACACCCTGGGTTCGAGCCTTTGCTCCCGTCAAAACCACTTCCCGAATATTAATATGCGTTGTATACAATATAAATAAATAAATAAAGACAATGGGTTAGGATTGGACTGTGGGAGGGGTCAACTGTGAAATGAAAATGAAAATTATATTCTAAATGAGTATATGTTTTCTAAATCTGAAAACCAAATGATGCAAATGTCAGGCGAGAAGTAAGATGCTTACATGTTGGCTGAGCGCATGTCGCGAAAAATGGGTAGGCAAGAACCTCCTGTGGATGCCGTGAAGATCAAACATATTGAGCAACTGAAGGATATTAATAGGGAACGATATCACGTTGTATGACAGGCCACAGGCTACATAATTACAACTATGGCGTTGGAAGCAATTAGTGCTATCCTTCTCGCTTTGGCTGCCCTCTTTGTAATTGTAGCCCATCGCAGAACCAGAAAGAACAAGTGGCAAGGATTGCTGAAGGCACCCCACCCTCCATCGTGGCCATTTTCACCTGCTCAACAAGAAGCGCCGTATTCACCGAATTATATCTTCAGTTTCAGATAGCTACGGACGAATCATGCATCTTCAACTGGGCTTCCGCCCGGTTTTGGTTATCGCCTCTTCTAATCTGGCGAAGAAGTGCTTTACAACAAATGACAAAGCCTTTGCTTCGCAACAACAGCTCTGTGCACGAAAACATATTGGATATTTACTTGTTTGAAATATTTGAATGATATATATCTATTCAGATTAAAAAATTTCAATTACTATCATCAAATGTGTCCATGATAAGAAAATAAAATGAAACTCAAAGTGAGATGAATTAATTAGCATTTAGAAATTAACATTATTAGCATTTTTTTTAATTTTCTCTGCATTTAATCTTCTTTTTATTAATTATATTAAGAATGTATTTTTTAAATTTATTTTGACACCAAGAGAGGTATGTTTTAGAGAATATATTAAGCTAAAAGAAACATTTTATATATTTAATTGGTATAAAAAAAAGTTTCAATAAAAAAATATTTAATCTCTTTTTTTAAAATTAATGAGGGAGAGTAACTATTTATTAATTATCAAGATAAAAATTTGTAAATCAAAAACAACAAGATTTTAATAAAAAACAGTTAATCAAATCTCTTAAAGCTAGTGGGAGAGTAATTATATCTTGATTATCAATGCAGTAAAAATTTGTAAGTCAGAAACACCGTGATTGAATTCAGTAGTTAATATTTGTAATTTATTTTTTTATAACATATCTTTCTATCATTAGTTTTGCAAAATCATTGTAATTTGATTTTTTATAACATTTCTTTTTATCATTACTTTTTACAAAATCATTAAACTAATAGTGTAAAGGTGAAATCTGATCGCAAATCCTGAAAGCTTTGTCAGTTCCTTCTTAAATATAAAACCTTTAAATTTTAAGAGACCAATTATTATTCTATTTACAGTCAAATAAAAATTATAATAATAATATATAATCGGGCTCCATCAAAAACATTACTAATTCTCTACGTATTAAAAATTATATAAAATAACAAAAATAAAACAATCATTAAACCAAAAAAATTAAAATAAATTACGAAGCCCCTTGGGTTGATTAATAATATTTAATCAACCCTGTACACAATGACAAAAATACTTTATTATCATTGTTGCTCTATCATAACTTTCTCAAGGCTTTGGGCAATTTTCTCTCAAGGGTCCTGGGAATTTTCTCTCGAGGGGTGTGACGACCTTGAAACATGTGAAATCCGGAAAGTATCTCTTGCATTTATGAAGTCATCTTGTTTGTTTTTGTTTGTCCCTTCTTGAAGGCTCCATTCTTCAATTCAACTCTTTCATTTTTCTACATTTTCCTTTGCAGAACTTTGAAAATGGCAGAAAAACAGAAACCATCACCTGATGCGAGGGTGGAATCTTCAGCGCTCCGTCTCTCAAATCATTGGTCCTGTCAGTGAAGAATTCCTTCAATCAATTTCAAATACATGTTTCTTTTATGTTCTGGACTTTATTTGAGCCTATGTTGGAGAGGAGAAGATGAATTCAAAGGGACAAATTTGGAATGTTCTGAAGCTGCGTTAGGTTTTCAAGATGATGGCGGGGAAAATTAACTTTTATGACATTATTTCCAGGAATGTAATATTCATGTCTGTTCAGAGCCGTGGGAAGCGAAGTACAAAGGCTCAGCCGGCAGCCATGATAAGCGGATTCCTCGTAAGTTTTCAAGTCGTTGGAATTTTTTTGAGTTTAGTGAAGATTGAGAGAAAAAATCATGAGGATTATGATGAAGTTATGGCTCTAGAAGTGTTAGCAGAGGTCCATCAAGCATAAGAAAATGTTAAGGGCAAGGATAGGTGTGAGATACTTTATGTGTACAGAATAGTTTATCATAAAAGACAGAAATTTGGATGATAGAAATATAAGAAGTATTAATTATTCAGTGGTATTGAAGAATTAAGAACACCCAGTATTGTATAGACTAAAATAATGTATTTGGAATAGTTCAGAAAAAAAGTTACGAGGACATTATACATGAAAACGTATGCAAGGAACATAACAAGAAATCATACAAGTAACCATAACTAGACAATCTCTTGATCTCTACTAAAAGTGGAACCCTCTTCTTCTTACAAATAAAAGTATATATAGACATTTTCAGTCTATAACTGTTCATCTTCTTCTCGTACTTGGTGTCAAAAGTGGAGTCTCTTCATATTCCAGTGTATTACAAGTCGTGAAGATAAGATAAAATATACTATATAGTGACAAAATGAGTGTATAACGTACGGATATCAAACAAATACCCTACGTAGCTTTACAATCCACATTCTTCTACCAACACTTTACTAGACTTAAAAGGTTATCTCATCCCAAGACAACGTTGCAAGATCTTCCAAGGGTGCACAAGTTATTCGGAGCTGAAGAAATGGTTGGACCAGCAAGATTCATAGTAATCGCTCAAGCTGTCATTTTCAATTTTCATCTCTTGCACACTACTTAACCGCCCTTTCGAGTTTTCAACTAAGTAACGTATCAACCTACTGCCCTTTACAAGTTTTCAATAGGATGGCATACCCAGGTGGCCACCCTTTATGGGTTTTCAACCAACTTGGCTTCGCTCATCTTATTAAGTCTTCCCCAATACAAAATGTTATACAAAATTTTCAAAATTTATTCTCTGTACAGTACTTAAGTTGACAGTGGTAGTATGAACACAGACAAAGTTTGACCGGAAGAGTCCTTGAACTGTGACTATGCATCCTTTCACCACATGATGATATGTTGGAGCTCGAAAGGTGGCTCATAGGTAGGTGTATTGACAATCTGCACAACTAAGTTGGTGAATGGAGTCAAATCTAGTTTGTATGCATTCCAATTCAGCATTACTTCTTGTATTAAACACAATAGGGTACACAATGGAGCATGGTAACTAATGATCTGCTTGAGGTTTGTATCATCATTTATACTCAAGGCAACCTTGATATTTGTAACCCTTTTCTAAATTTCTCCACTCAGCTACTCCATCTTATCTTTGTGTCTTTGAACTTGGAGGTTGATGAAAGAACTATGCAATAGCTGGTTATGCCAATTTAGAAGGTTATCGTACACATTATCCTTGGCATTCAATGATTCCTAAAGTGATCAATCCTTCTCCCCAATTTTAGTGTGACTTGCCATTGTTGCTTTGATTATGGTGGCCTTTGTAAAGTCAACTCTAGAACTAACTAATGTGGTATCTAATTATTGCATCCAATTCAACAAGTTGTGTGTGACTTGTTGAGCTTGAAGTATGGCAGCATCGAGCATTCTTTAGTAATTCTCCAATAGAGTGATGAGTGTGGTAGCCTTGATCTTAACATCTTGACCCAATGTTCTCACTACATGGAGTTTCTACATTGCACACCAATCCTTTATTAACTCAGAGATAAATGTCTTGAGTCCACATTGGTCAAAAATTACTTGGTCCTTGATTGATCAAATGACTAACTCAGGATAAGTATCTTAGATGAGCTTTGCAGGTTCACGCAGTTAGGCGTTCAAATCAATATTCTTGGCCTTAGATTGATCAACCTCCTACTCCAGAGATGTGGTATTTTGTGCAATGCACACCTAAAATGTTGTAGTGCCCTCTAATTACTTCTTCAATGATAACCTAGAAACATCTAATTATATTTCATATTGAAGTCAAAATATTGCCAATATTTTGATGGTAGCTGAAGGATTGGGTCATGGCATGGTCATAAGTGGAAGTGAGAAGGTGGTGTGTCGATCACCCACAATTGGAGCATCCCATAACCAAACTCCTCCTAAATGCAAAGATGATTACTCCTCACTTGTTGTAGCTAAGGATGTATCTTTTTCTTGCACCAGCTACTCTGACCCACCTAATTGTTGTTGTTGTTCAAGAACTCGTTATTATGTAATAAAATTATTTGTAGTCTTTAGTTGTTGTGCAACATCTTTATCTTGTTTTTTCTTTGCTTTCTCTATTGCTTTCCTATTGAGCTCCTTTTTTGTAACTTTACTCTTTTCCTATCCCTCCTCATGTTACTTATGTGCATGATTTTCTTCTTTTCCATGTTCCTTAAGTGCAGCAACCTTATCTTGTTCAGTCTTAGCTGCATACACTTATTATTCCTATGTTTGAGCTTATTGTTTATGTAGGGATTGATATTCTTCTTCTTTCTTATTCCTCACAGCTTCATTAACTTATTGTTGTGTGAGAGTGGAATCCTCCAGATCCTTCTTTTTTGTGCCTCTACGTCTCAGGATTGCTTATCTTCATCTGCCTTGGCCTTGGCAGTGAGCACAGTATCTTTATTCCTTGTTCTTCATCCATTTTTTTATGGTGCACCTCTTACACCTGTATTACTACATCATTAGCTTCATGTTCCTTCTTTGCCTCCTTGATATCATGGTGTCATTTAGCATATGCATCAACTGCCTTTTGCTTGGCCTCAACTTCCTCAACTTGATCACATGCTTGCTTATCTTGATTTTATTGGGCCTACTCCTTTTGCCACATCTTTTCTTCTTATCATACTCATCATTTTTATATGTGAGTTGTTTCCTCCCATGAATCCTTTTTCTCTTCAATTATATGTCAATCTAGTATCCACTCTTTGGTCTCTGAAGCTTATTCTGAGGGTGGTGAATCACTCAGCTAGAGACAAATGCTTTCTTACACTCTAAAGTAACCAACCTACTTTTAGGTGGTGGTTAAGTCAAGGAAGGAGAAGGCTACACTTCATGTACCATCACTACCCTGCCAAATGTACATTCTTTGAGAGTAGGAAAAACCCTAGGCTCTCGTTGGGTTTGGGTTCTACTCACTAAAGTCTCCTACATACATTAAAGGAGTGGCATAAATACATCAATGATTGTGAAAGTGGTGTAAGCTTGTTGCTCGAAGAGTTCTGTCATTCTCTACATTTATTCAGCGTCTTCATGCATAGTGTCAAAAATAATAAATATGGGGCATGATGGTAGTTCCACCTAAAGACTTGGAGGGAGCTTATTACGCACTTGAACTATGCACACCACCTTTTAGAAGAATAACTCCTCCTCTTCCTCTCATAAAAATTGCCTGCCATATCTACAATCATCATTTGGTATACCTCTTGTTCATCTATCTACATCTGAGGTAGGTCATAAGAGCTTGCAATCTAGTATACCATGGGGTCATTCAGACAAGTTGTGGTACTCCTCATCTTGCACTTTAGTAGAGGTGATGGTTATTTTTCTGAAGAGAGTATATGCTTTCCTTTTTATTACTGCAAGGTTGTGGCTTCAAGTTGTTGATGTGCTAAAGGAACTGTTATGTCAAGTGGTATGGATTGGATAGGTTTTGCACAACTAGCAGCTTAAGATTTTTGCTTAATGACCTCAGCCTACACCATGGCAATGGTAATAAAATATGTTAGTTGACCAAATGGTGACCTAGGTAGCTCATGAATGTGAATGAAGATGCCTTTTGGAAGCAAAGTGATAATAATATGTTATCTTAGGTATTGCATGACATCTGATGACACCCATAGATGTGTAGCAATAAGATCCAAACACTCTCCCACCATGTCTTGAACTTGCCCTCATGAGCTAGGGCATTGTGTTCAGGTGTCTATATCAAATTGTGAAATTATTGTGTTGGCCAGTAGTTGGTGTCTAGGTGCACCTTTCCTTCAAGGGACTTCCATTGGATGAAACAAAGTAGAAAGATTAAAAAACTGATATTGAAAGGTCTATCTAGAAGTCATGTGACACTTGTCAATATTTTTAAGCAGCTCCTATATAAAATACTTGAGCTAGTTAAACTACTCATTTTGGTGGATCATGTGATGTACAATGTCAACTACTCCTTTAGGGATTTGATTCCTATACTTGGTGGTCTAAAAAAATCAATGTGTGATTTACTCAACCAAGATGCACATTGGTTCATCTTGGATATCTTCAATTGAGACTCCTCTAGACCCTGGACACATATGTCTCTGACTTCTTTAAGGATAGGAGGCATTCTGGACTTCTAGGGAGCAAGAGAATTACCCTACATAGAAATGCGCAAAGCTCTAACCATTATTTCAATGTTGATGATGATGGTGGTATTAGGGCCTATTTAAATGTTTCCCTCATTGTAGAGATCAAGTGAGATTTGGATAATCTCCTCCAAATTGCCAAAGGTGGGCATCTAAAGCAAGCATTCAATATATGTGTTCTGAAACTAATGTGGGGTTACAATGTCAAGTGATTGTGTAGCATCTATGGGATCTGGTCAGAAGATTTTTGTTCTTCTACTCGAAGGTAATCAGACAAATCTAGATCAACATATTTAGTCTACTAAAGTACAAGGTCAATGCCCATTACTTCCTTCTGAGCATCTATCATGTTTATGATGAATTGCAAATGATCCATCATAGCTAAAAATTAGAATTTAAAAATTAGTTGTTTTTTGCACTGTATAAGTTGGCTCAGCTTTATAAGATCAGCTCAAAAAATGGTTGTAAGTATGAAATACAAACTTGGTACACAACCTTGTGCCTTTATAGATTTTCTACCTATTGGTTTTCATGTAAATGACATGCTAAATTGTCCCTTCAATATCAATTTGATTACTGATGTGGTAAATCTTATATGATCTGAAAATAAAGGTAGTGATTCATTGGTGCATGTATCAAGATATGCCATTATATTCTTTGCTATCTGTATTGGAGTAAGTACTACTGATGTCAAATAGCTGTCAATTTGGTGAATATTATATTCAATCTATCTTAGGATCTGGCATTAACTACTTGGGGATGATGTTATAAAGATGAGATCTTAGTTGATGTGACTTAACCATATATTTCTTAAACTTAATTATTTTCTTTCACTTCTGCTAAAAACAACAATAGCGCATCTGAATTATTCTATGCATAGGTGTCATACACTATGCTTCTTATCATGGTTTTAAAATTTGGTGAAGAGATCATCTACAAACACACAATATATATATATATGGAAAATCCTAATCTAATCGATGTTATTCAGCACCCACTCATTTGGAAGAAATAGACCAATTAAGATTATTGGTGGTAGGGATTAAGCTACATCTATTTACCCACCTTAGCAGAATAATTCCCTGAAGATATCTCAAAATAATGGTTCCTTGATGTGATATTTCATGTATAACATAAGGACCTTTCCATCTGATATGTAATTTACCTATAAATGCTTTGAAGTGACTATCATATAATAAAACTGACTTATCTTTTTTATTTTCTTTATATCATAAGTTCTTATCATTCCATACTTTCTGGCTCTACTTATGAACTTATTACATCCATGATACTTTACATTGATACTCATCCATCCTATTCAATTTTAGAAGCCTATTTGTGATAGACTCATGATCCCCTAGTCTCATAACCATTACAATGCATAGACTAGGTACCAAGTATTCCATAAGCATTATTGTTTCATGTCCATAGACCAACTAAAATGGAGTAACACGTATAGCCCTCTTATAGTGTGTTTGATAGGCCCGAAGATTCACAAGAATGTGATATTCCCAATCATCCCTCTTGACATCATATCATAAATCTTCATCAACATCTTTACCAATACTTTATTAGAAGCCTCAACTTGGTCACTAGCTTGCAGATGGTATGCAATAATGTTATGATGGGAAATCATGAATTCTTCGGTAAGAGTTTTGATAGTATTATTCAAGAAGTGTGTCCCTTGATCAATAATAAGTTTTATGGGGCATCCAAACTATATGATAATATTATCGTAAAGTAATTTTGTTATGTCCTTTGTCCTACAGTTGGGTGTCACAACAACTTCAACCCACTTGGTAAAGTAATCGATCATAGTGATAATATACCATGATTTGTTGCATTTACTCAAAGGATTTATGGGTCCTAAAAAAATGATGCCCCACTATTTAAAAGGTTGTTTGGCTAATAAAGGTTTCAAAGGCATTTCATCTTTCTGGTGTGTCTTACCCATTTGTTTACATACATCACAATGTTGTGTTACTCTCTTTGCATCCTAAAAATGATTCAACTACCATAATCCACTCTTTAATAGTTTTTGTGCAAAAGCTTCTCCTGTAAAATGAACTACTATTCCTTGGTGTGTTTCCTATAAAAAATATGGGCATTCATGTTTTAAAACTACCATGTCTAGTACTTCATCCTTCCCCGAATGATACAAGAGACCATTTATAATAGTATATGGCAAAGCTCTAATCACAAACTGCTTCTTGTCTCTTTCTTGGTAGTGTGTAGGGAATACCCATTGTTCCAAAAAAATATAAATTGCCTCCAAATTCCCAGGTATTACAAAAACTCAAAATAGATGGGCATCAAGAGAATTTTCTTATAGCTTTTCTATTTCTTCCCCATTTGTGAGGTGACTGAGATGATCTGGCCCAACATTTTATCTTCCTGACTTGACGTTGATGCAAAATTGAAAATCTTGAAAGAGAATAAACCATCTTGAAATGTGTCCTTCAAGCATAGGCTTATTAACTAGGTAGCACAAACCTTGATGATCCGTGAAAATTTCAAATGGTGTTGCTAGAAGATAATGTCAGAATTTGTGTAATGCAAACACTATAACCAATGCTTCCCTTTCAATTGTCATGTAATTTTTTCTACATCAGATAAAATTTGACTTGAAAAATGTATGGTGTAGTCCAATCCACCATCTCCTAATTTCATAATCACATCACCATATGTGATACTAGAAGCATAAATGTGCACATGAAAGGGCTTACTCCAACCTAGAAAGATGAAAATATGCATAGTGACCAATCACTGCTTTAGTTCTATGAAAGTTTATTGACACTTAGAAGTATATAAAAACTTTGTACCTTTAAATAATAAATACTCCAATAGGGATGAAATAGTTGCATATCCTTTGATAAACTTCAAATAGTAACCTATGTGGCCAAGAAAGGATCATACTTCTATGGAGCTGATTGGTGGAAGCATACTAAGAATGACTACAATTTTGGCCTAGTCCACCAAAATCCCTTTAATGCACACCACATGACATGGCAAGAAAAATAAACACTTTTTCAAATTTAGGGAAATGCACAGAGCTCGATAGAGTTTTAGCATGAGGTGCAGCTTGAACAAGTAATCTTTAAATAAAAAGAAGACTACACCATCATATAGATATACTTCAAGAAGTTGTGAATGAAATACTTAAAAGTATTCATCACTGCTCTAGAAAAATTTTAGGTGTGTTCTTATCGCCAAAAGGCATTACCTTGTATGTAAAGGATTCCCATTCTATAGAAAAAGTCATTTTAGCTCTATCTTCGTATGTGATGGATATTTTATGATATCCACTTAACCCATCTATGAAGGAGTAAACTTCATGACCTGCGATAGATTCAGAAACTTAATTTGAGAAGGGAATCAGAAATGGATCATTCACACATACATCATTCAAAATTTGATAGTCACCATATACTCTAATCTTCCTTATTTTATTAGACTGTGTTTATATTTTTTCTTTAAAAATGTCAAAATATTTAGTACCCTAAGGGAGACCCAATAATTTTTTGGTAAAAGGTCCTTAAAGTGACCCAAGATACCCTTTTTACAAGCCATGCAAAAACCACAAATTCAAGTACAATTTGCAACTTGCAAACTTGTAAATTGTATCCCAACCTCTGCTTCCTGATTTACTCATACCCAGCAGAAACTAGATATTTGAATGCAATTTAAAACTTGAAAACTTACAAATTGCATCCTAAGCTCCACTTTCCACTCAAACCATGACTATTGAAAATCAGAACTCTGGTCATGATTCGCAACTTGCAAATTTATAAATTGTAAATAGAGCTCTACTTTTTGCCAAACACATTCCCTATAAAAACTAGAGATTCTAACATAATTTGCAAATTATAAACTTGAAAATTGTAATCAAACCTCCACCTCCCATGCATCTCACTCCCATCGTAAACTCAAACTATATTTACAATTTGCAACTTGAAAAGTTGCAAATTAAAAATCAAATCTCGCTTCCCACTAACTAACCTTCCTATGGAAACTCAAACTTTAGCTGTATTTTACAACTTGCAAAGTTGAAAATTTTACCTCAAGTTCCATTTTTCCACTTCCAATGCACCAAGCCACATGGCAGAAAGCAAAGATCATAGTGTAAAATGCAATTTTTCAAAATTATAAAGTTTTTCCACAACTCTAAAACTATAAAATTATCATCATTTATCCCAACCACCAACTTAAGGGCATTAATTTTAGGGTTATGTTTATATTAACTAAATTAGGATTTTGGGGAGTCATTGTTGGATTTAGATATCAAAAAATTGGATCTCTATGCTAAGTGACCCTCGCCAAGCCATGACCTATCAATGCCAAGCAATTCCATGCCTTGCTAATGCAACACCAAAACCATGATCACCCTCTACCAAGTTTTGTTTTGTTCTAATAGTTATATTCCAATTTTTAAGATTTTTTGATGTATGTAAATAGAATTCATTGTCAAATATTTAAGATAATTTACTAGTTGCACTTGTATAGTAAATACCAACATTCACACACACTCTATGAGGGAGAACTACATTGGCTTGATAGCATTTTGGGCTATATAGGCAACACTTAAATTATGAAAAGTTTTGTAAAAATGTTAGGAACCTGTGCTACCCCTTTCTTTACTTTATTAGTATATTAGTTGTTATGGATGCATAAGCTTGTTCAAAGAAGGTTGCCCCCTCAAAGTGGCATGTGATTAATATAATCCCTTTAGTGTTTTTCCTATTTATATAAATCTATTATTTTATGCATTTTCATTATTTTTTTCTGGGAGGATCCTCTCATCTAGTATCAGAGCACTTTCTAAGTCCAATTTGTTTTCTCAAAAAGTGTTTTTTTTTCTGTTTTATTGCTTTTTTCTTCTACTTTGGATACTATACTTTGTTTTGAATCAGGGTAAATTCTTTTCCACATAACTATGGGAACTGCTTGGACATAAGCCCTAAAAATCATTATGATAAGTACCATAGGAACCCCAAAGTAACTAGACCATGGAGAGGACCTGCTAGCGAAAAGGGTAACAACCCCATCCTGATTGACTAGTTCCCACCTGTGAGAAAAACCAAGAGCTATCTTTTAGGGGTAAATCCATGGGTAGAAACGTTTTAAATAGCAGTACTCATTCAAATAACATTGGTGGCTGGAGAGATATCTTTAAACCCTTAAGCAACCATTGAAACTTGGGGCCCATTTTTATTAGTTTCAAAATATTACCAATGGAGTATCAAAAAACTTGCCATATCAGATCTTCTCATATTAGTAGCAGAGTATCAGAAGACTTACCATACCAGTTTCAGCATATTACCAATAGAGTATCATAAAATTTTCCATATCATATATGTGTATATTACCAGTAGAGTATCAAAAGACTTGTCATACCAATTTTAGAATATTCCCAATAGACTATCAAGAGTAATTTTTTTGTTTTTTTGTCATATCTCTCCACCTATGACTCCATTGCTTCTCAAAATTTATCAGGACACCTAAAATTCCATTATGAACTTTTTATTCCTTGATGTCTCATACCCTAATTCCACTTCTAATTACCATAAATCTCAATTTTTCATTTTTTCAAGTTTTTCCATAACTTCTATTTTTGTCCACTTGCCTTGAAATTTTTCCATACTGTTCATTCCTATTTTTTGCTCCTTGTCCTTCATGGATAAATTTTCTAGTTTTTCCATTCCACTTTCAAGTTTACCCTCACCTTCATCAATCATACTCAGATAGTGTAAAAATCCTAGTAAAAGTACATTTACCCCTTCCAAATTTACCTAAATTAAAAAATTCCCTTACTAACAGTGTCTTAACTATAGTTTTCCTATCCATTGCAAAAAAAAATCTCTTATTCTGACCATGCTAGTAATCCAAACAAGAACAAAAAATATGGAGGATGAAATTTCCAACATCAAGACCCAAATCAAAGATTTTAATGAAAAACATTTCAAGCTCAATCTTCAACATACTGCCTTGAAAAATAGATGACATCCAGAGTTCTCTTCAGACATCAGGTTTTCTTCTTCCAGTAATTTTCATGGGTTGAAGCTTGATTTTCCTCAATTCAATGGTGCAAATCTGACTGGATGGATCTATTGGGCAAAACAATATTTTATTCTGCATAATACTTTTGATTCCAATAAATTCCCACTTGCATCTTTTCACTTGGAATATGAAACACTTCAATGGTAACGTTGGTATATCAAGGATCATGAAAATCCAATATGGATCAATTTTGGAACCCTCATTTTGCAACGGTTTACCTCTAGTTCTTTTGATGACTTCACTAGAGCACTCACTAAACTTATCTAAATAGGAATTGTGAGAGAATATTAGACATAATTTAAAAAACTAGCCATTCACATAGAGGGATTCTTAGATGAATTATTCAAGAGTTATTTTGTCAATGATATGAAAGATGTAATTCAATCTAAAGTCAAAATGTTCCATCCCAAAATGATGATGGAAGCCCTAGGGTTGGCTAAGTTGGTAGAAGACAAGATCATAACTCAGTAGTGATCCAAATTAGATTTAGATTCATTCAAAAATACAACTCCATAATGATCTCACACAATTGCAGCATCCCAGAACCACTCCTATCAAGCATTTGACTAAAGCAAGGATATAGGCACATAGAGAAAAAGGATTATGTTATAATCATGATGACAAATTCACTCGAGGACATTGATGTGTCGAGAAAACTATCTATCTACTGGATGTGGACTCTCTACCTAAAACTAAAGTTTGGTAAGATGCTCATGATACAATAGGTTACCCAGAAGAAGCTCAGTCAATTATGGAATCTACTTCTCAAGAAGACCGTATAGAAATCTCTCTTCATGCCTTAGTAAGAATCACCACCCCATAAACCATGCAGGGTAGGGGTTACTTTAATAAGATCCCTTTTACAATAATAATTGATTCTAGTAGTACTCATAACTTCACTGACCCTTAGATCGCCAAATATGTTGATTATTTGTTCATTCTTACTCCAACTTTGAATTCATGATTGCCAATAGGGGCACATTACCTTACAAAAGGAAGTGTCACAATGTGTGTATCTCTATTATAGATTATAACTTACAATCTAACATGTTTACCTTGCCCTTATGAGTATGTGATGTTTCTTTGGGAGCCCAATGGTTATGCACACTTGGGCCCATCTTATGGAATTTTGCTAAACTTTGGATGTAGTTTTCAAACAATGGGCAAAAACACACATTGAAAGGCTTACACCCAGGGTCTCTCAACATCATAATTTTACATCACAGGGAAAAAATTCTTAACAATAATTCACATGGAATCATTACTCAGCTCTATTCCATTCAAATGAAACCATCAATGGTCTTCACTACTCCTTATGATCTAAAAACCATTCTGTATAGGTATGCATGTGTCTTTGCCAAACCAGTGGGATTTCAACCTTAACGTCTAAAGGACCACCATATTCAGCTCCTTCCTGGAAGCCTTCTTACTAACATCAAGCCCTACCACTACCTATTTCAATAAAAGACCAAGATCAAGATGCTTTTTTGAGACTTACTGAAGCAAGGCATTATTTTCCCTAGTACCAACCCATATTCTTCCTCAGTTCTCCCTATCTAAAAAAAATATGGGTCATGGTACCTTTGCATTGACTTTCAATCACTTAATCACATCACAATCAAGGATAAGTTCTTGATCCCTATTCTTGATGAGCTTCATAGCACTCATTTTTTATCCAAGTTGGATATTTGATTTGGATATCACCAGATCCATCATTATGAGAATGATATCCCTAAGATAGCTTTTCACACCCATGATAACTACTACAAGTTTATGGTCATTCCCTTTGACCTCACTAATGCTCCTTCAACATTCTAGATATTGATAAATAAAATATTCTTGCCCTAACTATGGAAATTCTTTCTGATCTTCTTCAATATTATCCTCATCTATAGTAAAACATGGTCTAAGCATCTCCAACATCTAGATCTCACACTGAAAATTCTCTCTAATCATTAGCTCAATAAAAATAGTCCAAATGTGCTTTTGGACAAGATGAAGTGGAGTATCTCGATCATATTATTTCAGCCCAAGGGGTTCATGTAGATCTTGAAAAAATAACTGTCATGACAAGTTGGCCTCATCCTCAGACACTCAAGAGCCTCCATGGTTTTTTGGGGATGACTGGATACTATCACAAGTTTATCAAAGATTACAAAAAGATTCTAGCTTCGCTAACAACTATGTTGAAAAAGGATGCTTTTACATGGACATAAGTTGTTGAGTGTGCATTTGAAAAATTTAAATAAGTTATGTGTACTACACCTATTCTATCTATGCCAAATTTTGCTAGGACCTTCACTATCGAGAGTGATGCTTATGGCAATGGACTTGGTATTGTTTTCCTCTAAAAAGAATGCCCCATTACATTCACCAATAAAGCCCTTCCTGAAAAGATTTTAGTATTTTATACTTATGAGAAGGAAATGATGGTCATTTTGCATGCAATATAGAAGTGGCGACCATACCTACTGGGGAATCATTTTTGCATCAAAAATTATCACCAAAGTTTGAAATATCTATTAAAACAATGGGTCTCCAGCTCATCACATTAGAAATAGGTCATCAAACTCATGGATTATGACTATGAGATCACTTACAAGAAGGGTAAGGAAAATATTGTGGTTGATGCTTTGTCTCGCACATTTATGGACCAAACTTCCCTTTCATCTTTTTCAATGCCTATTATGATTTGGTTGGACACTGTACAGTAGGGTATGTCAATGAATCCTCATTATCTCAAATCATTCAACTATTGGCCATTAACCCCTCTACAGTACCACATTATTATTAGGATGGTGCTTCTTTGTGATACAAGGGCCTTCTGGGGCTTCCTAAGAGCACATATATTTAGCAAGTTGATTCTATGAACTCTATGCTTCACCATTCGTAGGGCACTTAGGGTTCCTCAAAACTTATGAGTGGGCATGACGTAACTTTTTTTGGAAGGAAATGAAAAATACGATTCAGTAGATAATGTCTTAATGTGATACCTACCAATGCAACAAGGGTGACATGACACTCATTCATGGGTTACTTGAACCCTTGCCCATCCCTATCTAGATTTGGACAAATACTTTTATGGATTTCATTGAGGGTCTACCTAAATCTAGGGGAAAATAATGATCATGGTTGTGGTTGATCACTTCTCCAAATATAGTCACTTTTGTGCCCTCAACCATCCCTATACCACCTCCACAGTCACACAAATTTTTTTGGACCAAATTTTTCATCTTCATGGCATTTCTTCTTCCATTATCTCAAATCATGATGCAACCTTCACCAGCCATTTTTGGATAGAACTATTTTGATGCACCAACACACAACTAAAGATGAATTCTGTGTATCATCCAAAAATGTTTTGCTAGACTGAAATTGTCAACAAATGCTTGGAAACTTTCCTTTGTTGATTTACCTCAGAATAACAACATTAGTGGGAAAAGTGGCTCCCTCTCATCGAATTGTGGTACAATACCTCCTACCACACTTCAACTAAAATAACTCCATATGAAGTATTGTATGGTTAAGCACCGCCACTGCTCCTTCTATATACCCATAGTAGTTCACCAATTTAAGTGGTTGACATGATTTTTCAAACCCAGGATTAGATCCTAAGCATCTTATGAGATTATATTCATATGGCACAGAATAGAATGAAACAATTAGATGATCATCACCATTCTAAGTGCACTTTCAAGTAGGTGGTATGGTTTTTCTTCGATTCTAGCCATACAAGCAATCATCCCTAAAATTCAAAGGGTGTCATAAGCTAGCTCCCAAGTTCTATGGGCCATATAAGGTTTTCCAGAAGATTGGGTCAGTTATTTATAAGTTGGAGCTCCCACCTTCTTCTCGAATTTACCCAATATTTCATGTCTTTTATTTGAAGAAAGTTCTTGGCACAAACATCAAAGTGTAAACTATTTTACCAGAACTTGATAATGGAGGATCCATCCTTATTGAGCCAGAGGCAATCCTAGACAAGCACACATGCCAACTTTTCTCCCACTCCATCATAGAGGTATTAATTCAGTGACACGGAATACAACTAGAGGATACAACATGGGAACCACTATTTCAGATTCAACACCAATTCCCACATTTAAAGCTTTGAGAACAAAGTTTTTTCTAAGAGGGAGGGAATGTTAGGAACCCATGCTACCCCTTCTCTTTATTTTGTTAGTATATTAGTTTCTATAGATGCATATACCTTGTAAGTTGTCTTGTGAGAATTTTTCTTATCCCTCATTCATTGGAAGTAGTAATTGCTTAGATTATACTTAGTAAATAATTAAGTGTTGAAGCCAATGAAGGCATCCACAATTTATTATATTTAGCTTGCTCAAAGGAAGTTGCCCCTCGAAGTAGTCTGTGATCAATATACTACCTTTGGTGTTTTTGCTATTTATATAAATATGTTATTTTGTGTATTTTCATTAATTTGTTGCAAGAGGATCCTCTCAGAGGATAGATCAGATATTCCCCTTACATGACTGCCCAAGTTTGTATTTGATCTCTATTTAGTTTATGTTTTTAAACTAGGGTTTTAGTGTTACAGGTCTTCCACGCATCAAAGAAGCTCCTAGAGTAAATCAGTGAACCATCTCTAACATTCATAGTTGCCCATATAGTTAAATCATTTGTACAATCAATACACATGTGACTGCAATCAATAGACATGGTCGTGGTGCATCCTTGTCCACCCTAGAGCGACCCTATCCGAGTACATCATAACATCCTATTTTCATCTCTGGCACAATTCAAATATCTTTCCATCTAATTTTACATCAAATATTTGCCTACATAGTCAACATAAATTATATCTATGTTAGATTTGCACATTTCATTGTTTATTACTACTTAAAACATATTTAAGTTTTTATATTTTAGATATAAATTCTATATATTTAATAATCTAAATAAATATTTTAATAGTTTAGTGGTGTATTTCATTTCATTGGTAAATTAAAATGGAAATTAAACATCCAAGTAAAGTGGACCTATTATCCTATTTACATTGGATGTGGCACCTGCGATCTTTTCTTACCAAGCTTGAAAGGGTCGGGACCCCTTGAAGGCATGGATTTATTAATTCTAGACTGCAACTTATTTTAATTGAGATCTTGAGTGGAATATTGATAGTGGCCATGTGTATATGTGATAAACACTTAATTTGAGGATGCCATGTGGACATACAAAGGTCTTGTTCGTAGTTTACAATGTTACTGTTGATACTTGAGTCTATGTAGATGTAATGTGTTATAATGCAATGTCATCATTCCAAGTGATCGTATATAGTGTGACATGGCTTTTGGACTTGAACAAGAATAAACTCAATTTGATAATGTAATTTTAATATTAATTAAGTATAGAAATAAAAAAGGATATATGTTTATGTTAATTATTGACTTCAAAGCCAAATAAGTAAGTGATCGTATATAGTGTGACATGGCTTTGGGACTTGAACAAGAATAAACTCAATTTGATAATGTAATTTTAATATTAATTAAGTATAGAAATAAAAAAGGATATATGTTTATGTTAATTATTGACCTCAAAGCCAAATAAGTATTTTATATTCAATTCACACTCTATGTTTTTAAATAAATATAATAGCCATTATTTCATTTATGTTTGAAAGCATAGATAATATGTAGGTATTCTGGGGATAGGGCATAGGTGTATTATAGACCAACATTTAAGGTGTTGTAAATTTGATTGGTGTGAGTTGCTTTTGGGTTTGGAACAATTTGAGAGGAGTTTCTACTTTAAGCTTCATCATCCATTGGTCATAGGATCATATCTTGTATATTTGTGAGATAAAAAGAGATTATCTCAATAACTCATCTACATTAATTCAATAGAATTAATTATAGATGAAGGCACAATTTTATTTTTCGTGTAATATTGTGAACAATGTCTGAATGTGTTGTTGAGTTATGGGCTCTTATGCTTTACAAGGTGCAATTAAAATAATTAAAAGATTTTTTTGTAGCTAATTTCAAAGTAACACCGTAGGGTGATACAAACAACCAAAAGTATTATGGATACTTCAAATAAACCTAATAGCTTCAAAAACACTTTAAATATAATAACCAAAAAGAAGAGGGAAAAAAAAAAAACTCAAATATCAAAAAAGACAAAAACCATCATAAATCGAAAAATATATCAACAATGTCAAATTGAAATTAATAATTAAACAAATATTTTAAACAAGGAGGAGGAAAAAACTAGTTACTTACTAATAAATACCATTCTTAGGTGGTTACACCATGATTAATAACTTTCAAATGACAATTTTAAAAAAAATGTTTGTAGTGCCCTGAGATTTGTATCTCTATCAATGCATTAGGGTATCTATAGATGATTGTGTATAGACATCTAGACATGCCCTGAGTTGAAAATTAAACTTATTTTGTGACGTCACCTATGGCGTATTCTATAAAATGACAAAAACAAAGGGAGAATGCTTTATAGATGATTACATATAAACATCTAAACATTATCTGAGTTGAAAATTAAACTTATTTTGTGACATCACCAATAGCGTATTCTATAAAATGACAAAAACACAGAGAGGATGCTTTACAACAATGGATAAAATAGATTATAAATGACAATCTAGAAAGATATCTCCAATATTGTAATTCTTTATCTACGAACGGAAACCTGCCCGATGGTGAGTGCTTCGAGTTTTTGACTTTATATTTATTGAAAAGTAGAAAAATCTTCAGAAGAAATGCTGTCAGCCAATATAAATGGTTTTCGGTGTAACTTTTTATTATTATTTAAATGTTGAATAATGATCATTAGTCAAATCAGTGACATAATCTGCAGTGGGCACTTTGTGCGCATTAAGCTTCCCATGTGCGTAGGGCTTCAGTTGTGTCCTTTGTTTTATAATTTAGATGTTTATTTTATATTTAGATAGATAATAGCACGTTAGAGGGAAATTTAAAAATAAAAATAGTCAAAGACAAATTCTCGACTTTTATAGAGGTGTGGGTCATAATATATTATTAGTTTCGAGGGATATTTTAGGAATCATTTTTGTTTAATTTGGAATTATTGTTGAGTGTAGTGGTCATTTAGATTTTATTAATCAATAGGGAAAGTGAAAATATAAGATTTTTGCAAAGTCAAGTAGTTATTTTTTTAATGGTACGGATAAAATAATAATATTTGTTTGAAGTTGATTGGTTTGTTTCTTTTGATGTTATGGGCTATTTTAATTGGATCAAGACCACATATTAATGGTGCGGCAAGGACAAGAGAGGTTAGTGCAAGCCAACACTGTTCTGTGATTCAATGCTGCGTTTGTTCGCATGATGTTATTGAATGTGGGATTTTTTGATGGAAAACATTGCGGTGGGTTTTAAAGATTCTAGATTCTTGTAGAAGCTTGTTGTGGTTTGTTGCATTCATTGAGGCAAAGAGGACTAGAGAGAGTTCAATGGGTTGGGGTGGGAAGATTTTGTTGGCTTCAGTACTTAGTGTCTACATACTACCATACAATTCAAGCCCTTACCTTGCATTTGAACATTGTCCTCGATCACCAAGCCACCTAAAACTGGTTTAAGCATGATGTTATCTCCTACGACATCTATGTTCTCAAAGCCCAATCACTGTCTTGTATCTGTAAATTCTCAAACCATCAATTGTAAGTGTCTCATTGAGTATTAGCAATTTTTTACATTTTTTTCAAAAGAAAAATCGAACAAATAGTAATTTAGTTAGCAAATTTTGGAGGGAATTCAAAAAATTATAATTCTTTTTGCTTACTTTACAGGTTTTCACAACTTTGATGATTTTTGTGGTATTTTTTTAGGGTTGCCAGTGCACAATATAAAGAGATTTTTGAGCATTGACTTCAAGAGCCCATCTTTATCCTATAGAAGAGCGTCGTGGAGTGGGGGGTGACACTTGGAAAAGGATGGGTCCTTTTTACCTTGTCTCTTAAAGACATCTTTGATAAACATTCCTTCTCCCACTATTTTAGAGAAGCTAACTTGGTTGCGAACCTCTTGGCTAACAAGGAAGTCCAAGTGGATCTCAACTTTTGTGGAGAGATTGTATGTGGCAAGGTGAAGTGTACTGAAGGATGTCGTGGACAAAGATGCAACTTTGTTTGTTATAAGTTTTCCTCCTCTATCATATTCCTACTTTCTAGTTGCCTCAAATGACCAAACACCCAAACCACCAGATATATCCCCTTCTCTATAATCCATATTATTTCTTTGTTATTTCAGAGAGTATCTTTTAATTACTAGAAAAATAAGTTGTAAGTTTACAATTTTTCCTTGCTAAAAATTGGACCATAACTCCTAATTTTCTTTGGATGAGTTAAAATATTTCTTCATAATTGACCAAAAATGGTGGTGCAAATCTAATCTTTAGTCTTGTCCTCTAACAGGATGCAAGGAGTGCCTAATTAAAAAAATGGTGATTCCTGGAGCAAGCAACCTCATGCCCTAAAAGATGGAAATTGAGTTTGCCATGACTCTCACTATAATAATGTCAACTATCCACAAAGAATAGAGTTAGTGTAGTCTACCTTAAGACTAATACATTTATCGACACTGAAGCTTTAGAAACTTACTTGGGATGATTCATGAATGATCCTTTGTGAAAAATTCTCTCATGTAGTGCCATAAATGCTATAAGAAGAGGGATCATGCTAGTGATGCAGTGGTTACAGCTTACTTGGAGTCATTAATGCTAACAAGGGAGAGTTTCTTAAACCATCAACAATGAGGTGTACCATGGTAAGATGTTTAAAGCATCTGTAAATTTTCTTTACCAACATAAGTTTTTCAATTTCAAAAATTTTGAATGGAAAATGATTGCCTATTTCTAGTGGGGACCGCTATTATAGTTCAGAAGCAGAGAACATATAGATATGGTGATGGGTATGTTCCACACAATGCCTTTGAAATTCCACATAAAAAATGCATACCTATTGTTCCAAATTTCACTGGTGACTTTAATCCATGGATGATGATAGGATTTGAATAAGCATTGTCATTTCAACTTTAGTATGTTAGAGATAATAAAAATGTTCCTAGATGCATATTTATGCCAAGGTATGTAAGTGCTCTACTTATAATACTTCTTAAAAAGGAATTTTAAGATAGAATGAATAGAGTTGTGTCTGAGTTTTTAGACCTTAGAGACCATTTTGAAGTTACATGTCAAGGTCAAGGTTAGGTCAGGTTTTATGTCATGGCCAAACCACAACTATTTAGTGTATGGAATCCCTTTTCATAAGAGATTACTTTCTCCATTTATAATATAATTTGATAAAGTTTTGTACCTTTTGTTGTGACTCTATAACCAAGCTTGAATGTATTCCAAACCTTGTCAATCCATCTACAACCAAATTTTGAAAACCTACCATGTGAAAGCATTGGCAATAACATGGCTTAAAAAATGAAATCAAGAGGACAGATTGAAGAGTGCCACATACCCACATCATTTGTGGCAACAAAATCTAGCCCACTTGAAGGAATCCCTTTTCAAGGTCCGAGGGGAACCATTAACATGCAATCCCCTTCACAAATAGGTAACCTCATGCCCCAAAAGTTTAAGAGACTAATGTGAGGTGTGAAGACTTCTCTCACCATTCCAATGATTTTGTTGAAAGGAAATCCGTGGTCTTTTCTAGAAGTTCGTAGCTAAGTCTTTCAAAGTGTTCAGAAAGAATTTTGTGGCATATGGATTGCAACTTGCTAAATTGGGTAACATGAGTAAGGCTTCAAACACTTTAGCTAAATTGAATTTTAATTTGTTTCAAAACCTATTTGAAGTTTGAGAGGCTAACATGACATCCCTGAAAACATTATATATTGTGCATAAATTTGAAGGCCATTCCATTCCATATTTTCTATTGAAAATGCTCCTACCCATGTGTTGATATTGAGGTGAATAAAACAATTTTTAATGTTGTACAATATGTTTTACAAGATTCAACGATATGAATATAATTTTTTTCCTTAATTTCCTATGTTGTTCATCTTCATGGAGCAATATTCTATCCTTGAATTTTAAATTTTTTTTGGTTCTTTGTGTAATTATGAATAGGTGCTAATGAACCATCCAATTATCTCAAATTAAATATAGTTATGTAACTTGATGCTGCTTTTTACAATGAGTTAAACCAAGGGGTGATGCCTTATGCATTTCATCTTGAACTATGCTATGACTATTTTTACATCTCTTTGAGATTATGAGTTATGTTGATTATGTTTTTTCTGCTGCATAAACTTAATTTTATATTGTAGGTATAGCCACACAAAGAGCTTGTTTGACAGTACTTTTTCAGTTCTTTGTTCTACGAACTCACCAGATAGACAATTCTATGGCTTGCATTGTAGACTGCTTGTACTTGACCCAGGGTTATCTTTAAAGAATTGATACTTTCCTCATACTGTAGAGTACCTAACCTTCATCAACTACTATACATTTCAGTTGGAAGTTATGTTTTAAGCTTGATGAAAATACAATCATTTTTCTAATGTGTATTCTATATACTGCATATTTCAAGGATACTCTAGAACAATTTCAACTATTGCCAACTAAGCATATTTAATAAAAACTACTTGTCATCTTATAATTTTGAAGATTTCCTTTAGGTTTTAGCTATCATTATTTAGTGTAATTTCCCATCTAAGTAGGAATCTTATTACAATAGATCATGAATTGGATGGATGGACTTGGCTTTTATTGATTTTTTTTTTTAATTTTAAATTAAATTTATTTTTGGTTAGAAAGATTAATATTTTGTTTTATGGAAGATTTTTATATTCTTTGATATTGGGAGTATGATTTTAATATACATTATTTTTTCTTTATTCAATATTTAAACCGAACTTTATTTTTTATGATGTCATAGCTTTACATTCAACAAACTCTAATCCTTGATAAACTCTGTGTATACCACACAACTTTATCAATAAATTAACAAACACTTAACCATTTTTTATATTTTCATTTGTAATTGTTGCCTTTAAATAGTTCTCTCACATATTAATTTCATGTGCTGAAATAATTGTGTTGCACCTATAATTAGTAGAACAAGTTTTTATTGTTAACCATCTTCGTTGTAAATAAGTTTACCCTATTATTTATCACGTCTCTAGTCATAGCATTCTTACGGGTTTTTCACATGTTTGCTTTTGTCTTTGCAATCATGATTGGGTTTTACACTATCCACCCTGCAATTATGGCGTTGGAAGCAGTTACTGTTATCCTTCTCGCGGCTTTGGCTACCCTGCTGTTTATTGTAAACCACCGTAGAAGTAGAAACAAGCTAAAGCCCCCACACCCTCCGTCATGGTCAATTATTGGGCATCTTCATCTGCTAAACGAGAAGCGCCCCATTCACCGAATTCTATCCTCGCTTTCAGAGAGATGCGGCCCCATCATTCATCTTCAACTTGGCTTCCGCCCTCTTTTGGTTATCTCCTCTTCCACTCTGGCAAAAGAATGTTTCACAACAAATGACAAAACCTTCGCTTCGCGGCCACGTCTGTCTGGAGGAAAGTATTTGGGATATGACTACAAAATCTTTGCTTCGGCTCCTTATGGTTCCTAAGGCGAAATCTTCGGAAGATGTGCACAACCCACATCTTCTCTGCAAGCAGAATCGAATCCTTGAAATACGTCCGGCAAGACGAAATTTCCGCTCTTATTCGTTCGTTGTTTGAGAGTTGCCAGGGAGAAGTCGCTGCCGTGAACATGAAACCAAGGCTTTCTGATTTCACATTCAATATTATTGTGCGCATGATCGCCGGTAAGAGACTCTCGGGAGATGTTCATTCCGAAGAGTTTCGAGAAGCGCATCATTTCAAGGAGATGATGGAAGAGAATTTCCTTTTACATGGAGCATTTGAGATTGGGGATTACCTGCCGTTTCTCAAGTGGCTTGATCTGCAGGGTCTCATAGCTGCTATGAAAAAACTTCACAAGAAAAGAGATGTGTTTATGCAGAGAGTGTTGGACGATCACCGTGAGAAGGGAGAGATACATGCACAAGACTTAGTTGATGTTCTTATCTCTTCAACAGACAAATATGAAATTCTGTCTTATAGTAACGACGATGTGGTGAAGACCACCGCCCTTGTATGTTCTCCTATCCCTTTCTCTCGTAACTTCCAATCCTTGTAAAATCTACTAATTAGAAATTTTTTACTTGCAGTATACGATCTGTTTTTTATTTTCATTTTTGCAGAGCTTGATAGACGCAGGTACAGATACATCCTCGGCGACCATCGAGTGGGCACTGGCGGCTCTATTGCAGCACAAAGAGATTTTGAGCAAAGCTCAGCAAGAGCTCGACACACATATTGGACGTGACCGATTAATAGAGGAATCAAATCTGCACAAACTGAAATATCTACAGGCAATAGTGAAATAAACGTTTAGGTTATATCCAGCGGTACCTCTCCTACTTCCTCATGAGGCTACAGAAGCCTGCACTGTTGGAGGGTATCATGTCCCCGCCGGAACCCGACTGCTGGTGAATGTGTGGGCATGTCACAGGGACCCGGCCGTGTGGGAGAGGCCGACGGAATTCGATCCTGAACGGTTTTTGAACAACGGGAAAGAGATTGACGTGAAAGGGCAGGATTTTGAATTGATTCCGTTTGGTTCAGGGAGAAGAATGTGCCCGGGCGTGTCTCTGGGATTGAATGTGGTGACGCATACACTGAGGAGGCTGCTGCAGAGCTTCGAGTGGAGTATTACAGCGGGAACGAGTATTGATATGAGAGAGGGGCTTGGACTTACAATGCCCAAAGCAGTTCCGTTGGAAGCCATTATTAAACCTCGCCTTCCCATGCATCTCTACTGATCTGTCTCTCTGGATATATGCACTGATGCCTCCACATGATATGTTTCAAACGAAAATACAAATCTGTTTTATGTTTAAATTACGTGAAATTTCTATCAATAATTTTCTCATTTATAAGATTTGTAGCGCATATGTGAATTTTGCATTGATGGATATATGCTCTTAGGAAATATTAACATCAACGTAGAATGATATTAAATGGACTTTAAAGAGAAGATGGCATTCCTTCCTTTTTTTTCTTTTCTTTTTTTATATATTTTTTTATAAATTTTTGCGAGGTGAAGTATGAAAAGGAATTTATATGGTTGAGTCGGGCTATCACTTGGCCCATTCAATGGTATTTGTAATAACTCCCTCTACTAATGGTTCGCCTCCACATTTAAATTGTTTGATATTGGTTTTCTTCACATATTTCTGAATATTCACTACATTGAAAAGAGCAAGGAAGATTATTCATAAGGTATTGATTCTAATCTAAAAACCCCTATGTTCAATATTGTGTATCGTTTATTTAAATTTGATAAAGTTTTTAATTGGTTTGAATTCTTTGCTTTTGTGGGTTAAGTATTTTACAAGGGCTTGTTCAAATAGTAGGTTCCAAACCACTGGCAACCTCATGGCATCAAGTTTGAAAGGGTACAAAATATAACCAAAGTATTCTTCTTGTTCTGCTTGGCTAATGCTAAACATCATAAGGTTATTACTAAACATGATTCATGGTTTATCTACAACACACTTGTGGTATTTTCTCATTGGACCAAGGATTTCCAAGTATTTGAGCAAGCAAAACTAAAAATCCCAGTCTAGATTTATCTCAATTCTCCCTATGCCTATTTGGGGATTTGTTGAACAACTCATCAAACCCTTGGGGTGTTCTATTTTCCATGAACAACCCAAATATTACACGGCTCAATTCCATAAGCAAGTTTGTGTTGAAATTTCCATGGCCAAGGATTTGAAGGAAACCTTTGACATAGATTGGTGAAAGATGATTTTAAAAATATGTTCTTAACACTAACCTTTCGAATAGTCTCTTTTGATACCAATCCTTAGACCATATGACTCAAGAATTCCCTAAAATATCAAGTCTAATCATGCTTCACAAGAAAAAGGTGGGAAAAAATAAGCCGATCAACTCCATTGAGGATGGATGGTCCACTGTGACTAACAAAAATAATTCTTTGGCATCTTGTGGTACCTCTAAGTTGAACATGACTATGTATCGACCAACAAGTGGCCTAAAATCCTACCCTTCTACTTTGAATGTTATAAAATCTATGTCGTTCATAACTAAAGCACCACCTCCTCTCTCCCACACACCATAAGTAGTGACCACTATATTTCCCTCATATCCTATCACTATCTTACCCAAGTGGTCACAACCCCATTATGGGATAATACCTTCAAGCACATAGGAAGATGAGGTGTCCTTTGATCATAAAAATATGTTTATATGATCCCATAGTCCATTTTCTTTAGAATACAGATAATATGTTCAAGAAAAAAATGTCCTTTCCAAATAAGTGACTTATTGCACAACAATTAGACCAAGCTTGCCTTCGCTAATAAGTTTTCATTCCTCGAGGAAATTGAAGAGGCAAATGACATGCACTAGGATGTTTCCCCATTATAATTTACTCTTAAAATGTTTGCAGTCTTAGTGAACTGATCCTTAGATACACAATGAAGGATAGTTGTAAGAAATTTTGTAATATCAAATTGTGTTTTCAAGGGGTTAAAATCTCTAGTCTTCTTATGTAGTCTAATGCTCAGATGAATTATCTAGGTGCTCTCTGCCAATTGTCCAATCTTGAGCCTATTCATTAATGATTCATCATGCTCTTAGCACTAGAAGTTTCACAAAATATTGTTTATTCAGGGTCCATTAGTGGTAAATGGTAAATGTAAAACTATTTTTATGTACGAGAACGTCTTAAATAAAATAAACTTGTATTCTATTTTCATGTTATTAAGAGTTGTTATGAGAATCTCTATGATTGGTCAAGATTCAATCAAATGCGATATGGAGAACTATTCTCAGCGTGGTAAGTCTGGAAGCTACAACCATAAGAACTAATGCCTATATGCATTTGTAAAGAATACAATAAAAGGGTTGACAAGTATGTGAGTGAAAGAATAGTGATTGTTATTTTGATCAGAGAGCTTTCAAATAGAAAATTGATAGAACTGGACCTTGCTCTATGAAGGTTTTCTTGTTGTAATCCCTAGTACTATATCCTCTATTATGAATTATAAGTATTTTTACTCTTTAATGGTATAATCTCTTAGTTTTCTATGTTATTATGAATATTTCCCTTATTAAGATGATCTGATGTATAATTTTCTATATCTATAAGTAGTTGACATCATACGTTGAGCTATTAATTAAATAAGTGTAATTATCTATGATAAAACTTGCATATGTTTTTAAATTCTTGACTTTAAACCATCATGTAAGATTTTGATGTAACTTTGCACACTCTATCCCCATAGTTAACATGTTCTGGTGATAACCTAGGAACCTCTGTTAAAAATGATGTGGTGAGCATGGAACTTGTTAGTCAAGGATATGTTATGATGGTTGCCAACCTAAAGAGAGATGGAGATCTAGTTGGACTAAATAATTATTTAATTTTCAAAGAAAGAAGGCCAAAGAATTGGATATACTCTAAGAGAGATTATGCAAGAACACCTATATGGTAAAATTTATGAGAATTTTTGGTGTGAATTACCGAGCCTACTAACTAATTTGTTGGCTTGATTTGAATATCACTATTTCTAGCCATGAGTAAGTGACACTATTGCATAGACCGAGGGGAAGATCGAACAGTTGTAGAATCTAGAGACAAATTGGACTCGTGTGATAGATCACTGGATAGATGCCATTATTGATAAATATATCACTGAGTTCATAGTGAAAGGAGAATTATCCTTTAACACAAAAAAATATCTATTTCTAAGAGGAATCATAAGAATATTTTTGTAGTGACTCCCAACATTGATCAAAATGTTGAATATAAAAAAGGCCATGGTGCCCCTTCCTACTAATATGGAATAGTCACTTTATGCATATGGGGATGTGTGAGAGATAAGGGAGAATGAATTAAAGATGAAAAGATGGAGTTTGAACCTAAGTCCAACATGGAAAATCGAGAGGAAAAGGATAAAAAACGAAGATGAAAAGATAGAGCTTGAACCTAAGTCTAACATGGAGAATCTAGAGGAAAAGGACTGCAAAAAGACTCTAGAGTTAGAAAGAGAGTTGTGATAATAGAAGAGATGGAATAAATAGAGAGCATTTCATGAAACTATGAATAGGAGGAGGAGTAGTAGCATTAACAATTTGGATGAAAGTAGATGAGAAGGAGAAGGATGCATTGAAGAAAAATAAAATGAGGAGCCCGGGGCAAGTAGAGATAAAACATGAGGAAGTGATGAGGATTTAGCATGGATGAAACAAGAAGGTAGTATTATATATAAGTTCATAGTTTTCAAAAAAGGCTATCCCAGAAAGAAAATCAAGGATTACCTTATAGTCATAGACATAGTACATAATCAAGTTTAGAGAGATACATATTTGGAAGTAAGGATCATTTCCCAAGGAAGCACACATCCCACAAGTCCATTTTTTTTCAAAATAGTAGTAATTCTTATAAAACTATAGACAATGACCCTTGGCAAGGACTAACTCCAAAAGAAGTTCATAGAAAAACCCCATAAGTACAAAAGGAGGCATATCATGAAGTTGCACATAGTTTATCAAACTGACAAAAGAAGAACATAACAACATTACATTCTAAAAAGACATATCCTCTAATTTTTGTGTAGGCTAAGGATTTCATTACACAAATTTAAATCTTAGAAGAAGGAGACAATAGAGATATATCTACAACTACCACATCCACAGAATCAGAGGAAACATCACAACCTCCACTAGCTTAGGAGCCACCTCATTGGGAATAGAAGTCTTTGAAACCATAATCATCTTTGATATTGGTTACAACCAAATCAACTAAAATACCTATAGGAAACCCCACTATGGTAGATCAATTGGGTGATTTATACACCTGGCATTGAATGATGGGTCTATGGACACTGAACAATATTTAATTACCTATGACATGAAATATCAATCAAAATTAATCATCAATGATAATATAAATAAGGTTGAATTGATCGGTGTTTTGAATGGATGTGCATTAGAGTTAATCTTTAGAAAAATTACATCCAAAACATCCCTAGATGATGTTAAGAACTAGATCATCATAAAGTTTAAGGTTAAAAAGAGTTCAATCCAAATAATCCAAGATTTGAAGGAGATCTAACAAGGACCCTAGGAGACCATTGGAGACTACAATCATAGATTCTCTAACATCATGAATAGAGTAGAATTTATTTTTGAGGATAAAGATAAAATCACTTGGTTTATTAAGGGTTTAAGACCAAGGATCACATTTGTCATAGCCCAAACACAGTTCAGATATAGAGTAGATGCAAGAGTCACTATGATTTGGGTGGAATAAATTGAAGAATAAGGGGATTCAACTATGTCATTGTTAAAAATAAAAAGAACTTTATAGCCTATATTGACTAGATTGGATTAATTTCAAGGAAGGGATGAGAGACATAATTTAGATATATGGTTCATAGAGTGTGGACAATAAGGGCATCATAGAAATAAATGACCTAGGGTTAAGACAGAGTTATACGAGATATGTAGAGTGGTAGATCATGCAACCTCATAGTGTTAAATTTTAAAATAGTACATCAAAACCCCATAGAACATATATTATAAATTCTTTAAGTCAGCTACACATGATGACAAGGATTTTCAGGCACTCCAAGAATTGAACAAGGTTATCACTAAGAACGTTTATGGTCACTGCATAGAAATCCTAGTTGTACCACATACTACTCTTAACTTGGGGAACATCATACTAGGTTAGAATATATTAATGATGCCTTTATTTCATGAAGCACCAAAGTAACCATAAGAATTGGTAGGTACCCTACCTTATGCACAAAACCTAGAATATCACCTTGCAAAACTTCCCATAGCAGACTTCAACCTACCCATACCAAGCTCCATGGAATCCTATGACTCCTCAAGTGTAGTAGTTAGGATGGGCCCTAAACCCACAACAATAATAAGTGGCCAGATTTAATGAATATCCACAATAGCAAGGATGTAATGCATCATAAAAGACTAGAAATTTTGGGCAATAATAACACTAAGGTGGATAGGGATTTTAGGGGAATAGAGGAGGATATCAAGGTGATGCATAAGGAATCTAAGGAAATAATGGGCCCAAGCCACCCCTTCCTTGCTATCTATATGGAGAACTAAACCCTGTGTAGATAAATTGTCCCATAAATCCCTAGAGGTAACCTTATTGCACATACTATAGGGTGATAGAGCAGGTCAATATAGAAGATTATCTAGTCTTAAAAAGATAATGGAGGGAGAGACTTATTATAAATATTAACATGATCTATGCACAACTAAGGGAGGATGCCACATTATAGGTAGTAACTAGACAATAGCATGTAGAATAGGGGTTATGTCCATTATAACTGCCTAAAGACTTGGGTATTAAAAATCCATGACCTATTCATATAATTGTCATTGAAATCAAAGGAATTGTAATAGATATGAATGGAAATGTCAAACAAAAAATTTTCCTTAAGTGAACAGAAGTGTCAAATAGAATTTTTATTGGAAGTGAATGAAAATGTCAACAAAAATGTAGATGTAAATATCAACGATCACATCTTTTGGTGAAGAGATGCCTCTTGGATGGGATGCCTCCTTTGTGATAAGTTTTTAAAGTATATATAAGGGAGAAGATATGTGGAAGTATTAAAAGCATTCAATTTGATTGAAAATCATATAAGTGTGAGAGAGAAGGAAGAGAAGAAGAATAAATTTTTGTTTATGCATATCATTTGAGCAAAGAGGAAAATAAAATAGAGAAATATTCAAAAGATAATTTATTTAGTATGGGGATTGGTGTCTCCAAGAGGTTGGTTCCTTCAAATTTGTTGAGTTGGTGTTTGGTGTTGGGGATCAGTGTCTACAATGGGTTGGTGCCTATAAACACTTTGTATTCATTTATATTTTTGGTTGGACTTCGATGGTAGATCTAAGAAACTCATCATTTATGGTTTTTTGTGAAAGGGTTTTCCATGTAAACCTAGTGTCATTATGTTATCTCTTTTTGTGAATGATTTTTGTTTGGACTTCATTTTTAAAGTAAAATTTTATATAATATTAATTCACCTCAGTTTCAGAATTAGTGTTTTTTATCAATTGGTATCAGAACTTAGTTCCTTAATAAATATTATAATCGATAAAAGGTAGATCTTGACAGCACACATGGCCATTCATTGAGTACTAGAGGGTTTCTCTACAAATAAGGCTCTGCTATTCGACAGAACAAACTATGTTTTTTGGAGCATATGAATGAAAACCTATCTAATGGTTGTAGGGTTTGATATTTGGCAATCGATAGTAATGGGATATATAACTCTTAAGACCCCATCGATGGATCAAACTAGAAAGAGGGCTAAGGAAAATTGTGTCAAAAATCTAAACACAATATTATGTGGCTTATATGAATCTTAGTTTGTCAAAGTTATGAATTGTGACATGGTAAAACAGGCATGTGACAAACTATAGAACATATATGAGGGTGATACCAAAGTGAATTAAACTAAGCTCCAAACCCATAGAGGGTAGTTTAAGAGTCTAAAAATGAAAGAAAAATAAAATATTGTAGCCTATCTTCTTTGTGTGGATAAAATTATAAATATCACCAGAGGACTTGGTGAAAAAATAGAAGATCCAATAATAATACAAAATATACTAAGATATCTCCCCTTATAATTTGATCTGAAGGTTTCATAAATAAACACATTAAATATGAATGAGTTGCATGGAATCCTCACAGCATATGAAATGAGGACCCAAAAAAATAATCAAAGTGTGAAGAAACCTTCAAAGATTAAAAGAAAGTCAAAAATGTAAAACTTGAGTTAAGTGATGAATCAAAATAATTTATTTTGTGAGAAATCTTAAAAAGGGATCTGGCAACTATAAAGGTAAGTTTCCTTTCAAATGTTTCATTTATGGTAAGATAGGGCATTTTTCTACTAAGAGTCCTCATGCAAAAGATGATAATAGTGATGAAGAAGAACATGCTAAGTTAGGAAAGGTAAAACATTAATACAAAAAGAACTATAATCCAAGTAAATATGAAAAAAATAAAAAATCTGATAGATATAAGAAAGGTCTCTACACCAAGGAGATTAGCTCAGATGAAGAGAGTAATGAGAGTACTTTAGAGAGTGATAAAGAAGAAAATATTTTCATGGCAATAGAAACAAATAATGATGAAAACCACATGTTTCTAGAAGAGGAATAAAATATTTGGGATGAAGGAGAAATGGATATAGAAGAATAAATTGTCTATAACTTGAATGAAATAAATATGCTTAAGAAAAAGAATCTAAATAAAACATTACAGCTTCAGAAATATGAATAAGAAGGTGAAAACTTGAAAATAAACATATCTCAAAGATTCAAAGAGTCTAAAAAGATCATTCCCAGTCTAAAAACTCAATTAGAAGAGGTGAAAAGAATTGAGGAGGTAATAAGATATCAAATAAAATCAAAAGAGGAAACTTTTGCTAAGCTTAAATCTGAAATTGTTGATTTAAGAAAGGAACTGGAGAAGTCTAGTGTTAAGCTGAGAAATAGCTTAAATTTTAAAAAGAGCACTGAGATCTTGGATAACATTCTTAATAGCCAAAATAAATCATTTATCAAGATCAGTATTGGCTATGAGGAAAAATAAAATATCACCAAGGATAATTCAAAACATGTTGTTGAATCATCAAATAAGGAATATAAGATTCCTCAAAAGAACAACATTCCTCAAAAGGATGACAAGGATGAGAATAAGTGGCATGAGGTTCCCATAAGAAACATCAGAAGATATTTCTATCCAAGGCATTCTTACATGATCAGGTATAAAAACTCCTTTTATGGATATTATTTTTATTGTAATAATTTTGGTCATAAGGCAATATATTTTAAGATTGAATCAAGGAATAATGGTTGGAATAAAAGTGCTTATGGTTATTCAAAGCATAACTCATTAATTGTACTATCAGATTATAATGAATATGATATTATGTATTATAAGTGCAATAAATTTGGACATATATCATGATATTGTAAAGGTTTTTATTTATAAGATCCAAACCAAACAAAGAAAGTGGATACCCTGGCCAAGAAGAAAACAAAATCTACAAAATCTTGGAAGAAGAAACAAGAGGAAGAGAAAGATAAATCTATACTCATTCAAACTTATTTTCATGTGCAAAATGAGGAGAAACAATGGTAAATCGATAGTGGATGATCAAGCCATATGATAGGAGACAAGAGCAAGTTCCATTCTTTGAAGAAAGTAAATGAAGGAATAATAAAACTTGGATACAATGTTATAGCAAGGATAGCAAGCAAAGGTAACCTCATTCAAAATGATGGAAAGATAAAAATTGAGAATGTGTTGTATGTTTATGGTCTGAAGCATAATCTCCTAAGTTTAAGTCAAATGTGTGATCAAGGACACATCCTCATTTTCCATCCTCAAGGCTGTGAAGTAAGGAAAGCTGATTTAGGAAGATTAGTTATGGATGCAAATAGAATTACAAATAACTTATATGTGTTCAGTGAAGTTAATAAATAAAGATTCTATATGACACAATCAAATGAGAGTTGGTTATGGCATAGGATAATGGGCCATATGAATTTTAACAATTTGGTGAAAATAAACAATAAGCAATGTGTGATAGACATGCCAAAAATCATGAAAACTTCAAACATCATTTACAAGCCATGTTTGCATGGAAGGCAAACTAGAGGCAAATTTAAATCAAAGGAATATTCAACGATAGAGCCTTTGTAATTAATCTGTAAAAACTTATGTGGGCCCATAATAACTCAAAGTATAAGAAGTGAGAGTTACTTTATGCTATTAATTAATGAATATTCTAGAATGATATGGGTTCCTCTTCTAAAGGAAAAATCTAATGCATTTGATAACTTTAAAATTTTTAAAGATGAAGCAAAAAATGAAATGGATCTAAAGATAAAATGTGCAAGGTTAGATCGAGGGGGTGAATTCCTCTCAAATGAATTCAATGAATTTTGTTAGGAACATGGAATAAGAATACAACTCACAGCTACATGAACTCTAGAACAAAATGGAGTTACTAAAAGAAAAAAACAAATAATTTAAAAGATGGTAAGGACTATGTTGAATGAGTCCAAATTGTCAGATAGGTATTGGGGAGAAGTAATTAAGATAGTAGTTTACATCTATAATAGAGGATAAATCAAATTAAATAATACCAAAATACCTTACAAGTTATGGAAGGGTAAACCAACTACCATTAAATACTTTAGGGTGTTCAGAAGCAAATGTTATATTAAGAGAAATGATGAAGATTTTGGAAAGTTTGACTATAGATCTGATGAAGGTCTTTTCCTTGGATAGTCCCCAAGGAGTAAAGCTTACAAATGATACAATAAAAGACTTCAAAATATTATGTAAAGTGTCGATGTAAGAGTATATGAGTTCAAAGAACATAAGGTGACCACACAAGTAAGTGATCACTTAGAAGAATCAGACCAAAATAAAGTCAAAGAAGAAATGGAAGAAGAGGAATAGGAATATACTAAGACACCATTGAGATTTATTCAAAAGATTCATGGAGAAAATCTAATTCTCAGTGATAAAGATGTTAGGGTGAAAACTCGATGGAGGATTTTAAGTACATCTGAGCAAGTTAATTTATCTTTGTTATCAAAAAAAAAGCCTAAAAATATTGCAAAATCTAGTAAAGATTAACATTGGGTCAAGATCATGGAGGAAGAATTAAACCAAATAAAAAGGAATGAAACTTGGGAACTTGTTCCAAGACCAAAGGAAAAAAATGTGATTGGCACCAAATGGGTCTTTAGAAATAAGTTGAATGAAGATGGGGATGTAACTAAAAACAAGGTAGGATTAGTATGTAAATGGTATACTCAAGTAGAAGTTATTGACTTTGAATAAACCTTTGATCCTTTTGCTTGATTAGAAGCCATTAGAATGTTCTTAGGATATGCTAGATGTAATAATTTTAAGGTTCTTCAAATGGATGTCAAATATTCATTTCTAAATAGAAAACTAGAGGAACAAGTTTACATTGAGCATTTGGAAGGTTTTCTATTATCCAAAAATAATGATTTTGTGTGCAAATTGAAAAAAAACATTATATGGGATAAAAACAAGCCCTTCAAGCATGGTACTCTATACTTGACATATATATTTTTTAACAAGGGTTGAAAAGAGGAGTAGCATATAGTAATCTCTACATTAAGACAAAAGGTAATCATTAATTGATTATTGTTGTGTATGTAAATGATATAATTTTTAGAGGAGATGATAGAAAAATATACCAAGAGTTTTCCAAAAATATGCAAAATGAGTTTGAGATGTCAATGCTAGGAGAGTTGCCATTTTTTCTTAGTTTACAAATTTCTCAATCTGAAAAGGGAATATTTATCTATCAAACTAAGTATGTAAAGGGGATGCAAAAGAATTTTGAAATGGAAGATTGCAAACTATTTGTCACACCCATGGTTATAAGATGCAAGTTGAGTAAGGATGATAAGTCTCCCAAAGCAAATCAGACTCTTTACAGGTCAATGATTCATAGCTTATTATACATAACAGTCTTTAGGCTAGATATCATGGAAGCAATTGGTTAGTTACATGTTTCCATGTGGCCCCAAAATAAATGCGTGTGCAAGTGGTTAAGAGTATATTCAGATATCTAGAGGGTACTTTGGATTATTGTTTGTGGTATCCAAGAGGTGAAAACTTCACCTTAAGAACATATACATATGCAAATTGGGCAGGTGACATGGACAACAGGAAAAGCATAGGTGATTGACCATTTTTTATTGGTGGAAATTTAGTGTCTTGGTTGAGAAAAAAAATAGACTTATGTTTCCTTGTCCATAATGGAGGCAGAATATATAGCAGAAGTATCGTGTTTCACAAAAGTTCTATGGATGAATCAAACTCTACAAGATATTAAGGTATAAAATGATGATCCCATTTCTATATTATGTGATAATACTAGTGCAATTAATATTTCAATGAATCTAGTTATGCACTCCAAAATTAAGCATATTTTGATCAAATATCATTACTTAAGATATCAAGTAGCTAAGAAAAAGTTAATTTGGACTACATTTCCATAAAAGAGTAGATAGTGGACATTTTCACAAAGCCCCTCTCAAAAGGAATTTTTGAGTACCTTAGATAAAAGTTGGGTGTGATACCTTTATCCTCAAGTCACTAAAGTCTCAAAAAGAAGCATCGGTTTAGGGGGAAACCATGGACCACCCTTTGTTATTACTGTCAAAGGGGGAGAATTGAAGACAAGGGCAGCAAAGGAGGAGAACCCCAATATGGGGATTGTCATCAATGACAAAGTGGGAGACTGTTGGAAAAATTATCATTGATGTCAAAGGAATTGTAATGGATATGAATGGAAATGTCAAATTAAATTGTCGCTCAAAGTGAACAAAAGTGTTAAACAGAGTTGTTATCGAAAGTGAACGGAAACATTGACCAAAATGTCAATGAAAATGTCAATGGTCACATATTTTGGTGAAGAGGTTCCTCTTAGATGGGACACCTCCTTTGTGAAAAGTTTTGAAAGGCTATATAATGGAGAAGAGATGTGGAATTATTAAAATCATTCAATTTGATAGAAGATCATATAAGTGTGAGAGAGAAGGAAGAGAGGAAGAGCATAATTTTCTTTATATATATCATTTGAGAAAAGAGGAAAAGAAAGTAGAGTGTTATTTGAAAGATAATTTATTTAGTGTGGGTGTAGACACCAAGATTACATCACACACATGTGCATATCTCCCTATGTTAAAACCCCCCTTAAGCCCATTTTTCAATAATAATAATTAGCCTTCCTAACCCATGCTTTTACCCCTCACACATTTAATTAATTTAAAATACTTAATTAAGTAAATTAAAAACTCTTTATGCCACCTTACCTAGCCACCTCATCCTAAGACTAATTCTCACCTGATGAGTCACCTTAAGACTTAGTTCCCTTATCCTAACTACCCAAGACTTATTCTCACCTCAAAACTAAATTCCTAATCAACTACATCCTTCTTAGCCTCTTATTTTTATTGTTTTGTAATAGGTACCATATTTGGCACAAGGAGCAACAAAAAACTAGCCAAAATACTAACTTTACCTATTCTAAGGGCACCAACATCGGTCAACCCATGACTGACATCATTGGGATCATCGATGTCAATTATATAAGCCAAACTCCAACCTGATGTTTAGGTCAGCAGAAATCAATAAAACTGATTCTTATTTGCATCCAATCTTTTTGCATTCAACTTTCAACATCTTGGCTTATTTTTATCTTGTATAAGTCTGTAAAAATCAAGAACCAAGCTCTTGAGGACCAACAACATCTGCTTATTTTCTCTGTTTAGGGCATCAATTCAAACTACCTAATAAGAACCATCCATTCAACACTTATCATTCAGTCACCACTATAGCTAAGTATATCACTTATTCTATAGGTATTTTAAGCAGTTACTTTGTTATCACTTTATATCTACTATTCATTACTTTACACATTCTTGACCAAACCCTCATGAGGGAGTTATAAATCTTCTTTGCGTGTTCCCCCTTGACCTGACACACCAAACCTTTGACCAAATCCATCTAAACCATAATCTCTCTCTCAAAACTCTCTCCATCCTCCCAAACCTGACCAAAACCATTTCCCAGACCTAAAAAATCCTTCTACAAGGTCCTTGGCAATTATTTCCCTTACCAACCTTGGCAGCCTAACTAACATCAATCACCTTCACCCACCAACCTCAATAGCATAACTGATATTGGTCGCTTCCTTACCAATGTTGGTGACTGTGGATTTCCTAACCTTTCCAAAACCTACCCAAACACCTTCTAAAATATAAACATGACATACCACCTACACTCTGTTACTTTCTACTGCATTTAGGTTGTGAATAATGGTAACATTATCTCTCTTTTACTCTCTTTGCCTCTCATTTGGTTGTTTATTACTCTTTTGTCTCTCAAAGGTTGACTATCATCTCTAATGAAGTTTCACACTTTTTGTAACAAGTGCATAGCTTGGCAACCCATTCATTTATCTACTAACAAACATTTTGTGGTAGTGTTTTCTTAATTGCAGGTAGTCCTCCCCAGCCAAAGAGGAGTGCTCACAACATCTAGATATGATGTGTAAACCAATCTGAGTTCATTATAATCACTTATCCCTATCATTCTTCTCTATTTTTTCTCTAGACTTGAAATAGAAAATTTTTAGCGAAACATTTTTTGCATGCCTGGTGGGACACTGGAGTTTTCCTTGAGTTCATTGCTTGTTTTAAGCATTCATATAAGTGCATTATAGTGAAAAATTCATTTTTTGCACTTTTTCCTTCTTTTCTCTCTTAAAATGAAAAATTCAACATTTTATTTTCTAGCTTAAAAGCGATAATCTAAAATTTCCTTCTTTTCTCTTTACCTTTAAAAGTAATTCATCATTTTTATTACAAGTTGAAAGAATCTCTTCTTTTCTTCTTATATGCACATTAGGATAGTGAATTTCATTCTCTACTCCTATTTCATCTTTATTTTCATTCAAATCTAAATATTTTGGATTTGGGCTTAAAACTTACTACACTTCATTCTTTGCTTGTTGCATATTAGCTCACCTAGTTAATTACAAGCATTATGAATGAATTGTAGTGAACCTATGTTACACAACCAAATCACACTTAAAAAAACAAACATCTAAACTCACCTGAGAAAAGTCCCATCAATATTTCATCACCTGGTGGATCACCTTACCCTACCCCAGCTATCCTACTTAAATTTCACCACCAAGGAGAGAACCCATTCCATTCTCCAGCGGAGTATAAACTCTAGGCAGAAGGTATATTTTGGCTAAGCAATCTAGATTGGCTTCATGTCCATGAAGTGCAGGGAGTAAGCTCCTATTACAAGCCATGTACCTAGTCTAACATAGATTTCCTCTTGAGCACTGAAACTAACATGAAACTAGCTCTAGATTACTTTCTAGTACCTTCAATAACCAAATTTTCTTCTCACTATCTAATTAAGACATAAGCCAACATGAGACTAAAATTAATCTCTAGGAGTTAATAGTTGTTGCATGTATGTTATTTTTATACTTTTCTATTGCCTTCTATATTCTAGAGTTGGTAAGGATGTTTTCCTATTGATTCATAGAAGTAACACTATTTCTAATACTCAGTTTGTATGACCTATTATATCAGGTTTTCTGAGTGTTCTTCCTTCTTACACAGACCTCTTACACCATGATTTTACCTAGTTTCTACTTTTGGGTTTCTAAAAGTTTGGATTTTCCATCTCCCAAGATATCATAGTGACTGACATTGGTTAACTACACCAATGTCAACAAACTTTAGCTACTGATATTGATTAATACCATCGATGTTAGCAAGACTTTATTATTGACATCGATCAAGTGATTAATGTTGGTGACTATGTAATTTTTATTTTCTCAAAACAATAAGCTGAATAACCCACTTACCTACACCCAAACCTTATTTTTCCTTATTATATCACTAATAAAAAGTAGTAAGACTATTTATACTTCCTCTTGCATGGTATTGACATGATCTCAAGCCAAAATTCTTGATGATTACACAAGTCAACAACCACTTTCACCTTCCCCTCTTGTTGTTGAGTCTATCATGGAACATAATTCAGATATAGAGCATACTCCTGGCCCCAACCAAATTCCCATTATGCCTGAAGGAGATCAGTATTTTGCTAAATTTCTTGATCATAATGTGGCATCCCTTCAGCATTACCTTGCCATGAGCCAAACTGGTAATTCTTCAAGTGAATAAATCCTCTTCTCAAACTTCTCCTTCTAACCAAAAAGCTAAAGGCTCCACCAAAGTGGTGGTCATTAAGTCAGCTTCTTCCACAACCACTAGCCAATCTAATTCCTTGACTTCCTAAAATTTGAGCAAGCAATTACAATAATGGTATGAACAAAGACAATACACTCCCATTGGGCAGTCATAGACATCTATTTTGGAAAAACTATTGCAACAAGGTGTCATAAACCTTCCTCAACTCAAACCTCCTATACAGTTTGACCCCTCCCATCATATTCCAACTTGGTACAACGAAGATGAGTTTTGCAGCTACCATTGAGTTAAAGTCCACAATTCTAATAACTATAAGAAATTCAAGAACATTATTCAAGACATGCTTGATAGGGGTGATCTCATCTTGGATAATCCTAATGCAGCCCCTAATCAAAGTATGGATGTGTTCAAACATCCTTTCCTAGACATTCACCGAATCAAAATATTGTTCAGACCATAACTAACTCAAGTGATCATAATATCCATATAATTAATATGGTCTTTCATTTACCTCTATTTCAACCTTCCCCTCAATAGGAGGAACCTATTTTATCAACTCCTCCCCCAAAGCCAATGGCATTTGTTTTGCCCATTCTTCCTCCCTAGGTAGAAGAGCCTATTTCACCCATTCCACTCTCACGTGAGGATGAGCCTCCTTTACACTTCTTTTGCCACTAGAGGAGCTAGCATTACCAATTCCCTTTACACCAATATTACCTATCCTCTTACCACTTGAAGACCATGCCTTGCCTATTCCTCAGCCACATGTTGAAGGGAACATCATTCCTGAGGAACCTTCCTCATCTACCTCTCTTCCATCGATAGAGAGTAATACCCCATCCACTCCACCTTTTTGCCTTGAAGTTTTAGTGTTATCCACTCCTACATTAGATGAGAGACCTATTGTGCCTACTCTAATTGTACCATTTTTACCCTTTCTTTTACCTATGAAGGATCATACTTTAGCTATTCCTTGCCCACATGTTGAGGGAGCAATAATACCTATGCTTTACCCCCTTAAAAAACCCTCTTCATTTACCTCTCCTCCACCCATGGAAGACCATGCCTCTTCTCCTATCCCTATCAAAGAAGACCCTATTGCGGATCATTCTCATCTTTGGCCCAAATTAGTAGAGACCAAAAAATTCTTTTTCTTAGACACCTCAACCTTCTAAAGATACAACTGTAAGGCCTACATTATCTAACCTTTCTTGTAGTTGGTGAAAAGTCTAAAATTTCTTGACTCCATGAAGCTAGATCATGTGGCATTTTGGGACTAGATTAAAACTCCTTATCTAACACAACGAACATTTATCTAACACAATGAACATCAACATTTACTTCCAACACTTTCGCTACGCTTTACCCCAAGGTATTTGACAAAGTTAGAGCTTCTTCACCAAAATCACTAGAAGTTCATCCATCTATGTCAGAACCCTTACCCTTGTAGGCATCTGCCACATTAAAGCAAATCAAGCCCTTAGGCATATACCTTGTCTCTAATTTAATTCATCCACAGGTGAAATTAGATTTAACTCCTCAACCACAAGTTAGAGTTTTATGGCCTGAACTATAGAACAATGATAAGCTTCCTAGATCTCATCGATCCTTCCCTCTTCAACCCTCAACTTTACCATCAATTTTGAGATGACGCCCCTCTACTTTAATTGGAGTATTGCTAACCCAAGAAAAATAAAAGGTTAAGTTATCTCCACTACTACCTTTGCCACCTAGTAGGCCTTTCACATCTAACACCAAGATACCTAACATGAAGAAAGTGTTAACAAAACACATAACTCCACCACCACCAAACAAGGTACCACGTAAAATTACTCTCATAACTCCTAAACAAAGGAAGGTGTCAACTCCTACCACCATAATAAATTTGAGCCCACTCGTAGGCTTTCAAAGCTTTTTCCTATGTCATTTGTTACAATCTTTTGTAATAACTCTTCTTCCCATTAAGCCTTATATTCCTCTTAGAATGAATCCATCATGGTTTAATGATACACAAGTGTGTTTATATCATCATTCACCTAGACATGTTACTGAGAATTGTAAATCCCTCATAACTATCATTCGGTAACACTTTGATTTGAAACTATTTTTGTTGATACTCTCGTTAACTTTCATGTTATTCCACCTCTCACATCCACAATGTATCCTACTATTCCACCTAAACTCAAACCCAAAAATGTGGTCATACACCCTCTGCCACTTCCTTCACTTACATTTTAGATTAACACAGTTAATGTGGCCACATGGTCACAAAAATAAATGGATAAAGGTAAATAAAAGGTCACTACTCCTTGGGTGCATTCCTTTTCCAAAGACACTCCTCTAAATCCCAAGATTTCCATCTTGGGTGTCTCTAAACTAACATCTTCAAATGTTATTCAAATCTCGATGGTGAAATAACTTCACCAAACTCTTATGAAAATGTCATTGTATGAGTTAATCCAAAACTCATCCCAACACCATCAAGCTTTGATTAGTGCCTTACAAGCAATTAAAGTAAAACTTGATGACACCCAACCTCTTGCAGCTTTGGTTAGCTCCCTTAATTCCATTTCCCTGATTTCCTTTAGTAATTTAGAAATTCCACTTCAACACCCTGAAGATCAAGACTCTACCCTTTTTATTACCACATATATTGATCAAACTCATGTCAAGAGAGTCATGATCAATGGGGGAGATAGTATTAATATTATTTTCACCCATGCCTACAAACAACTAACTCTTCCTAATAATTACATGTCTCAAACTGATGCACTATTTCACTCCTTTAACAATACCATAGCTACTACAGTGGGCATTATTATCTTACATATCCATGTAGGTCCTTACATAATCCTTGAGCTCTTATATGTTGTATAAGGAGATTTAACATATAACATACTACTTGGATGACCTTGGATACGTGCTATGACATGTGTACCCTCAACTATGTACTACTATGTTAATTTTGAACATGATGGGCAAGTACATGTTATACTCAATGACCCACCTCTGTTTAAAACATATAACACGACTTATATTCCCAATGATGTTCTCATTCCATTGAAAACATCATCTTCTCTACATGATACTTTTGAATATTCCACAATCTCCACTCCCCCAGTTACATAGATATTGACAACACAAATTCCTAACAAGGATCCCATGAAGGAAACTTTTCAATGTTTGTCACTTGGTGAATATAATTTGTTGACACTTGACATGTTCAATACTCCACAAGAGTATGGAAAGCTTTAAATTCACCCAAATTATGATCCCCACATTGGGATGGTCATTCCTTATGGGCCCCCTAACCTTCAAACTAATTTCACATATGGGGGAATTGATTAGGCTCCCACTGTTGGAAATCTATTTTTTTCACCACAACCATTTACCTATGACTTCTATTTCCTGATCAACCATATATTTTCTCACACCTATCTTTATAGGTGTGCTTGGAAAGGATTTAGTTTAGGTTGTTACAAGCAAGGTGTCCATACACCTATTGAATATCCTACTAGCACAACCATTGAAAATGCCAAAGAGAGGCATGGAGTGGGATATGATGAACCAAGTAAACTCAATAAAACTTATCATGTACCAATTATTGAAGAACCATTCTCTCCTTCTCCACTTTCTTCTCCACCATCACCTATCAAATCAGAGGTATCTATATATCTTATTTGTTTTCAATAAATGCCATCCATTTAGTGCCTCTCACCTATCACTAGGTAAGGAAATAAGGTGCCTTCCTCTCATTCATCCTAAAATAATTGATGAAGACTCTCCCATTATTAAAAATACCAAATGCAAAAATGATGACATAATTATCACATGCATGGGTGTGGATGATTCTTATATCTAATGATCGCTCCCATTCAAAACATAATCTATGTTAAATGAATCAACCATTGACATCAATCTGCCTTCTCATGATAATGCTTGCATCCTCAAGATTGGCCAATCTTTGGATTCCTCTAAGCAAGTTGATTATGCCACATTTCTTAATTACCATATCAAATCCTTCACTTGGTCTTATAATGACATGCCTATTATTGAACCCTCTATCGTCACTTATAACATTGTCACCAATCAAGATGTTAAACTTATTATTAAGTATAAGCTTCACAAGATACATCCTTATATTGATCTCCTTGTCAAAGAAGAGTTCCAATGCCTCCTTTTTGTTAACTTTATCCAACCCATTGACTACCTGCAATGGATTTTAAATATTGCTTCTATCACAAAAGCAATCAGGGGAATCCACATTTGCACTGACTATCATGATTTAAACCTCACTTAACCAAAAGATGACTTCTCATTGCCAAGTATCAACCAACTTGTTGATCTAATAGCTAGCCATGAGATGTTATAAATTATGGATGGGTTCTCTAGATATAATCAAATCCTGGTTGCTATTGAGGATCAACATAAAATAACCTTCATCACCCCATGGGGGACTTTTTATTATCAGGTCATGGCTTTTGGTCTGAAGAGAGTTAGTTCCACTTATCAACATGCTATGACTTACATCTTCCATGATCTCCTACATAAGATTATGGAAGATTATGTGGATGACTTACTTAGCAAGTCTAAACTTTACCAAGATCACTTGATGATTCTCAAAACCATATTTACTCATCTCCTCTAATATAACATTCGACTAAACCCAAAGAAATGTGTCTTTGGTGTTCTTTCTAGTAGGCTTTTAGGTTTTATCCTTTCTCTCTGTGGTATTGAAGTTGACCCTACTAAGGTTAGAGCAATACTAGAGATGCCTCCACTTACTAATATTAAAAAACTCCATAGCCTATAAGGCAAACTTCAGTCAATTCACCACTTCATCTCCTTGTTGTCAGATCATTGCTAACCCTTTCACCATCTCCTCAAAAAGGATGTTTCCTTCCATTAGAATACATATTATGAAGAATATTTTGATGTACTCAAACAATATCTCCTTTCCCCACCAGTTCTTATTCCACCTAAGGAAAATAAACCTTTCTGCGTATACATCTCCATAACATACCATTCTCTAGGTGCTATGATTACACATCGAGATGACCAACATCAAGAACATGTGATCTACTACATAAGCCACACACTTATTGATTATGGACTTGATATACCCATACCAAAAAACTTTGCCTCACATTGGTATTGTTAGCCTCCAAATCTTTGCCATTATCTCCAAATCACAAAACCTATGTGGTTACCCATATTTATCCCCTCAAATACATGCATTCCAAGCCATATCACAACTGACGTGTCGCTTATTGGCTCATCCTCCTTGCTGAATTTGACTTAGAGTTTATTCAACAGAAGTCTATCAAGGGGCAAATAATCACTGACTACTTAACTGCCACACCTTTACCTAACAACCAACCTTCAAAGCTTGAATTATTTGATGAATCCATCGCAACGCTCTCTAATGATGGCATCTCCTATTAAATGATGATGTTATTTGATGGGTCTAAATGTCAATACAGTGGGGGTGTAAGAGTCATTCTTATTCATCTAGATGGTGAGCCTATGCCTTTGTCATTTAAACTAGATTTTGAATGTACTAACAACATGGATGAATATGAGGCTTTAATCTTAGGGCTTTAAATGGCTCTTTTCTTAGGTGTCAAATCCATAACCATTTTTGGTGATTCTTAGCTAGTGGTTAACTAGGTTAATGGTTCCTACCTATGAAAAAATGAGATTTTATAGTGGTACAAACATCATGTAGATATGCTATTGGGATCATTTGACTCTTATCTCTTTAAAAATATTCCTCGATCCACAAAAAAGTTTGTTGACATAATGGCCTTACTTGCCTCACACATACCCTCTTCATCCTCTTCTTCAAAAATCTGTCACTGTGTATCGCTTAACATTACCTTCATATGTATCAACTAACATTCTCTTTATCAGAAATGCGACATCCAACCGATATAAATTATGGTATAAACAACTCACGGATTACCTTTCCTTCTCTATTACCCCTTTTGATCTCTCTAATTATGGGAGATGCACCTTCATAAAATGTGCCATTCATTACACTATGCTAGGGGGAATTATCTACAAGCGAGGTTTTGATGGTCTCCTTCTTAGATGTCTCACTAGTACTAAGATTCCCTTCACTATTAAATAGGTCTATGATGGGATTTGTGGTCAACATTTTAATGGTCACATAGTTGCCAAGCGTATCCTTTGACTTGGCTATTATTGGCCCACACTCCATCAAGACTATGTTGATTACATTCGACATTACATCAAATGTCAACAACATGATGACCTCATTCACATTCTAATTCATGCATTACAATTCACCAAAGACTTTTGGCCCTTGTCCCAATGGGGCTTGGATATAATTGAGGAGATTAACCCTCATTCCTCCCTCCATCACCATTCTATCATTACTTCCACTGAATACTTCACCAAGTGGGTTGAAGCCATTCCTCTCATTTCCACTAAGGTTGAAAAAATTATTGACTTTATCAACCATCACATCATCTATCATTTTGGTGTTTCACATAAAATTATAACAGATAATGGCAAATCTTTAAAAAATAAGACTCTCTAAAGTCTTTGTGATACATTCAGAATCAAATTAAGCTTCTCCTCACCATATTATCCACAAGTAAATGGATAGGCAGAAGCTTCTAACAAAACATTGACCAAAATTCTCATGAAGGTAGTCAATGATACAGGCAAGGATTAACACACACATATTCCTTTTGCTTTATGGGCTTACCACACTAGCATTCAAACCCCTATGAGTGTTACACCTTTTTCATTGGTCTATGGCATGGAGGTTGTTTTCCCTCTTGAGGTTCAAATTCCTTCTCTTCACATTTATCTAAAATACATACTTACTAATGATGACTTTCACCAAGAATGTTTGGCTTAACTCAATCTACTTGATGAGCGTTGTCTCATAGCCCTCAACCACCTCCAAATATATCAAGAGCGTATCAAACATGATTATAAAAAAAACCTTAAAGAGAAAGATTTTAATATTAGAGATCTCATCTTAAAATAAAATCAACATGTGACAAACATGGAGAAAAGCAATCAGGGTAAGTTTTCTCCTAATTGGCTAGGACCCTATATCATAACTCACAATTATGGCTCAATAACTTATCACTTGTCTTTTCTCGAAGGAAGGCCAAAACTTGAGCCTTTAAATGCCTTACACCTATGACCATTCTTTTGTTAAATAATCATTGCATTACCTCATGTTTAACTTGAGGTTATCCCTTGAACACCCCTATTACATTTATCTCCCTTCCTCTTAACCCTTACTCCTACACACATAGTTAACTTACGAGGTGTTATGGTTTTGCCCTCAATGTAGAAAACTCCTATGCCTCTATACACTAGTCCATGACTAAAAGCTAAAAAACAAACAAATGAACAAATGGGATATGTGACAAGTTATAAACTCTTAGGTCATGATCTCAACGTAGACTATTCCCTTGACAAATAACTACATAACTTATCTTTGCTACTATTAATAGACTATTCCCTTGAAGGACATCTATTTAAAAATAAAATACAAATGCTTAGACCACTCCCTTGAAGGATGGCTAGGCCAATCTTTGTTCTCAAAGGGAAAATATAAATGAAAAGCTTCTCATATTGATTAGCTTTATATGACCTCTACACATACACAATCCCATTGTAGGCTTCTCGCATTGATCATCTTATACACACAAATAAAAAACTTTAAGTCATGGACTTGCCTATAATATATCTAGAGAAACCCACAATAGGGGCATATCATCCCCACTTCGAAGGTTACGCTACCTAAACATTTTCCCTCATTTTACCCTTTTTCCCTCATACTCTTTTAAGGGAATTTAAACTCACTTAACATAAGGTGAACATGATGCTTCTCTAATAAACTAAATGGTCCAATACTGCAAGGCATAAATGAGGCTCATATTCTTGATCCTATTTATGTTATGATGATGGTCTTTGTCAATACACAAGCATTCTGCCTCATTATTTTCCCATCCAGATCACATGTCAATCTCTCTACTGAGATGAAAATGTTATACAAATCACTATCAATCCTAATCAATTTATTTTAAGCATACACCATCACAAATATAGAAAAAATCTAAAAGAAAATAACATATCCAACCTATTCATTTTAAGCATACACAATCATGAATATCGAAAAGTGTTAGGATGAAGCTAACAAACCACCTATACATATACCATCACATATATGGGAAATGTTAGTCTAACTCAAATAACATGCTCAAATTAAAATGACATAAAAATAACTATCCACATCAACATTATAAATGCATCTCAAAATCATAATAAATATACATCTCATATATATACAATCAACATACATTTTTATCAATACATCATCAACAAAATCATCTCTCTCAAAAAAAAAATATCTCTCATCTTTAACTCGCGGGTCGGTGTATATATAACAAACAAAAACTCTAACACTCAAAGTCCTTGAGTCTCTTCACGTGGTCATGAAGAAGTAGTATCATCACCACTCTTAGCCCATGGCACATGACATATATCTCTCCAACTCTCTAAACACAAAATACCTCTAAATCTATGGGAACTCCCTAACGACTCTCTCGTAATAGGAAATCTCATCAAGGGTAGTACTATATCTCACCAGAGATACAATTTGTGGTGGTCCCATCATACCAAATGAAGGCCTAACCTATATTGGTCCCTATGGTGGAGGAGGAGTAGCCTAACCTGCTACTCTCAAACTATCTGAGTCAGTGTAGTAACCTAACCATGTAACACCCTGACCTAGCCTTGTAGTGCCCCAACCTGGCCCTATAGTTCCCCAACATAGCCTTGTAATGTCATTGCATGTCCCTATAAGGCTAATACTTATTCCTAAGCCATATCTCTAGCTTGTACTACTACATCATGTGCCTATACAACTACATCTGTCTCGCTCACCATACCCTATGAATTTAGTGGTGGTCTCTTGACCTATACCATAGGATGTAAACTTGTATACCAAGCCATATATGCTACCATACACCTTGGATCAACTATGCTTGACCCTGTTGGTAGCTCCTTAAAATCTAGCCCATCTATCTCTTGAGGAAAAGGTAAGGTTGCTTCTATATCATCCCTCTTATATTAAGGGAAGGCAGGTGGTACATCTTGTAGTAAGCCAAATTACCTCCTAACCTATGCCACAGGTACCATCTCTAGCTCACCATATGATCTCTCCCTAACCCATAATGAGATATGCAATCCAACCAGCTGATGTGCCTATCCTCTAAATATGGGGTATGTTAAGTAGGGTCTCCACAAAATATCTATAGGGATCAAACCCTCAATCATGTGCCTATAATAAGTAATGTCACACACTATGCCATATATTTGTGTTTGTGCCATACCATCCCTCCACCATCAGAAATCGGCCCTAAAGCTAGCTAAAATCATAGTAGGTAACCCCAATGGTCATGCCACCATGATATGAGCATATGCCAAATAGTGCATTAAATGGCCAACACACAAACTATATCACTGATGCAGTCTCAAACCCCATATCTCTTTATACAACTATGCTAGAAACACCAGTCCCCATACAAAAGTTGTGTGTTGTCAACCATTTATGCTAAAATACCCATCAATGCAATAAAAAATCTCCCACCATATATATTCAAGCCTTTTCAACTAAAAAAGTTGTAGGTTTAACAAGTAGGCCTTCTTCAAAAGAAGTTCAAGACACTTAAGGTTTTTCCTTAGTGTTTTGAAAAAGGTTTAATGCAAAGGTTCAATAAAAAGGCTTAACGGTGGGCTTCAAAGGAAAAGAATGAACCACTTTGAACCATTGAACCATTGAACCCCGCTTTTACAAAGTTCAAAGGTTCAACGAGTTCAATGGGTTCAACAACTCTAAAAGACTTAGAGAAAAAGGAGTTAAAGAGATAAGGTTGAACCTTTGAACCATTAAACCTTGAACCCGCAAGGTTCAAAGGTTTAAGGTTTAATGGGTTCAATAAGTCCAAAAGACTTAAAGAAAAGAAGGCTTCAAAGAATGAATATTGAACTATTGAACCGTTGAACCTTAAACCAAAAAGAGTTAAAAGGTTCTACAAATTCAAAGGTTCAATGACTTAGATAGATTTAGAAAATCTAGAGAGTTCGAAGCTTCAAACAAATAAAATGAACCATTAAACTGTTGAACTTTGAACCAAAAAAGTTCAAAGGTTCAACGAGTTCAATAAGTTTGATGGACTTAGAGAATAAAAGGCTTTAAAGAAAGAGAATGAATCGTTAAGCCATTGAATCTTGAACTTGAAAGGTTTAATAGGTTCAAAGGTTTAAAGAGTTCATAAGTTCAAAAGGAAGCTTTGAGTGAATGAAGAAAGTGGAAGATTCTAGAAAGAAGTTCAAAGGGATGTTTCAATCGAAGAAGAAAAGGAGAGTGAATGTAGCCCTTCACAAAACATTGAACCCTTGAACAATTAAACCTTTGAACCAGAAGAGTTCAAAGTTTAAGTTTCAAAGAGGTTCAAAGGTACCAGTGACATTCCCATGGATGTCAATTTTAAGATGATGGAATGACTGTTGATTTTCAAAAGCCCTGTGAACAAGTTCAGAGACCAACCAAGGAAGGAGCCAAATAAGCGAATGGAGGAAGCGAGAAGATAGCTCCAAGAGCTCAGATTGCTAGGAAAAGACAAAATGTGGCAAGGAAAGGAGAATGACTATAGGAAAACTAGAAATATCTATAAGAGAGTTATCTCTAGTAGGTTGAATAGTCCACTAAGTGGACATCAGGGAACATAAATATTTAAAGGTGCGGCCTATTTTTCCACATGAACTAAAGGTGAATGGATAGTCATGTAAGCATCATTGAGAAGACCAAAAGACCCATACTGAGGAAGGGACATTTGAGTTAATTCAGAATGCCAAAGTCAAGACTGATGCCCTATTCCAACATGGCTCTTTCACAGTATTCAATGCATTCAATTCAACATGGGCCATCTTTATGAAAACAAATGCTCAAGGCTTTATAGGATGTATATATATTATAATCTCCCATTTTGTATAAGGGAGACCACTTTGTTATCAGAAGTGAAGCTCTACCCAAATTTAAAGGCAATCCTGAGACTTTGAGCTCAGACTGTTAATCATATTTTGTTAAATGAATGAGAAAGCAAGTGGCTTTTCAGACTTTGTGTTGGAATAAGCTTGTGTCTTTTATGAAATTGTTCTTATGTCTATTTCATAAATACAGTCTTTTCCATTTAATCTAATAAGCAGAATTAGTGGAAATAACCTAGAAGGTGTCCCGAAACTGACTGTGGGAGACTTTGCACTACCATAATTGTATTTATTTTGTTGTGTTTTTTGTGTTTTAAAACAAAGGATATTGGGGAGACTTTGAGCTATGTTTATCCTTTGTACCCTTTACTATGTTGTAGTTTTAGGTGCAGACTTTGAGTTACATTTAATCCTATTGTGTTCCTTTGTCCCAATCAGTAGGAGAGACAACTAAAAAATTGTCTTGTAGTTGGTTTCTTGTGGTTGTTGTTTCTACTCAAAAGAGAACCCTATTGTTTGTTGAATATCACTTATAAAAGAAAAGAAGTGTCCTTTTAGTAATTACACCAAACTTCTCCTCTTTTCTGTGAACATCATCTCTAACAAAAGAGAGATGGATGGTATGTTTTCACCCCTGAGTATATTTTTAGTTTATATTAGTATATAGTATTTTATAGGGAACCTCTCCTTGATGAGAGGCAAGATTTATCTCCTTATGATGTGGTAGACCTACACATTTGGCCGATTAAATCTCTTTATGCTATGGTTGATACACCTATTTTGTTGTCAGTCTGTTGGTGACAAAATATTCACCTAATAGTTTTTTGTGACTCCGTTGGGGAAGAAGAATCTTTCCAATCCTTTTACAGTCTATTCAAATTGAAGCATTTCATACCGCTAGGGAATAGAACACACAATTTGAATCCTCAAGCTTCAAATTGAAGCAAGTTTTAGTTCTTTTCCATATCCATCTTAGCACTCTGGCAAACCCACTATACACACGAAGCCAGAGAGCTCAAGGTATTGTTGACCCTATATTTGAGCTTGTGCAGTAAATCAATTTTGATAGCCAAAAGAGCTAGCTGAAAGTGAGAAGATAGCCTAAGAGCTCATATTATGAGGAAGAGACAAAATACAAGGAAAGAGAGAATGATGCAAAAAGACTAGAAATATCTATGCAAAAGTTATTTCTAGTAGGTGAAATAGTCCACCAGGTGGACATTAGAGAGTGTGAGAACTCAATAGCGTGGCCTATTTTTTTAGATCAAGTAAAGGTGAAGTGGATAGCTGCGTAAATATCAAGAAGAAGACTAGGTGGCCCATACTTTGGAGGAGACATTTGAGAAGAATTAGCACGCCAAAGTTAAGGCCAATGACCTGTTCTAGCATGGCTCTTTCATCGAAATGCATTCAAGGCATTGAATGTAGCATGGGCCATTTCCATGAAACAAAGTGCCCAAGTCTTTCTTAGAGTGATATAAATTGTAATCTCTCTTATTTTTTTAAGGAAATTTCTTTTTTATAGAAGCAAAACTCTGCCCAAATTGAAAGGCATTTTTTGAGACTTTGAGCTCATATTATTAATCATATTTCTTTATTTGAATGAGTAAACAAGTGACCTTTTAGAATTTGTACTAGAATAACTTGTGTTATTTAGGAAATTGTTCTTATGTCTATTTTCTAGAAGCATTTTTTCCATTTAATTCAATAAGCACAACTAGTGGAAGTAATTAGGAAGGTGTCTTGAAGTTGACTGTGGAGAGACTTTGTGCTGCCACAGTGGTCTTTAGTTTGTTGTTTTTTGTTTCTATGTAAAGGATCTTGGGATGACTTTGTGCCCCCATTATCCTTCATATATTTCAATATTTGGCAGTTGAGGTGGAGACTTTGTGCTACACTTCACTCTATTGTGTTACTACGCCTTATTTCAGTGAGGGAAGCAACAAAAGACTTTGTGCTTTTATGGGTTTCTCGTGGTTACAATTATTACCAGGAAGGAATCTGGCTATTAAATGAATATTAACTCTGAAAGAAGAGAAGTACCTTCAAAAATTACCCAAGATTTCTCCTTTGTTTGTTAACATCATCTCTAAAAAAAGAGAGATGGATGGTGTTATCCTACCCTAAGTGTTATTTTTAGCGTATTTATAGTATATAGTACCTTATAGTTATAGGGAACCCCCCTTGATGAGAGGAGAGATTTGTCCCATTTTGATGTGGTAAACCTACATGTTTTGGCTGATAAATCTCTATATGTTATGGTTGAAACACCTATTTTTCCCTCAGTTAGCTAGTGATAAAATATTCACCCAACAGTTTTTGGTGACTCCGCTGGGGACACAAAAAATTTGCATAATTTGAAGCCTCAAGCTTCAGATTGAAGCATCACCTATGTATTATCCATTATCATATAGCCTTATCCATTTCCATTATATACTCTAAGATACAAAACCAGAGATGCTAGAGATCAAAAATTTCATTTCAAAAGTTAATTCTTTGGTAGCTCTATGCCAACTAAAAAGAATGCATAGTTCAAAGCCTCAAGCTTCAAGATGAAGTAGTGCCAGTTCCTTTCCATTTTTACTTTACAATTTGGTATCTCCATGGTATACAAGAAACTAGAGATCTAAAGGTATTTTTGACCCTATTTTTGAGTTGGTGCAGCAAAGCTATTTTGATTTGTTTCTTCCACAACCTTACCTTCAATGAACTAGGAGTCTTCCTCCTACCAACACCATTCACCAATACAAGGTAGAGCTTCTTTTTCCTCTTCTAGTAGAGATTTTCCCATACATACCCACCAAGATTTGTTATCCCCCCTTTCCATAGTCATATAATGGCAGTTCAAGGCCCTTAGGGTAACTCTTTTAGCCCACTAAATTTAACTCCACCTCTACATGAGCTACCACACAGTTCATCCTGAGAAACATATTGCAGCCTTTAGCATAGCCTATGGCATGATAGGTGTGGATTATGAAGATGTAGTAGTTAATCTATTCATAGATACATTACAAGGTGCTACTGCAGACTAGTTTTACCATCTACAGGCTCAGTCAGTGACTGATTGGAACACTCTCAAAGCTAAATTTGAAGCCAAGTTCAAGCCTGCAGAAGATGCACATGCCCTGCTAGCTCAACTCACACAAATGAAAAAGGAGCGTCATGAACCAATGAGATATTTCATAGCCAAGTTTGACAAGCTAAGGAATAGGATTCCTATAATTGCTTAGCCAACATCTGAGAATCTCAAATGCTTCTTCATCAACTCTCAGCTGCCTGAAGTGAGTTTTTTGTTGAGACGTGCTAGCCACATAGACCTTGCTATAGTGAAATATTTGGATACTGAGGTGGAAGATGATCTCATCTTGGTGGAGAAGATAAGGAGAGATCCTAATAGAGGTAAATATTCTTCATCCTCTGAATATCCATCTACAGGCACCACTGACTAATGGTGCAAAAGATGGCAAATGAGTTACTATCTCTCAAAAAGCAAATGGCGCAAGGGATGTATGCTCCTCCTTCATATAGATATATACCAAGAAGGACATTCCCTAATTAGTCATACCAAGGCAAAATTGCCAAGAATCAAGGGCAGCCAAATCATCTTCCTCCCCCTCAAGAGAAACTTAATATTGAAGCAGCTCTAGCCAACTCAACACTTGGATACCTTGAAACAGAATCAAATTTTTCTTTTCAATCTGAGTTGAACCAAGAAGATGGCATTGATCTCTTTATGAAAGACCAATATGAATTAGTTGGTGACTCCAACATTAGTTTCTTAGATTACCAAGATGAACCTAGAAGTAAAGGTGAAGTGTTTGATGAATCATACACTGTATTCACCTGATCTCAGAACTAGTCAGCCCAGCAAGCTGATAAGAAAAAAATAGAGGAGTGATCTCAACCAATAATTTCAATTACTAAGTGGGATACCACTCTGCCTTTTCAATAAAAGGACCTAGTGATTGCTAAAAATGTAAGTACATCAAGTTTTCATTCATCTTCTACTTCAAATTTGTAGACCAGTACTACCCGTCCTAAAAACCAGAAGGATCCTTCCTCTATTCCTATTCCATTTTAGTCATTTGATATAATCAACCATGTTAAGAAAATCAAAATTCAAATGTCTAAATTTAAATTCCTGCAATCTAACCCTGAGTAGTTAGATAAGTTGGTTCAATGTGTAAAGAATAAAATTGTCCCTACAGGACCAGCTGTTCTAAAGATGAATCCCACATCCACCTAGAATAACCTTGTCATTACTCCTACTAGTCCTAGAAAAATAGAGCCTTTCTATGTTTCTTTATTGATAAATGGTCACAAGCTGAGCAACTGCATCATGACTCAGGCGCATCTGACAATGTCATGCCCACCAAGGTAGTAGATTCTCTTGGCCTTACATTGACTAAAACTTTTGAGAGATATTTCTCCATGGAAAACAAACAAGTTCCACTTTTAGGATAGATCAAAGATGCCCAGTTTGCATTCGTAGCCTTCCCAAAAAAAAAGAATTAAAATGACAGTCCCGGTGGCTGATGTTTCAACCTCTTATGGCATTCTACTTGGATGAAATTTTTGTAAGGATGTTGGAGGAGAATTGAGCATGGACCTATCTAAGGCAAGGATCCCTGTGAAGGGCATCATATAGGGGCTGCTTATTGAGAAGGAGGCAAAATATATTATCACCCAAACATCGGCCCCTGAAGCTCAAATTCTGTTTGAGTCTTCAGGAATGGGTAACTTTTTCCTGTCTATAGAGGATGTCCTTATTTCATCTGATGAAATTCTTATATGTGACAATCTAAAAATTATAGATAGGATAGTAGGAGAATTGGTAGAGTAAAGTTCAGATGCCAAATAATCCTCCCTCCCTAACCAAGAGGAATCTAAAAAAAGATCAGTTTCTGATAATGTCTAAAATTTAGAATTTGATGGCAACTATTCTTCTAGCAGTGTTGGAGTTGTGATTGTTCTAATATCTCCTCAAGGAGATATTTTTTCTTCTTCATATAAGTTGTAGTTCAAAAACACCAATAACAATGCTGAGTATGAATCTCTATTACTCAATTTGAAGGCTACTCAAGACAAAGAAGTCAAACTCCTTCATGCCAAAAGAGATGCTGAACTGATGGTTTGTCAGGTGAGGAACCTATGTCAAACTAAGAACAAAAGATTGCACCATTATCGCAATCTGGTATGGGACTGTATTGAAAGTTTTGATTCTTTCAATATATCTACAGTGCTCAGAGAGCTTCATAGTCGTGTAGATTCATTAGTTGTCTCTACAATCCTCTTGGTTCCTTACAAAGACTTTGAAGAGTAGAAGTACACTATCGAGCTGGTCTTTTGACCAAGTGTGCCTAACAATGCCAATCATTAGTAGGTATCTGATGGGGATAATTAAATCATGTGCTAGACTAAAACAAAAGAGTTATGAATTATGGCAATGGACCATACTTCTACACGTCAAAATCAAGAAAAGAAAATTTTTTGCAAGAGAACAAGGATTCATGATTTTTAGACTAAAAATCAAGTCTTGATGTGGGGCAAGAGGAGAGAACCAAAAGGAATGCATAGAAAATTTGATTCCTAGTGGAGAGGTCCATTTGCCAGTCACTACTTCTGGGGAGAAACTATTTTCTTGTTGATATATCAAGATAGAATGCCATTTTCACTGTCTCGCAGTGGGCATCATCTGAAGCACTTTAATCCTTAAAGTATTAGATGACATCAATTATACATATGTATATTTGTAGTCTTTAGTTTTGTTTGGTGATTTTCATTTTTGTTGCTTTTTGGCACCTTTATTTTTGGGTAGCATGACTTCGTATTCCAATGGCATACATGAAGGCACTAGATATTCTAGATTCTACTCCCTTCGATTTCTTTTGCGATCGATGGAAGTTCCCCAACTAGAGCCAGTTGTCGTTCCCAAAATCCATCACTTGTTTTTGAGAACAACATATCGACTATTTTGGTCCTACAGGCCAAAATAATCTCTTCTTTTTTCAAAAATGTTCTAAGCAGCCAAGTTCTTCAATTATTCAAGCATTTTTAGTTAAAGGACTCACAAGTTCAACAGGTTCCACAAGTTCAACTGGCGGGCTTTCACAAAGAAACAAGTCCCAAACACCTAGGCATTTTAAGGCTAGTTCAATGCTGAAGTTCAATCAAAAGACTTATCGACGGGCTTCAAACAATTGGAATGAACCACTTTGAACCATTGAACCATTAAACCCCACCTCCACAAGGTTCAAAGGTTCAACGAGTTCAAAGGTTCAAAAAAGAGTTAAGAGCTTCAACGAGTTCGAAGACTTCAGCAAGTTCAAATGTTCAAAGGCTTTAGTGGACTTAAAATAAAACTTCGAAGAGTGAAGATTGAACTGTTGAACCATTGAACCTTGAACCAAAAGAGTTCAAAGGTTCAACGAGTTCAATAAGTTTGATGGACTTAGAAAATCAAAGGATTCGAAGAGTTAAGATTGAACCGTTGAACCATTGAACCTTGAACTTCAAAGAGTTCAATGAGTTCAAAGGTTCAATGAGTTCAAAAAAAAATAAAGAATCTAGAGACTTTGAAAATTCAAAAGATTCAAAGAAAGAGAATGAACCATTGAACTTTGAACTGAAATGGTTCAAGGTTCAAAGGTTCAAAGGTTCAAAGTATGAATGAAAGCTTCGAGTGAATGAAGGAAGCATAAGTTTCCAGAAAGGGTTCAAAGAAATGGTTCAACCAAAGAAGAAAAAGGAAATGAATGCGGCTCTTTAAAAAACATTGAAACAAAGAGCTGATTGAACCAAAGAGTCGATTGAACCACCTAAACTATTGAACCATTGAATCGATGCACTTCAAAGGCTCAAAAGTTCAAGGTTCAAAGTGGTTCAAGTGACCAGTAACCAGTGATGTCCCCATGGATGTCAAATTCAAGGTAATAATATATCTTTTATTTTTCAAATATGGCATGGACTTGAAAACAAACTGAGCAACTGGCCAAAGAAGGAGCCTAAAGAGCCAGCTAAAAGTGAGAAGATAGCCTGAGAGCTCAGATCACAAGGAAGAGACAAAATACAAGGAAAGAGGGAACGATGCTGAAAGACCATAAACATCTATGCAAGAGTTATTTCTAGTAGGTGAAATAGTCCACCAAGTGGACATCAGAGAGCGTGAGCACTCAATAGTGTGGCCTATTTTTATAGATCGAGTAAAGGTGAAGTGGACAGCTACACAAATATCAAGAAGAGGACCAGGTGGCCCATACTTTGAAGGAGACATTTGAGAAGAATTAACATGCCAAAGTTAAGGCTGATGACTTGTTCCAGCATGGCTCTTTCATAAAAATGCATTCAATGCATTGAATGCAGCATGGGCCATTTCCATGAAACAAAGCACCTAAGTCTTTCTTGGAGTGCTATATATTGTAATCTCTCTTATTGTTTTAAGGAGATCTCTCTGTTATAGAAGCAAAACTCTACCCAAATTGAAAGACATTTTTTGAGACTTTGAGCTCAGATTGTTAATCATATTTCTTTATTTGAATGAGAAAATAAGTGACCTTTTATACTTTGTTCTGGAATATCTTGTGTTATTTAGAAAAATTTTCTTATGTCTATTTTCTAGAAGTATTCATGTCCATTTTATTTAATAAGTAGAAATAGTGGAAGTAATCAGGAAGGTGTTCTGAAGCCAACTATGGAGAGACTTTGTGCTGCCACAATGGTCTTTAGTGTGTTGTTTTCTATTTTTATGTAAAGGATCTTGAGATGACTTTGTGCCCCCATTGTCATTTGTATATTTCACTCTTTGGTAGTTGAGGTGGAGACTTTGTGCTACACCTCATTATGTTGTGTTACTACACCCTATTTTAGTGAGAGAAGCAACGAAAGACTTTGTGCTTTTGTGGGTTTCTCATGGTTACAATTACTACCAAGAAGAAATTTGGTTGTTGACTGAATATTAATTTTGAAAGAAGTACCTTTAGCAATTACCTAGGATTTCTCCTTTGTTTATGAACATCATCTCTGAAAAAAGAGAGATGGATGGTGTTATCCTACCCTGAGTGTTATTTTTAGCTTATTTATAGTATATAGTACCTTATATTTATAGGGAGCTTTCCATTGATGAGAGGAGAGATTTGTCCCATTTTGATGTGGTAAACATGCACATTTTGGCTGATAAATCTCTCTATGCAGTGGTTGAAACACCTATTTTGCCCTCAATTAGTTGGTGAACATATTCACCCAACAATGGGAAGGTTCATCCTGATGAATATATTGCAGCCTTTTGCATTGCCTATGGTGTAATAGGTGTTGAATATGAAGACATTACAGTTAGACTATTCATTGAGACATTGTAAGGCACTACTATAGACTGGTTTTATCATCTAGAAGCACAAATAGTGACTGATTGGAACACTATCAAAGCTAAATTTGAGGCCAGGATCAAATTTGTAGAAGATGCACACACCCTGTTAGCTCAGGTTACATAAATGAAGAAGGAGCCTCATGAACCCATGAGAGACTTCATTACCAAATTTGACAAGCTGAGAAATAGGATTCCCACAATTGCTCAGATGACTCCTGAGAATCTCAAATGGTTCTTCATCAATTTCTAGCTTCTTGAAGTGAGTTTCTTGTTAAGACGAGCTAGCCACATAAACCTTACTGCAGCTTAAATTTTGGCGACTGAGGTTGAAGATGACCTTATCTTAGTAGGAAAGATAAGAAGATATCCTAATGAAAATAGTCTTCTTTGTCATCTAAATTTTCTTCTAAAAACACTACTAATCCTATAGTGTAAAAGCTAGCAAATGAATTGCTAGCTCTAAAAAAAATGGCACAAGGGATGTCTACTCCTCCTTCTTATCAGGAGGTACCAAGGAGGACATTTTCTACTCATTAATATCAGAGCAATGCTAACAAAATTTAAGGGCAACCAAATTGCCTTCCTCCCCCACTAGGGAAGCTTGCCATTGAAGCAACACTAGCTAACTCATCAATTGGTTATCTTGAAATTGAATCTAATTTTTTGTTCCAACCTGAGTTAAACTAATAAGATGACCTTGATATCTTTGTAGAAGGCCAAGAAGACTTAGTTGGTGACTCTAACATTGGATTCCTAAATTACCAGGATGAACCCAAAGCCAAAGGTGAAGCATTTGATGGATCATACACAATATTTACTAGGTTCTAAAATCAATTAGTTCAATACGCTGATAAAGAAAAAATAGGGGAAGAGCCATGCCCAGCAATTTTAGTTGCTAAATGAGGAACTTTACTACCTTTCCAATCAAAGGATTAGGTGAGCAACAAAAAAGTAAGTACCTCAAATGTTCCTTCACCTTCTGCTTCAATGTCGCAAACCAGCCCTATGCCCAGTAAAACCTAAATTGATGGATTTCCTTCTTTTATCTCAAATTCATTTCAATCATTTGATATAATTGACCATGTTAAGAAATCCAAAATTTAAATGTTTGATTTTGAATTCTTGCAATTCAACCCTGAGCAGTTGGATAGGTTAGTGCAATGTGTCAAAATAAAACCATCCTTGCAAGACAAATTTTTTTGAAAGAAACTTGTGATCACCTAGAGAAAAAATTTGCTCAAAATAATCTTGTGATTACTCTTCCAGCTGCTCCTGAGAAGATAGAATCATTTTATGTCTCCTTGATGATAAACGGTCATTAGCTGAATAATTGTATAATTGATTTTGGCACGTCTGACAATGTCATCACTATCAAGGTGGTATAATCTCTTGGTCTCACACTGACTAAGACCTTTGGGAGATGTTTCTCCATGGAAAATAAATAGGTGCCTCTACTGGGACAAATCAAAGATGCTTAATTTGCATTTATGACCTTCTCAGATAAGAGAATTAAAATGATAGTTCTAGTGGCTGACATCCTAGCCTCCTATGGCATTCTTCTTAGAAATTTTTTTTGTAAGGATATTGGTGGAAAATTAAGCATGGCCCTATCTGAAGTGAGGATCTCTGTTAAGGGCTTCATGCAAAAGCTACTTCTTGAGAAGGAATCGAAGTACATTATGACTCAAACTTTAGCCCCTAAATCTCAAATTCTATTTGAGTCTTCAGGCATAGGTAATTACTTCTTGACTACTGAAGAAGTTCCTATTTTAGTAGATAAAATCTTATTAAGTGACAATAAAAAAAAAATAGATAAAACATCAAAAAAATTGGTAGAGTGCAGTATACATGAAGAGGTATTTTTCCTTCCTGACAAAGAAAAATCTGAGAGAGGATCAAAATCTAATGATGTCTGGTTTTAGAATTTGATGGCAGTAATGCTTCAATTGATTTAGGAGCAGGAGTTGTTTTGTTATCTCCTCAAGGAGATATTTTTACATATGCATATAAGTTGTAGTTCAGAAACACCAACAATACTACTGAGTATGAATCACTGCGGCTTGGGTTAAAGGCCATAAAAAATAAAGGTGTTAAAATCTTTCATGCTAAAGAAGATGCTAAACTGGTAGTTTGTTAGGTGAGGAACCTATATCAAATCAAGAATGAGAGATTAAGGCATTACCACAATTTGGTGTGGGACTGCATTGAAAGCTTTGATGCTTTCATTATTTCTACCATGCCCAGAGAATTCAATAGTTGTGCAGATGCATTGGCTGTCTCTACAACTCTTTTGGTCCCTCATAAGTACTTCAAAGAAGATATGTAAACTATTGAGTTGGTTTTTTGACCAAGCATACCTGATAATTTAGACCATTGGCACATGTTCAATGGTGATAACCAAATCGTTACTTTTTTGGAACAAAGAGACAGCTTTGAAAAGCTTTAATTTGAAGGCAGTGAATCCTTTACCCATCATGAATCAGCTCTAAAAATAAATTCAAACGCTGATGAAGAGTACCTTCAGCTCAAAAGAAATAAAATTCTCAAAGGATTAGTTTCTCTTGAGAAACTTTTTGACAAGCATGATAGGTTTGTCAAGGAATAATAAATGGATTCAAAATCCTCCAAGAATTTTGATCAAATTAATTTGAGTTCAGAGGATAATACAAAAATGGTCAACATCGAGAAATGTTATACCACTAATGAAAAACTCAAATTCATCACTCTGCTTCACCATTACATTGATGTTTTGGCATATTCATATAATGATCTAAAACTGCTCAAACCTTAATAAATCTAGCATGAGATTCCTCTCAAGATTGGGTTGTTGCCTCACAAGTAGAAACAATGGCATTACAATGCTAAGATATCAGGCATGATTTTTTCTAAAATATAGAAAATGCTGAAACAAGGATTATTTTCCCAATCCATCACTCCACTTGGATTGAAAATATAGTCCCTTTAAGATAGAAGAATGGGGAAATTATCCTGTGTGTTTATTTCAAAAATTTGAATCAGTCATCTTTAAAGGAAAACTATCCCCTGCCCATCATAGATTAGCTGCTGCAAATAGTGACTGGTGCTAAGAAGTTATCAATGCTAGATGGCTTTTTAGGATATAATCAATTAGAAGTTAAGCAAGCATACCAACATAAGTCTACTTTCATGACAACTTGGGGCACTTTTGCATATCAAAGAATGCCATTTGGCTTAATCAATGTTGGTGCCACTTTCCAAAGAGTAGTGGATCTTGCTTTCAAAAATGAAATGAGTAAGTTCATTTTGGTATACTTTGATGACTTGACAGTCTTTTCTAAACATCATCATGATCATGTGCAACATCTACAACAAGTGCTGGAGTGATGTGGGTAGAATGGTATTTCACTTAATCCCAAAAAATTAATTTTTGGGATTATAGAAGGTAAACTTCTCGGTCACACTGTATCCCAAGAAGGCATAAAGATCAATCAAGAAAGGATAAAATCCATTCAAGAGCTTGCTCTTCCTACCAGTGAGACTGCAGTTCACTCTTTCTTTAGAAAGGTGAATTTTTTGTGAAGTTTCATCCCTGAATTCATAGAGAAGACTCACCACATTGTCAATGTTATGAAAGGCAAAGCCAATTTTAGCTAGACTGAAGAAGGTAAATCAACATTTAATGACATCAAGAAAGCTATTGCCCATGCCCCAATTCTAGTTTGTCCTGATTACATTAAAGATTTTATAATGTACAGCTATGCTTCTGAGCATACGCTTTTAGCCATCTTAGTTCAACATAGCAAAGAACGTGTGGAATATCCTATCTCCATGAGTTGTCCTCTTAAAGCTCATGAGCTTAATTATTCAAACATAGAGAAGCACGCTTATGTCGTGGTCAAGATAGTAAAGCATTTTAGATTTTATATCCTAAATTCATATACTATCATTCTGGTGCCTAATACAATAGTGAAATCTATCTTAACTCAAAAAGAGTTTGGAAATAAAAGGGGCAATTAGATTGCTAAGATTCAAGAGTTTGATGTGGATATCAAACCTACCAAGCTCATGTAGGGAATGGGTCTCTACCATCTAATCACTGATAACATACCTGAAGAAACACAAGTAGAAGACATGCCAATAGTTCTCTTTGTCACCACTACAAATGAGTGGTACTCAAATATTGTTCATTTCCTTATATATGGTGAGTTTTCTACTCACTTATCTCCTAAAGAAAAGAGGACTGTTAAGTTGAAAGCTACCAATTTTGACCTATGGGACAATGGTCTGTATAAGAGGAACCTTGATGGAGTGTTCCTCCATTGCGTAGATAAAGTGCAGCAAAACAAAATTTTGGAGTCCTTCCATAATTTGGCTTGTGGAGGACATTTTTCTACCCCTATGTCTACCCACAAGATTCTATGAGCCAAGTATTATTGGCCTACTCTATTTCACGATTCATATGCCTGGGTGCATAGATGTGAACTATGTCAACAATTTGTTGGCAAATCCAAATTAGCTACATTGCCTCTAAAGCCTATGGTAATAGAAGAGCCTTTTCAACAATGGAGAATTTATTTCATTGGTGTTGTAAATCTTTCCTCAAGTGCTAGACATGATTATGTCCTTACATCCATAGACTACTTCACCAAATGAGTAGAAGCCATTTCAGTCAAGCATGCTACTTTAGAAGTAGTGTGTAATTTCCTCAAAGAAAACATTATTTCTAGGTTTGGAGTCCCAATCAAGATTGTAATAGACACTTTATCCTATTTCTCTTCTCATGAGATTACTCAATTCTATTACTCTTATGGGATTATTCTCTCCCATTCTTCTGATTATTATACACAAGGAAATGGTCAAGCTGTGACCATTATTAGGAAGATGGTAGATAACTATCAAATAACCTGGCATAAAGCATTACTTGACAATTTATGGGTAGATAGGATTACACCCAAGAGAGCAATTGGTATGTCCCCTTTCCAACTTCTTTATGGTCTGAATGCAGAGATACCAATCACCCTAGAATTACCAGCATTAAAATTAGCAAAGGCAATGGAAGATTCAATGTTTGAAGGTTCCATCGACAAAAGGATCATGTGTTTGACTGAACTTAATGAGCAAATAAATATGGTGGTGGACCAAATTACTACGCATCAAAGTCTGGTGAAGAGACTTTTTGACTAGAAGTTAAAGATCCATGATTTTCAAATTGGAGATCGAGTCTTGTTTTGAGACAAGAGGAGAGAACCAAAAAGAATGCATGGAAATTTTGATTCCTTGTGGAGAGGCCCATTTACCATTCATCATTTAAATGGTGAAAATAGTTTCTTATTGGAATACCAAGATGGAACATCATTTGATCTACCTCACAATGGGCAGCATCTGAAGCACTTCAATCTTTGAAGCATCAGATAAGTCCATTCGTATATATGTACATTTGTATATTCTTTCTTTGTCTTGTGTTTTTCATTTATTTTTGGCACTGTTTGGTTATTGGCACCTTTCTTTTTGGGTGAGAATGACTCTGTAGCCCAATGGCATAGATGAAGGCAGTGAGATTCTGGTTTCTACTCCCTTCGATTGTTTTTATTTTCAATCAATGGAAGTTCCCCAACTGGAGCCAATTGTTGTTCCCAAAATTTGTCACTTATTTTTTTGGACAAAATACCAATCATTTTAGTCCTTAAGACCAAAACTCTCTCTCTTTTCTTTCTCAAAAATGTTCTGAGTAATTGAATTTTTCAAATATTCAAGCCTTTTTAGCTAAGGAAGCAACACATTCAATAGGCAAGCCTTCTTCAAAAGAAGTTCAAGACACTTAAGGTTTTTCCTTGGTGTTTTGAAAAAGGTTCAACACAAAGGTTCAATAAAGAGGCTTAACGATGGGTTCAAGAGGAAAAGAATAAATCACTTTGAACCATTTAACCCCACCTTTGCAAAGTTTAAAGGTTCAACAGGTTCAACAACTCTAAATGACTTAGAGAAAAAGGAGTCGAAGAGATACGGTTGAACCTTTAAACCATTGAACCTTGAACCTGCAAGGTTCAAAGGGTTTAATAAGTCTGAAAGACTTAAAGAAAAGAAGGCTTCAAAGAATGAAGATTGAACTATTGAACCATTGAACCTTGAACCAAAAAGAGTTCAAAGGTTCAATGATTTCAAAGGTTCAATGACTTAGACAGAGTTAGAAAATCTAGAGATTTCGAAGCTTCAAACAAATAGAAGAACCATTGAACCGTTGAAATTTGAACCAAAAGAGTTCAAAGGTTCAAGGTTCAATGAGTTCAATAAATTTGATGGACTTAGAGAATAGAAGTCTTTAAAGAAAGAAAATGAATCGAACAACCAAGGAGCCAAAAATTGAATGGAGGAAGCGAGAAGATAGCCCCACAAGCTCAAAATCCTAGGAAAAGACAAAACACAATAAGGAAAGGGAGAACGAATATAGGAAAACTAGAAATATCTGTAGGAGAGTTATTTCCAGTAGGTGGAACAGTCCACCAGGTGGACATCAGGGAACATAAATATTCAAAGGCACGGCCTATTTTTCTACATGAAGTAAAGGCAAATGGAAAGCCATGTAAGCATCACTGAAAATACCAAAAGATCCATACTAAGGAAGGGACATTTGAGTTAATTCAAAATGCCAAATTCAAGGCCAATGCCCTGTTCCATCACGGCTCTTTCATAGTATTCAAGACATTCAATTCAGCATGGGCCATCTTTATGAAAACAAGTGCTCAAGGCTTTCTAGGATGTCTATATATTGTAATCTCCCATTTTGTATAAATGAGACCACTCTATTATCAAAAGTGAAGCTCTACCCAAATTGAAAGGCAATCCTTAGAATTTGAGCTCAGACTATTAATCATATTTTGTTAAATGAATGAGAAAGCAACTAACTTTTCAGACTTTGTGTTGGAATAAGATTATGTCTTTTAGGAAATTGTTCTTATGTCTATTTTCTAAATACAGTCTTGTTCATTTAAGCTAATAAGCAGAATTAGTGGAAATAACCTAAAAGGTGTCCTGAAGCCAACTGTGGGAGACTTTGCATTACCATAATTATCTTTAGTTTGTTGTGTGTTTTGTGTTTTACTACAAAGGATATTAGGGAGACTTTGAACTATGTTTATCCTTTGTATCCTTTACTATGTTGTAGTTTTAGGTGTAGACTTGAGCTGCATTTAATCTTGTTGTGTTCCTTTATCCCAATCAGTAGGAGAGACAACTAAAAAACTTTGTCTTTTAGTTGGTTTCTTATGGTTTTTATTTCTACCCAGAAGAGAACCCTGTTGTTTGTTGAGTATCACTTTTGAAATAAGAGAAGTTTCCTTTCAATAATTAGACTAGAATTCTACTCTTTTCTCTGAACATCATCTCTAAAAAAATAGAGATGGATGATATGTTTTCACCCTTGAGTATATTTCTAGTTTATATTAGTATATAGTAGTTTATAGGGAACTTCCCCTTGATGAGAGGAGATATTTATCTCCTTATGATGTGGTAGACCTACACATTTGGCCAATTAAATCTCCTTATGTTGTGGTTGATACACCTATTTTTCCGTCAGTCAGCTGGTGACAAAATATTCACCTAACACAAGCTATGCTTTGGTTATTTCTATCTGAGTCCTCCTCAACCTTACCTATTCTTGACTTTTTCAACTATAGATCATATTATTATATGCATACATAGTGATACCACATTCTCCTCCACTCACACAATTCACTTTTTATTAAAATAATACCTGATTCTAGTTTCTCCTCCATCGATTCCTGTTTTGAGGGGGGATACCTCATCCACTACTTGGAGCATCTAACTCATATTTTTGTCTTGCAACTTGTCAGTGAAAATTATAAGATAAAAAGAGGAAAATGTAGACACCAATATTACATCACACACATGTGTGTAACTCCCTATGTCAAAAGCCCCCTTAAGCTCATTTTTCAATAATAACAATTAGCCTCCCTAACCCATGCTTTTACCCCTCACACATTTAATTAATTTAAAATACTTAATCAAGTTAATTAAAAACCCTTTATACCACCTTACCTAGCCACCTCATCCTAAGACTAATTATTCCCTAATGAGTCACCTCAAGACTTAGTCCCCTTATCCTAACTACCCAAGACTTATTCTCGCCTCAAAACTCAATTCCTAATCAACTACATCTTTCTTAGCCTCCTATTTTTAACATTTTTTAATGAGTGCCACATTTGGCATGAGGAGCAACAAAAAACTAGCCAAAAATAGTACTTTTACCTTTTCTAAGGCCACCAATGTCAGTCAACCCATGGTCAACATCGGTAGGATTGCTGATGTCAGTTATATAAGCCAAACTACAACCTGATGTTCAGGTCAGTAGAAATCAATAAAATTGATTCTTATTTGTAACCAAGCTTTCAACATTCAACTTTTAACATCCTAGCTTACTATTATCTTGCATAAGTCAATACAAATCAGGAACCAAGCTCCTAAGGACCAGTAGTACCCACTTGTTTTCTCTATTCATAGAATTGGTTTAGACTACTTAATAGGAGCCATCCATCTGGAACATATCATTTAGTCACCACTATAGCTAATTATATCACTTATTCTATAGGTATTTTAAGAAATTACTTTTCTATCACTTTACATCTACTATTCATTACTTTACACATTCCTAACCGAACCCCCATGAGGGAGTTATAAAGCTTCCCTGATTGTTTCTCCTTGACCTGACACACTAAACCTCTGACTAATTCCATCTAAACCATACTATCTCTCTCAAAACTCTCTCTCCAACCTCCTAGACCTGACTAAATCCATTTCCTAGACTCAAAAAAGCCTTATGCAAGCTCCAAGGTAACTATTACCCCTACCAACCTCGGTAGCCTAACCAACATCAGTCACCTTCACCTACCAACCTCAATAGCATAGCTAATATCTATCATTCCCTTATCGACATCGGTAACTGTGGATTTTCTAACCTTTCTAAAACCTACCCAAACACCTTATAAAATACAAACATAACATACCACCTGCACTTTATTACTTTCTACTGCATTTAAGTTTTGAATAACAGTAACATTATCTCTCTTTTACTCTCTCTTTGCCTCTATTTTGGTTGTTTATGACTATTTTTTCTCTCAAAGGTTGATTTTCATCTCTAACGAAGTTTCACACTTTCTAGAACAAGCGCGTAGCTTGGTAGCCCACTTATTTATCTACTAAAAAACATTTTGTGGTAGTGCTTTCTTACTTGTAGGTAGTCCTCCCTAGCCAAAGAAGAGTGTTAATAATGTCTAGATATAACACACAAACCAACCAAGTTCATTTTAATCACTTATCCCTATCGTTCTTCTCTATTTTTCCTCTAGACTTGAAATAGACAAATTTTAGTGAAATAGTGGGGATTAGTGTCTTTAAGAAGTTAGTGGCTTCAAATTTTTAGAGTTGGTACTTGATGTTAGGGATCAGTGTCTCTATTATATTGGTGCCTATAAACCCTTTGTATTCATTTATATTTTTTATTTGATTTGGATAATAGATCCAAGAAGCTCATCATTTATGGTTTTTTCCCAAAAGGGTTTTCCACATAAATCTAGTGTCATTGTGTTATCTCTTCTTGTGAATGCTTTTTGTGTGGATTTCAGTTTTAAAGTAAAAGATTATATAATAGTTGTTCACCCCATTCCTTCTCAATATTATTGTTTATTATCATGACTAGATAGATATCCCAATCCTACCACTTAAAAAGGATTGATGCAAGAAGTTGCATAGATCATAAAGACAATCTAGTATCAAGGGATAAATAAATGAATGAAATGATGTATCTCTTAATGCATAGATGTATAGGTAGATAATGCATATACTAAGATAGGATGGGGTTGTTATTAAATTAATGAATTTAATGAAACTCCTCAGTAAAATTTGAAATGAAGATATCTCCTAGAACATCATGAACCTGATCCATAACCTATTGAAATGTGTACAAAAAGGCTAGTCGAGAATGGATAAGTTAGTTTGGTTTGTAGAGACCAAAAGTCCTTGGGAAATTGATTTGAGGATGAAAATGTAGATAATTAGGTATGAAATATCCAATTTTTCATTAAACTTTGGAAGCACTTTAAATATGATCCCTATATCCACTTGGGAAGCCTTGGGATGATATGCATTGACATATAACCCTATCACACTCAACCTTGCATACTATGGAAGGTGTATACATATAATAATTTTGAAATTTTATCAATTATTAATGCTCTTTATCTTTCAATAACCTATTGACTCTCAATCTATCTGAGTGCAAGCCTTTTCCACTTGTTATCTACACCCTTGTCTCTTGAAAACCATTACCCTAAGTTTGTTATTCTCTCTTGTATACGCATTCAATCATTTCCTAATTTTAATTTCCTAATTTTCATTTCCTTTTCCTAACCTAAAATCCCTTTTTACAATTTATAGTACTATTTCAACTAGTTTTACCTTATACTCTTATGGGTTAAATTCATTTAGGTTCTAGGTTAGCTCTTGGCCAACCTAGACCATGACCTAGTGAATTTTTGTCCATAACACTACTGGGTTGATCAATTTGACCCTATCAAATGAAACTTTTGGAAGGGATTAAGGTTAAATCTACCTATATATAAAAGATATTTTTTCCATTATTTATAGAAGAGAATAATAAGTAATAGTTATTGTGCATCTACTTATCTACCATTCTACTTGACGAACAAGCTTAGGGTTTCATACTTTCTTTGGAGATACAAATCTTGTCTTATGGAGAAGTCTTTTGGATGCATTGATAGGTTATGTAGCCTAAAGCTAATTTATCCTTGTCATCCTTACATACCACAAAAACCTCTTGCAAATCATCTTTGCCAAAAGAGAGATTTAACCTCGACGGGTTTGTCTTCAAAGGTAAGTATTCCTAACTTTTTTCATCCTTTATAAGAGTAGATAGATATGCATATGCACTTATCTTCCATGCATTATTATTTTTTATACATTGAAATGAGTATATGTCTCTTATGCATGTTTAATTATGTTGTTTATTACCCCCACTTTGTGCCATAAGATTTAGTGAACACTATATTAGACTTTACTTGTTATTAGTTTAGTTAATATGAAAACATAGGGCTTAGTTAGGGCTATTGCCTGATTGTGCTTGACTGGAGGATTTGGAACCCTCCCTAGTATTATTGTTGTGATAAGAGATCATTTAATTGGGTCTAACAGATCCACATATTTTTCATGTTCTTGATTATCTAATGTATCCCCAATCGAAAGTGTAAATATGATCTATCTTCTCTGAGTTATGATTGATTTATAGACATTATACATTTTTTGATTGCATACATTTTGGAGAACCTAATGTGAATCTAAACCTTGTAGGTTTTATTTCACATTTTGTATTATTTTATTATTTTTATATATTTACAATACTAGGTTGATAGGGTTGGTATAGTTTCTAACTTCTATGCAAAATTTTAACACAATTACATCAAAACAACTATGTTCTATTTTTGTAGGTCTTCATCAGATATATGTTACTATATTGAATAGGTTAACATATTACATTTTTTCACTTCCATACAAGCTACTGGGTCAAATAGGGTGACACAGTACTCTGAATAACTTCCAAAAAACATACTAGGCCGACTAGGTTGATATAATACTCTAGACAACTTCCAAAAAATGTATTAGGTCAACCACGTTGGTATAGTCATCTTCACATGCTTTAACAAAAAAGGAACTATAGAAATAGGTTGACCCAATCAACATAATTGGAACAATTTGCAAGTAACATTTAATGAACTTCAACAACAATCTCACATTCCTCTACATCTTCCAACCCACCAAGGTTCCTTTCTCTCTTTATCTAGAATTTTAGTTCTTATGTTCAATTTTGTTATTTACATTTTGTTGTCTTTAAAACTTCCCTTATACAGTAAACTGGGTCAACTTGGTTAACCTATTTTTGTATTCTATCTTTTGTTTAAAATATTAGGTTGACACTATCGACATAGTTCTTAAAGACCCTTTATGTAGCAATAAAATAGTGACACTATTGACTCTATTATATAATTTTTGGATACATTATCTTCTAATCTAACACTATATTATGTTTAAAATTAAAAATTAACATATATATGTTAATAATTACTTCACACTTTCACTTTCAATTGTTTGCATACTTAAAATACATCACATAGTCTAATTAGTTGGTTTTTCAATACACCGTTTAGTTTCACTATTTTCCTCTATGTTGCACATTCTACCTAATCACATAATTTCAAAATACATATAAATAATTGTCTACCTAAGGCCTACCTACTTGGATTTCATCACCAAGGGGAAGCTAACTTATATTTCTAGCCAATTATAAACATGTGTTTAATGATATATATTGTAAAATTACCTAATAACCTTATCATTACAGTATTGTGAAGTGAGGGCATAGGCCCCAATACCAAGCAATTATCATTGCCAATAGAGATCCCTTTCAGCCTAAACATCTTGAAACCATCCATATATTATTTTCTAGTTCCCTAATTTGATCCAACTTCCCTATTACATTTGAAATAACACTTAATAATCTAACACATTTAGGATGACCACTTAGCATTTACATTCCAAGTTGACTACTTGTTCTTTGTTCATTGTATGTTTTATTTGAAAAACTTGCATTAGCCAATGTTGGTGCAATATTTTGTGTTGTATGCCTCAATTGGATCATCCTCATTAATCCAATTGATTATGGGTTTTCTTATATTTCTTGATTTCAAAGTATATTACAAATTTTTCTCCCTATTTTAGTACACTATCATTCTATTCAACACATTCTCTTATAGATTTTCTGTTTCCCCTCTCTACAGAACTAAGTTGACCTAGTCAACTCAGTATTCATTTTTGCCTCCTAGGATATAGTACTACATCGACCATATCAAATTTGTATCCTTATCATACTATTTTTAATCCCAGGTTATAGTCCTAGGTCAACCTTGTCAACTTTGTATCCTTATTTACTCACTTTCTAGAACCTATTTTTAGTACTGGGTCAACCCAGTCAACTCTATACTCTTATATATTCTTTTGTATTTCCTTGATTTTTCATCACCTTTGCATTTCTTAATCCCTCTTTTTCATCATGAAGTTCCTATTTAAAGATAATATTGAGTTGAATTTAATGGATATGATGAGTTTTACCAACCCTCATAGGGTCTTCCATAAGCAAATTATGGCTCCTCTCTTAGAAAATATTAATTTTCATATATCCACTCACAAAATAAACTATGGGAACCCTCCTCATTCTTATTCACTTCATAATCCTTTATTCTCACTTCAAAATCAACCTGAATTATAGTATACACCCAAAATGCTCTTCTTTATCTTTGAATTTCCTCAACATTGAGGAAAGGATCCTTCTACTATTTACCAACTCATGATAAGTGGTCAAGATGGGGAACATAATTCACCTTCTCCCATATTATGACATAGATTTGGGGATACTAGCTTCTTTGCTTCTCAGCCTCTTCCCTCTATTTTGATTCCTTATACCATGACTTCTTCATTGACTTCCTCTACCTCCATGCCTAGTATCTCTACTCATATGGTAGGTTATACATCTAGTGGGCCTCTTCCAATATGCAATCTTCTTTATTCTTCTAGTAGTGAATCTTTTTCTAACCATGGTAATCATGCCTCTAGTGATGCTTCCTTTCATCCCTTTACTAGTCCATATTTTACCACACAAAAAAATTATGCTATTAGTGCCTCACTTACTAGTAGTTCTTCTCAAGCTCCTAATAACACCCATAGTTGTACCCAAGCCACTACTTCCAATTATAATGCTTTAAATAATGCCAAAAATGCAACTCAAACACATCAAATCCTATTACAAACTTTTAATCAAATGAATTCTTTTCAAACTAACAATGCCAATCAAATGATGCAAATTCAAAATCACCCTATCCATCCTCAAACCCACCCTAAATAGATGTCATGGGGCACATATAATCAAAATGTTCCCTTTCCTCCACTTCCAAATTCCCATGATAATATTATGCCTCAACCTCCTCTTGTCAACCAAACAATCAAGCATCCTCAAAATGAACCTCTTAAGTCTCAAATTGCTAATATTGATATAGGAGGTACCACCCTTCCCATTTCTTATAATGGATCAAATGATCATACTCTTCATTTAAAATCATTTGTAAATCTATAATATGGTATAATTTTCCTAACAAATATGAACATAATATGGTAGATGATAACCTCTTCAATATCTTTACCAATGATCTTTTTCCCAAGTTACAATATTCAGTCTGAACTCTCTCTCCATATACTTTGGAAGAGGTTGTTGACCAAGCTCAATGTCAATATTTCCTTATGCATAAATTAGAGCCATCATAACCTTCTAAAGGTACTCATTTATTACTTAATAACAAGAATCATCATGCTATAAATGATGGTTTCACAAACTCTTATGATACCATTCACACTATTCATGCTAGTGTTCCTAACCACACTTTAGAACAAGCTTCCCCTCCTAACCAATTCACTAATTCTTATTTATCTTCAACTAATAACATCAATGTTTAAAAAAATTTATCCTTAGTATAATTACTAAAATATGTACCAAGGTCTCTCCCACAATAACTTGGCCTCCCTCATGTTATGAAATCTTAGTATGATCCCAACAAATTTTGTTGGTTTCACGCTAGTTGGGGTTATTCTCATGAGACTTATAAGCATCTTCATAATTTGGCTATGGATTTATTTCTTAGTCCCAATTTGAACCATTATTATATCATTCATCAATTCCAACAAGCCTATGACATTGTGCTTTCAAATCCCATGAAACTCATACTAATTCTCAAGTTTTGAATAAAGATAATGCTCATTTGGCCATCTATAAAGATCCTCTTCCAATCACCAAGATACCCAAGACAAGCCCACCCTATCTACCAATAATGTTAATAGTCTCCTTGACCCAAATCTTGAAGAGAATGTGGTTAATATGACTAACATGCAAATGGTGTTTATTTTCACATATCCTTAACCTATCTACACCCCTTCATTGTCTCACACATTTCATGTTATCCAAGACTCTTCTCAAACTCACTTAAATGAGTTGGGGTAAGATGGCCTTATAAATTTTGATGAACCAATTCTAATTCCCCCCTTGGATAACACTTCTCATACTATTTATACCATCCCTCCGTCTTGTTTACCTAACACCAATGATACTCAAGGTTCTATTAATGCCTCTTCTAATCTATCTCAAAGAAAACCTACATCAACTGCTTCATCATATCAACATAATATATAACCTTATCCTCTAACTAAACCTTCTACATCTTATCAACATAAATTCATATGTACTTTAGTTCCTCCTTCTGAGGACCTCCTTCAACATTATGCACCTCTTTCCAACAATCTTCTTATGGGTTATGATGAATGGGATCCTATCATGAAAATCACTAATCTGCCATCCCAAATCTAGTTTCTCAAAATTATGAGGACCTATATGCATCATCATAGCCATATTATGAAGCTTTTTTTTGAAATTAAAATCCCTCATCCTCCCCTAACAAGATGCAAAGCAACCTTATCTAGATATGAAGATATTGTATTTCAATAGTGTGAGGATATGTCCGTACATGTTGATGAAACAATGGAAACTTATCTTTCCTTCAAATTACCCATCACTTCTATGATTTTTGATGAGATTTTTCTTCATGCAAATGATCCTCCTATTTTCATTAGTGTCTAAATTGGTGATATCCAAGTCAAACGTGCCTTGATTGATGAGGGTTCTAGAACTTGTGTTACCTCTCTAAATTTTATAAAAACCATTGGATATTCTACATGAAATCTAAAATTCACACACAAAACATGTCAACTTTATGATCAAAGATAAATGCCTCCTTTAGGTTGTGTGTGTCTCTCCATTATCATCCCACCTATCACCATTCATGTGAAGGTGATAATCTTCAACTTTCCTCTATCTTATATCATTTTGCTTGGTAGACCATGGACTCATAATATGATATTAGTTACCTTTTCTACTTTTCAATGTTAAATTTCTTCACAATGGATCCATCTGTAGGATTCAAGGTGACACCAACTCTTGGAATTTTGAATAATTCTAGGACCAGGGTGTATTCAAGATTCCTACCCTTGAACCTTTACCAAGTATTCCATTTTATGAGTCTCAATGATTCAAATTTCCCATCAATTCCACTCGAGGTTACAACATTCATCCCAAAATCATTGGAAGTATTCCCCCTAACCTCCTAGATTCCAATGATGATGAGCTTGATGAGATCAATCTTAAGATCATTTTTTTCCAATCTCTCACCTCATCTCATATCTCAGCTTCCCACTTCTTTGTAACTTCATTCACATAAACCACCTTGTGATGATATCCCTATTGTCTTAACTAAGACTTGGCATTCCATTCATCATACTGCATTGGATGACAAGGTCATCCTTACCTATGCCATTAATCTTAATACACCTAATTACAATGATGGTTATACCTTAGATGATCCATTCTTAGGAGGCCTAGTTTAGGCTCATGATGCTGAGATCATTCATTATCATTCCTCTTTGCTTCATTATTTTAGTATGTCTTCACATATTCCATAATATATCATTCTTAATTTTATTATTTTTCCTCTTTTAGCATAGGATAGAGATGGTGTGAACAACTCCAATTTTTGAAGAACCTCATAAGAGTACGCCTGTGGATTGTGCTATCAATGGGCCCTATCACTTTTATAGGTACCATGACCCTTCTAGCTGAGTTATCCCTATGATGCATGTGACTCTCCTTCAACCTTCTCTGGACCCTACCCCTCCCTTAGTAGAGCCTAATTTAGATCCCATTCCTACTCTTGTTCTAATTGAGTCTCTTCTGACTTTTGATCTTGTTGCATCTTCTATCAATCATTGTCGAATCTCTCTATCAACCCCACCTTCTCTTTGTGATGGTTTTCTCTCTTTATTGTAGTAGGATCCTTCATCTACCAAATGGGCTGATTAGCCTTATTGTGACATTCATAAAGTTACCAATAATTAGACTAGAGATTGTTTCTTATACCAAGTTCCTTATACTTTTGTTACACATCCTCATGTGAGTACCTCTCCCAAGACTACTCATAGGTGTATCTATTGATTCCATGCACAAATAACCATTCATTCACACATTATCTCAAGCTACAATAATACATTGACAATTTATGTCCTACTACTCCTCAGTCCTTAGATAAGGTTATACCTCTCCTAAGAGTATTAGTTGAGTATCTTCCTAGATATGGAGAGGTATATTGTCTCTGGCATTAATGTGTCCTACATCATATTTATTTTTGTCACATCCTTCAACAACATCTTAAAGATCACCTTTTAACTATTCCTACACCTTCTGCTATTCCTCCCATAGGTCATTCTCACAAGAAGGCTCTCCCTTCTTCCCTCATGGTTCTACCTCATATGGATCCATCCCCTTTTGCAGTTCCTTATTCACATCATTTTCCTCCACCCTTGAATCCTTCACCCATGGACCTTCCCTCACATGTGAATCCTTATCCACCCGTGAGTCCCTCACTTGTGGTTCCTTCCCCACCAATGACCCTTTCATCTCCTGTAGATTCCATTCTCATGAATTCTCCTGAGCATCCCTTACCTGATAGCCCTCATCAACATAATCCTTAAATGATTCCTACCTTTTCAATAGAGGATATTCATAGTTTGCATTTAACTTCATAAGGACTTATCAGATGTTATGGATAATGTGTGTGTACAAATATATTATTAGTTATGATCACACACATGTTATTATTAAATTTTCATTTGTATTAGTCATGTGATCCAACTTTATATTTATATCTATTTATTATGTCATCAGACATTTTGTCAAACTCTTATCTATTTTACATGGCGACTTTGGTTTTTGCACTTTATATTGCTTGTCATGTCATTATGTTCTCTTATGAATTTATTAGTTATCATTTTATTTTATTTTATTTTCTTCATGAGTTTTTTTCTTATGTCTCCCTTATTTTATTTTTCATGATTGTCTTTTCTCTTATCTCTATAAACATGAACAATTATTATTGTGACTTGGTTATACAAACCTTCTTCCCTTTAATCACTCCTTTTACCAAGGGATCAATTAGAAAATAGTTCATCTCATTATACTCTCCTTTTACTGGTCCACTTTGGATCTCATTTTATTCCTGCTTATTCCCTTTCACAAACTAAGCATATATATGGTTGAGAATTGAGATAACATGTTGATTCATAGTTAAGCCTAAGTGTCCTAGTCAGTCTTGTCTTTGGTTACTTAGATTCCTTTAGCCTAAGCCTAGATATCATTCATGTGTATCACTCTATCTCTCATGATGGGTCATTACAAGTTCATATGGAGGAAGAATATTGAAAAATACATAAAAACATTCAAAATCCAAATAATTTAACAAAAGGAAATGATCCAAAAGGCAACATTCAAAATTCTCAAAAGCCAAATCACACTAAAGGACATGATTTCAATCACATCTCATTTTTATAATAAAATATCAAACTTCATATTTGGCCTCATGATAGAGCCTAGGTCCATTGGGGTGTGGTAGGCCAGTATATTGAAAAAGGAGAATTAGAAAAAATCTTTTAGTGCTACCTAAATTTATCATGCAAGTACCCAATCTTTGTAGAAGATTGATCTCTCTATAAGGGATCATAAAGAATGGGGAACACATTGTGGGAAGGTAGGTTAATTTTAATTTTATTTTTAAAAACTACCTACATGATTTTATCTTAGTAGCAGACATAGTTTCCTACTCATCTTTGTGTTAATAGCTAATAGGTATCATCTCTACATTGATGGTCACTAGCCACTTAGTTTCTTATCATGTCTCAATGTGCCTCATGTCTCCTAAGGTCTTCTCATAAAATTCCTATGTTATGATTTTTACATTCCCTTTTTTACTCTCTACATTGATGGTCACTAGTCACTTAGTTTCTTATCATGTCATCAATGTGCCTCATGTCTCCTAAGGTCTTCTCATAAGATGCCTATGTTATGATTTTTACATTTCCTTTTTTACTCTTTACAATCCTCATATTTCCCCTTGAGAAATATTATTTTGTTCACTAATCACTTTCCTAGGGATTCCATTTGTGAGTTGCATTGTAAGACCATGGATAGGATCTGGCCTTCCTCACAAATTACCAAATTTTCACATTACCATTACAAACATCCCCTTTTACCAAAATTTCACATTTATTTCCATCTCATTGGTTTACCCTTTGTGATTTGTAGTGTAAGACCATGGATAGGACCTAGCCTTCCTCAAAAAAAATTTCAATATCTATGTCGCAACCAAAATTACAAGTGTCAAATATGAGATAAGATGTGATTGATTATGAGTCACACATCATGGACATGCTTCCCATCTTGATTTAGTATGTTTAAAGATTAATTCATTACTCTTTCACTTTTATCTTCTTATTTTCCCATTGCATTTAAGAATCTAACCATTTTTCTTAAGTTTTTCATACTTCCTAACTTGAATTAGTGTGATTAATTTAAGACCATTTTTGTCAATTTTATTTTTATTTTATACTTCCCAATGTGATTTAGTATAATTGATTGACTTAATTGATTTATTTTTATACAATTTGGTCTTTCATGTGCTTTCCATTTTATTACATTATTTTCATACTTCCTAATACGATTTAGTGTGATTTTACTCATTTTAATTTGGTGCCAAATCTTTTCCATGGTTTAAAAATATTTTTTTGCCCTTTTGTTTACCACTCTTTGGTTTCTTATACTTAGTAATTTCTTGTTATTACACATTTCCTAATGTGAAATAGTGTGTAGTACATTTGTTTTTGATTGATTATACTTTTCCAAATTCTTGTTTGTTTGTTTCTTTTTAACCATGCATCCTACATAATGCTAGAAAAGAAACCACAACACATATAATTCCTATAGCGTATAAAACAAAAAAAAAATCATGTGCTATAAATAAATACATCCATGCATCCACAACCAAAACCATAATACAAATACATAAGATCAACATTCAACTTTCAACATAAGATATCTCTATATATATCATGTGTTTTTTATACAAAGTACAACAATACATCACTCTAGTTCTAAGGTTGGGCCCTATTATGTCTATCTCATGGCCTATCCATGCTACCCATAGATGCCTTAGATAGTCCCCTCTAAATAGTAAATCATACAAAGGCTATCTAAGTTCTCAATCCTAACACCTATCCTTGTAGGTTGGCCACCTGGACTTGTGCCTATACTAGATAACTCATGGTATCCATATGCATGACTCTCTCCTTAGCCAAGGCTTTCCATGCCTATGCCTATCCTAATCTCATCCATGATGGTGGTTATCACTCAGCTCCACATGCCTATATTCACCTCACAACCTCTCCTACTATCTAAACTAGCTTACCTAGTCTGAGGTAGATAGTACTATAGGATCATCCAATGTGATAGGGTAATATGGTGTTAGCACCATGTTTAGGATCTCATGGAGTATTAACCTCATTAGGGATCCCCATCTAGTCTCCTCCTCCTCTACAAGATCTAAAAAATTTAAACCAAATAAATATTAGATCATAGATATATCTCAAAATATATCTATTTATAGTCTATCTCAAATATAACTTTAATAAATTTCAACCATTTATTACCTATCAGATGTCACCTATCACTGTCTCCCCAACTATGCAACCATTGAGCTTGGTCTCTCCATTGACTCATCCTTTAAGTACCTTATTCATGTAATTATTCCCAACCAATACAAAACCTGCAATCATCACCCATGATTGTCTCAAGCCTCACCTCAGTGGTGCCTCTATAGACAAACTCTACCCTAGGCTGACTGATGGGTCATCTTGGATGAGCACCATTTGTGTTCTCTCTCATCATTGACATATTCATTTGTGGTGTGAATAATTTGGTCACCACTCCTATTTTGGATCTATATATGGTATTTGTGGCACTACTACATCTACATCCATATCATCTCTAGCTATTAGCAATTATGCTCAACCTGTCCATGGTCTCTCACATTGGGGTCTAATCTTTGGTCTTGCAACTGGTGGTCATGATCCTCCTCTCACCCACAAATCTCTCACATGTCTAACCTAAAATGTGGGCACCACTATAAGATCCACTAGGTGATGGAGTCTAAACTATCTTGGCATTCATGCCACTAGATGTAGCTCTATCCACCAGGTGTAGTAGACTATAATATATTTTGGTGTCATCTCTAGTGCCACAATCCTCCAATGCAGCCAAACTATCATGATATGCCCATATGGATGCCAGATGATATATACTCACATGATCATCTATAGTGTTATGATGCAGGGCACAACCTGCACCACTTGATCCTACCTCCATCTCTACACCTAAGGCAGTTAATCATTGTCCACATGGGCCAACCTAGCTATTTAATACATCAAGAACCTCACATATATCCAAACATTTAAAAATACCACTAGCCTTATGGTATTCTATCCTATATACAACATCTAATACATATCATGCATGATCTGAACCTAGATGATAGAACCTAGATTGTATAGTTCCCCATGTTCCAAAATAGACTAACATAAGGCTATTGTATATAGTGGTACCTTGTCATTTTATTTGTAATATAGCTCTCATATTTTCATAAATCCTATCACCACCTTCCATATATCTCAAATACGATCTATATACATGTCAAATAGGCTCACCCTTAGTCTTGGATATATTGTATCTAAGCACGTCACCCATCAGGCTAATACTCATCTCTCCTCCTACCCATCTGGTATCCATGTGATCACTGGTGTCCCTCTTATCAGTAGTCTAAGTATAGTATTAACATCCTATAGCATGATATCCACCTCTATGGTATCCTCATCCACTACCCACCTAAAGGTATTAGTCAAGCACTCCTAGACTTCTAATAACATGACTACAATGTTTGCACTCAATGGCACTCGACACATCTCCATGATGCCTCTTAGGCCTAGTTCAACTAACCTAGATCAATATTCCACTGTAAATCTTGATTTAATAGATCTGGTAGCCAAGAAGTATCCACTAATCACCATAATCTATGAGTCCCATACAACCATCAAAAAACAAAATATATATTAGACCTCATGTCATTTATAATCAAATACATTCTTTTTAAATTTTAATAAAAACAAACCTAATTTGCCTTAATCTATCCATTTTCAAACAATTTAACCTATTATTATCCTACTTAGCTATTCAGGTACTCATTCAATTAAACTGGGACATAAATGCACTATTTTAACTACTTTCCCACATTTCAGTACTATACTAGCTACTTAGTCACATACTAAGTTGACCAAATAGTACTAGGTTGACCCTATGGACTTAACAAACTAAGTTGGCCCTTTCATTTTCCCCTTAGTACTAAGTCAACAGAGTAGATTAGCTTACTAAGTCAACATTAGCTTACTAAGTCAACACAGATGTACTAAGTCATCACCTTACCCAAACAAACTAAGTCGATACATACCTACTAAGTCAACAGTATGAAATCAAGATTTTTAACCTACTAGTTTGATTGAGTTGACCTATTTGGTTCAAATTTATGTTTCTTTCCTTTGCTTGAAATAAATGCCTTCAGCATTTATTACGTTGATTCCCTTCAACCCATTTCCCCTTTTGGCCTCTAGTACCCTTAACAACCTTTAGGGGTTCATTTCAATTTCTAGAATTGGTCTAGATTACAAATTTCTATAAAATAACTAATTTTCAATAAAAATAATCAAAAAAAGTTTGAAATTCTCAATTTCTTACCTATGTTGCACCCATTATGGCCACTAGGCATCCTCCTCATCTCAATTGTCATCTTTTCACCATATTGGATCTTTTGTCTTTTTTTGTCTCTTAGAGCTCTATTTTTCTCTCCGAATAATTCAAACAACAACAAATGACTTTCTGTTCACCTTATTTAAACTTACTATTCATTATTCCTTGCCTTTTAAATATTTCCTATCAGATTCCTTATTTTGATCATATCTTTATTTTTAATCACTCATTTTTTGAAACATAAAAATTTCTAGAATCATGACATCGTAGATAATAATTTCCACTACTATATGCCTATATTCCAAAAATTTCAATTTTTTTCTCTTTTTTGCACTAATATTTATAGGTTTGCCTAATGTTCTTCACATTGGAAGCCTTCACTTCTATCACAATCTCCTTCCTTATATACAACACTAAGGTAAGTAAAGGTATGCATTTTCTAGTTATTTCCTTTCATTTATCTTATTTTCTCATTAATGTATTTTACTTAGCATCTACGTTATATGTCATCATGTTCTATTTTCGAAACACCATCCCATGTTACACTTACGTGACACATGATGAGCTTTGAGTGGGGCATATGTATACACATAATATTTTTAAACTTTTATCAATTACTAATGCTCTTTATCTTTTAATAACCCATCAAATCTTAATATTTCTAAGTGCACACCTTAAGGGGTGCACTGGGAAAGGGGTGGGTAGACTATTGGTGCTTTGTAGGATTGTTGTCCCTCTTACCACTTTTTATATACACACTTGTATCTTGAATACCATTACCCTAAGTTTGTTCTTCTCTCTTGTATAATCCTCTAGTCATTTCCTACGTTTCATTCCCTTTTCCTAACCTGAAACCCTTTTTGACTATTTACAATACTAGGTCGACCTTGTACTCTTATGGGTGAAATTCATTTAGGTTATAGGTCGGCTCTTGGCTAATCTAGCCTATAACCTATTGAATTTTCTCCATTATATTATTGGGTCTACTAGGTCAACTCGATTAGCTAAAACTTTTGGAAGGGCTTAGGGTTAAATCTACCTATATATAGAAGATCATTTTGCCATTAATTAGAGAAGAGAAGAAGTAAGAGCTATTGTGAATTTGCTTATCCACCATTATAATTGAGGATCATGCTAAGGGATTCATACTTTATTTAGAGATATGGATCTTATCTTGTGTAAAATTCTTTTTGATGAATTGATAGGTTGTGTATCCTAGAGCTAATTTATCCGTGACATCCTTACATACCACAACAACCTCTTGCGAAGTACCTCGGCCAAGGGAGAGATTGAACCTCAGTGGATTCATCTTCAAGGGTAAGTATTCCTAAATTTATTTCTCCCTTATAAGATTAGATAAATATCCATTTATACTTTTCTTCCATGCATTAGGATTTTGTATACATTGATGTGATTATATGTCTCTTATGCATATTTACTTTTGTTATCTATTACCCCCACTTTGTGCCACAAGCTTTGATGATCACTAGATTAGACTTTACTTTACTTGTTATTAGTTTAGTAAATATGAAAGCATAGGGATTATTTAGGGTTAAAACCTGATTGTGCTTCAATGGAAGCTTTAGAATCCTTCTCGATATTTTTTTGTGATAAGATATCCCTTAATTGGGTCTAGCGGATCCACACATTAGTCATGTTCTCAATTATCTAATATATCCCCAAATGGAAGTGTAAGTATGATCTATCTTCTCTGATTTAGGATTGATTTATAGACATGATTTATTTATGATTGCACATAGAAGGGTGGAACCTATTGGTCTCTTAGAGGATATAGAAATCAAAGTCATAAAACTCAGTCTATAAGGTTATTTCAAAGTGATCGATATGAAGATAGATTAGAATCACTACCCTATGCTAATATGGAATAAGTAGGCCTATGATAGGTGTATGAATATCAACATAGTCATGAATCATTTATATTGTCATAAGTATGACAGGATCATTATCATTCCTTTCAATAAAACTAAATCTAGGCCTTACATCATCCAAAAAGAGCCAGACAAACCCTATGGTACTGCCAATGCCAGGTGGATGAAGGTCATAGTCAAAGATAAATAGAAGGCTCTATGAGTAATAGAGTAAAATTTACTCTATAAAAACACTATTCAATAGACTCAAATTCTCAATGTAGAATGAATCTTGGGCAAGATGGGGTTGAATACCCTAGAGATCCCTTAGAAGGTTGAGGAGGATGTGCGACCAATATTGGTAAGATCTCTAACACAGTCTAATTTAAATTTTATAAATCAAATAGGTCCTATTGAGTAGGAATACACATAACCAAATCCAAAGGGTGTTTTCCCATGGGATAAAGTTTATCAAATAAGTTGAGATTTGGACACCCATGTACTCAACTAAGAAAAAGGAGATCATGAGCCATGACCTTTGTGATAGGTATTTTCAATTGAGAAAAAAATATTCTAGTATTTTACTATGAAGGATGTTAGAGATTTCATCATATGATTTAAATGGTATATACTAGATGAGAACCAGAGGGTTAGTGCTCTCAACTATGAGATGGATGGAATTAATGTAAACTAATGGGCCATCCATAGGGATGAGAATTTAATGTGTGAAGAAGCATGCAAACTATTAATAGCTTGATTCTAGCTACCAAATACTATCAAAAGAGACTAGCCTATTTATTACTAGAGAGAATACCTAGGATTGCATGTGTACAATTGTATTGAGGTATGGATGTTAGAGATTATCACTCCTAAATACTAGCCACATAGATTCATCTATACCCGAGGTGTTTTCCCTATAGTATGGTATATCCGTTAGGATTGAAGAAGGGAAACAAAGCATTATGCATATATTCAATATGATTTAATTCAAACATTCATCTTTGAGAGTGATAACCTTTAGATATAAGTGGATTTATAAAATATGAAAACCTTTTTATGCCATGGAAGAGTTTAAGACTTACCATTGCCACTAAAACTAGGTTTGCATGAAGCCATAGATAAAAACCTAATACACATCTTAAAACTTTAGGAAGTTGGCCAAGGTGAGGCCAAAACATGGATTCATCCCTCCCATAAGATATAGGAAGAGGATGAGTATTCTTTTGGGATGGATGATGAGGATTACATTGCAATACAAGATCTCTTTGAGCTAGAGAGAGTTGTAACCTCTACTAGAACCAGTCACATAGGAAACATAGGAGGATAAGAGTAGAATATAGGATGTATCAAGAGCCATTAAATGAACACATAATAAATATTGGCATAGCAGATAGACCCAAAATGACACATGTTGAATACTACTATATATAGGAAAATATCTCAAAGATTTTATAGTTCCTTAAACACTATCAAGATGTATTTCCTAAAACCTTTGCAGAAGTCAAAGGTGTTGATCCTTCTTTGGGGTAGATTTACATATAACTCAAGTAATGTGCATAGATAGTCAATATGAGACCATATAGGCTGAACCCAAGCATTAAGATGAAAGTAAAAGCTGAAATAGATTGCATGATAGAAGTAGGCATCATCTTTTTGGTCAATAAAGTTGACTAGGTTAGCCCCATGGTAGTATAGATAAATAAGACTAGGGAGATATGCATCTATGAATAATACCACATCCTCAATGATTCTTGTGTCAATGACCCAATTCCCATTCCTTTCACAGTTGAAGTTTTAGAGATTGTTATAGGGAAAGAAGTGTTTTCATTCATAGATAGATTCAATAGTTACCATCAAAGACCCATCATAGAAGAGGATAAGACCAAAACCACATTCAGAATAGAATGGGGTTCATTCGCTTACAAGGTCATGCCATTAGGACTTAAAAACACACTTATAGTATTCTCTAGGGATGTGTTCATTGTGTTCAAGGGTTTCATCCATGACTTCCTAGAAGTGTACTTGGATGACTGGGTAGTGTTCTCTTTATTTTGGGAACATTTATCAAAACATAGGTTAATGTTAGAGAGATGTAGAGCACTACAAATAGAAAAAAATTTGAATAAATGTTTTTTTCACACCCTTTAGTGTTTTATTAGTTCATGTAGTGTGTAGTAAAGTAGTTTTGGTAGACTAGGCTAAGATCACATTCATTGTAAGGATGCCACCACCTAAGACGTCAACAAAATTGCACTATTTTCTAGGACACATGGGTTACTACCATAAATTCAATAAGGGGTATGAAACTATATCAACCCTTTTGGAGAAACTACTACAAAAAAGAGTCTAGTTTATCTGGACATAGGACTCTCAAGCTATATTTGTTGATTTAAATAAAATACTAGTGATTGCTCTGATCCTAGTTTTCCCAGATTTGAGTACAAATTTTCATGTGCATGTGGATGTTTTAGGGATTGAATTGGATTAGTAATTTCATATCTAGGTTAAGGAATATTGGATCATTTGATCCATTTTAAAAGTAAGAAGTTGTCAACTAGAAAAATTAATTATATGAAAACTAAATGATAAGTTTTAATGATAGTGTTTTCACTATAAAATTTTAGGCACTACTTGTTGGCCACACCATTCATATTGTTCACTAATCATCAACCTCTTTGATACCTAGTGGAAAAGCCAATGTTGGGAAGATGAATAGCACAATGGCTAATGCTTTTCTAAGAATTTCAATTCCATATTAATGTCTAACCAGGTTAGGAAAATGTTAGCCCAAAGCATCTCATCCAGCTCAATAATGGAGAAGAACCTAAGGAACTCTAAGATGAGTCACCAAATGAACCTCTGTTTAGGGTGACTATGATTTTGGATCAACTACAAGAGATCACTTAGTTTTTGGAATAGAGGATATTTGTAGAACACTATATAAAGAGAGATAAGAAATAGATGATCACCAGAGATCTTATATATAGTATTGATAATTGATTTTTGTATTACTTAGGCAAATATAAAGTTCTACATAGATTGGATCTAGAGTATGAGCATGCATAGATAATGGATGAAGCACATCAAGGATTTGTAGGAGGTAACTTCATAGGTGATATAACTACATGGAAAATATTTCAAATTGGAATTTGGTGGTCTTATCTATTTCAGGATATGTAAAGGGTAACACAATAGTGTGATGTATGCTAAAGGATGGGGAAGCCACACCAACAAAATGAGATGCCTTTAGAGCCCATGGTATTACAACAACCATTTGAATAATGGGGGATTGACTTTGTAAGACCAATCAATCTTACAATTAAATGAATCAATGTAGGGTACATAATAATTATCATAGAATAATTTATAAAATGGGTATAATACGATATGAATCCAAGTTATGGTATAAAGGACACAACCAAGTTCCTATAAGAGAACATCATCACTAGGTTCAACTTCCCTCTTAAATTCATAAGTGATAGAGGAACTCACTTTATGAATAAGACCATCAAGACCCTCATTGATGCACATCATAAGATCAAAGATTATTATCCATAGATGAATGGTTAAGCTAAATCTATGAACAAGGTGATAGGTAAGATTCTTACTAATATATGTGATGTGAAGCGAGATGATTGCAAGGATAGGCTTCCATCAGTCCTATGGGATTATCAAAAGCATTATATACATGTGATATGATTTACACCATGTTATATGGTATATGGGTTATAAGCTATGATGCCTCTGAAATACATGCTTCCCAGTCTATGAGTTGCAAATGTGCTACAAATGGGAGATCAAGAGTCAATGACTAATAGGTTGATGGATTTGAATCACATGGATGAAGTGAGAATGAGATCATTATGGGCCTAGGAGATAAAAATTTCTAGATATAAGGCATGACATCATTAAAATATATGAATAAAGGAATTTTAGGTAAATAAAATTATTCTTTTGAATGATAGCATATTCAATTCTTTCCTTGGAAAGCTTAACATCAGGTGGAAAGGCCCCTACATCATCCATGAAATTTTGCAACCTAGCACAGTGGTCCTATGATATTTGAAGGTAAATGTATTAATGTATTACCATAGTGGGTAAATTGTTGTAGGTTGAAATGTTACTACCATTAATTTTGTATAGCATGTAATCGAGGTTCTATATCGCACCAAGTAGATGGTAGTCATGATTACAAATGTTCATTTCATAATGGTTAGGGTTTTATGTTTTCTCATCAAATATGAAGTAAATATTATTATGTGTGTATAGAGGTAATGGATAAGAGGGATATAAGATTAAGTATAAGTTTCCATTACCAAGAATGCATTGTAGGAATGCAACTAGTGGACAAATGAGTATAACTTACAGACATCAATTAAGTCTAGGAAGGATGCATGCATCTGAATCTCAAGAGAATAGTGGAGTTTAATGGTCAACCCATTGAAATTAATGATTAAATATGGGGGATATTGATAAATATATTCCAAAAGTGATGGGTCAATGTTAGAAATATAATAATAGCATACAGACAAAGCCCAATCAAATCAACAAGTTAAAACACATCAATTGTTATTAAAATCAAATGCCACATTAGTAAAAAGAATGCCACATCAGCCAAAATGGATCCACCACATTCAAAACTTGCATGTGAAGGATTGAGTGATAGCACAGATAATTACCATAATAAATCATAGAAGTTAGTTTGATAAGTTATAAATTTGGCACTAGGGAGACTAATTTCATATCCATTGCTAGGTATAATGAAGTGTTGCAAATTTTCAAGGTAGTTGTTCCTATCAGACAAGTCTAGACTTCACACATATAAGGAAATTGATTCATCATCAAATTAAATAACGTAAAATGGATGGATTTGATCAATTAAAACTCATCAAAAGATTCACATAAGTGCAAAAGGAGGGCATGGGCATTGGTGTGACATTATGACAAATGCACTTTATAGACCTATATGCTTATGAGTTTGTTTGAAATGCAGAGATGAAAATGTTTGTGCAACACATAGTTAAATGGGAATAACCACTAGAATTAGTGTAACCACATAGACTTTTTAACACATATGTGGATCAATTGATCTAATTTCCTACTTTTGGGTGACTTGATGATGTAATGGAGGTATTGTTAGGTTGATATAATGAGGGCAAGATTTATCTTTCCCAAGATATAATAATTCACATTAATATGATTGTAATGGCAATGGTGATAGGAATGCCTATGAGGGGGAAATATATAGCCCATTAAAAATTAAGAATGCCACCAGTACTTCAAAAAATATAGGAAAAGTACTCTTGTAGCTCATGAAGAATTACAAAGGAAGAAATTGATGATGTCTTAGAGCACATTCTAGTTGAATGAATTTCATGAAGACTCTAGCAAACAACCAAGGATGTCAAGCAGGCTATAAAATGGGTCATCGATATTACCCATTGAATGATCCATTAAAATGAGGAATTTTGTTGGCCTAAGTTCTTGGTTAGTGAACTCACTTTGAACATTGATAAAGTCTTGGTGACAGTGAATCAAACTTTCCAATAACATTTTTTGTTACTGCTATTAGTAGTTACATGGTGTAAGTCACTTGAGGGAAAAGTTCATCTTGATGTTGATTACTATCTGGATGGTAATTTTAGGAACCTCACCTTGACCTTAGAGAGTAAATAATTTGGACATCAAGTTAAGTTCACCAATTTGTAGAAGGATTTGGTGGAGGTAATCACATCCAACTCTCATATACCACCCGATTTCATATAATATTTGGCCAACATGCAGTCATCATGAAGCTATCAAAGGGCATTGCCATAAGAATTCATGAACTACCTAAGGTACCAAATCCACCACTCTCATATTTTATCAACATGTAGATGGAGTAGAATTATTTGGATAGATAAAAATTAATCATATAAATGAGATCAACCCTATTGCATATGGTACCAACACCTATTCTAGACCCTACAATTACAACTATGAAACCTTCAACAACATTCACACTAACTAGAGATACAGGGAAGCACAAGCTGCCTAAGGGTAGATCTTTGTATCCTACAAGGTATAATACTCATATCCAAATAAAATGGTTGGATGACCTAATCATACCCAAAATCATTAGGCTCTATGACTTACCATACATGAGAAATGGTGAATAGTAGGTCTATAGAATAGTGATGGCCGATATGGCTAGAGAACTATATGAGAAAGAGGAAGAAAAATAATACTTTTTCTCAAAATTAGTGTACACCATCTTAGTACAAAAAAAATCCACTAAATCTCTAGATTGATTTACCACTTGCCCAAATTCTATCATCATAGATACAGTGGCGGAAGAGGCCCAATTATAGCACATTCAACAAATGTTTAAAATAAGAGGAACCACTATGAGCACATTATGGTTAGGATCCATAGAATATATCCCCTTAAAATATATTATATGGCATATGTGGACTACATACAACTATAGGCAATCTAGGGTAAACACTTCAACTATTCTTGTGCAAGGCATTAAAGAGTTTGCAATCAGAGAGAAGCAAGCATAGGAAGATAAAACACCAAAACCAACAAGATGTCTAGTTCACAAGGGGTAGGTTTCTTAGGCTAAGGTACAAAATAATATCTTCAGCTCCTCTCCATCACACTCTAATGAGGCTGAGACTGACATTGAGGAAGTCACACTTGAAGATCAAACTCCAGAGTAATGTCAAGCTACACATGAGAAAGCACATAGAGAAACTAAGTGTCATGTGTGCAAAGAATAAAAACACATGGCTAAGGCCAAGGATAAATAGAAGGTAGATGAGGAGCAATATGAACAATAAGAAGCCCAATGGTAGGCCAAGGAAGTAGAGGCTCATAAGTAAGCTGATGTGTCCACACTATGACTCATTATATCCATGATATATCATCCTTTATAGCTATAAACATGCCATTTACATTGAGCATTGCATATACTCTAAGGATTTGTAACTATCCTAAGGTATAAAATGGATGAATTTATCTCTATAATCTCATGTGAGTCTAAGTTAGAATTCTTTGCATGATGTTCTAACTATTTACATGTTTAGTCTTCTATATTCAAATATGTACAAGTATGATAACATCTAAATAAGAGTTTTGCTATGATCTCATGGAAAGAAGGAAATGCCATGACCAATAACTGATCATTTGAGCACAACTCTATATTGTATCAAGTATTCTATGGATTATAATAGATAGTTATGGATTATGACAGTTAGCTACAGATTATGATAGTCATGATCTATATTCTAATAGCTCATTATGAACTTATATATAGCATGTTCTAAGGTATTCCATAATCTCTTCTAGATATTCCATGATGATCTAAGACCTCTATATATATTTTATATTTTATACATGTCTATATATAGATTTATATTTCTATATAGTTTTCCATTTTTGGAATTTATTTGATAGAGGTTGCAACTTTGATAAGATGATATGGATATATTGTAATATTTGGTGATTAGATGTGGCTAGAAGATGCATTTGTAAATCCCACAAGGATCTTCTTGACCATGTGTGGATCTTGTTGTAATGTCCTTCTTTATTTCTGCCATAACAAACCAATCTCTTTGAATATCCTCTTGTTTGGTTAGTTAAGTTGTTACCTAGTTTTTACGATAGTCAGTTCTTTTACATCCAATAAAAGGTAGATCCATGTTTTATCTATTGGTATAGAAACATTTTAATAATTGTTATTTTGAATACAATAAGACTTCATAGTAGATTACTCTTTCATTCTATGCACTATGATAGTGTTTTAAAGACTGAGTTGATTTAACCCTAAATCCAAGTGTGAGCAAGGGCCCACTCCCTAAGGAGATAGGATGTTAATTTTGGTATATATAAGTTTATTTCTTATTTGTTTTTAATTAATAAAAATGATCTTTGTGATTATATTAATAACCTATAGGTAAAAATAAATTATTAATGTGTGTAATTTCATATTTTAATAAACATTTATTATTCTTTTAATACCATCAACCTTTATTTTACAACTTAGCTTAGAAGTGTGGATTTGGGATTTAGTTTCAGTGTGTTTACTTTACAACATTATGTGATTGCTTTCAGAGTATTCAATTCAATGGTTTGGTCTATTTACATTTTAGGTAAGTATGTCTCATTTTAGCATTAGTTTATACTTTACGAGTAAACACTTAGGCTAGTAAAACACCAAAAAAATAACAAACAAAACTATTAGCTAAAACCAATAAATACCTTACTAAAAATAGCCTTGGACACTAGCCCTAGTAGGAAATGACACAAACAGATATTGGTTAAATGAAGGGGTTATAATGATACCCATCACAAGCTAAGGATGTTGAAGCACAAAGACAAAAACAAGAGGAAGAAGAAAAGAAGAACAAGCATCAATAATCTTAAACTGTAAAATAAGATAAGTCCCAACAAGTGGTAAAATAAAAACACAAGGATGCTAAATTGGAAGCAGAGAGAAAATAACAAGAAGCATCCAAAGAGTAGAATAAGAACAAGATTACATAAGAGAAATCATATAAGTAGGTTGAGGTCCAATAACATCAATTTAAAGCAAAAAATAGAAGAGGATGTCAAACAACTCAGGAAGATGCTAAGAAGAAATCACAAGAAGAGACTACTAAGAAGTCATAACATAACATTGCAAAGTAGGCATGGGAGGAAGTTTAAAAGAAGAGTGATAAGGAAGCCCAAACAACTACTATAAAGGCAAAATATACACAAACATAGTCAAGTTATAGTTTAGTTCATACCCCTTAATAGATGCCCCAAACATAAATGGGAGGCACTATGGTTGCCTCAAGAATGACAATGTTCCATTCTAACCTATTTAACATTTGGTTATGGGATGTGCCAAATACCTCCACATGGTGCACCATTTTTTATTTGCACATAGATCCATTGAAGATGACACTTATGAGTACACCAGTTTCATAACTCATCCTAACTTCTACCACAATAGAAGCATCCTTGGATTTTTCCTAGCTACCATTGTCCACGTAGCTTGAAGGTGCCACTACATTCTAGGAATTTATTCCACAAAAGGTAGTTACATTAGAGTATCAAGAAAAGGATCTTGAGGATAAATATTTTTTAGTCATCAAATAGATATGCATTACTAGGAAGACTATCAAGGATGCATGTCCCAACCTATACACATCTAATTATGGATCCTTCACTCCAGGACAAGGGCCATCTTTCTCTTTTACTGCACAAGTTCACCACAAATTGATAAAACTTCAATGAGGTGAACATCATATAAAAAGGGAAATCCATCAAAGATGAGACTGAGGTCCTCTATGAATTTTTAACTGAGTATCAAGACACCATAGATACTAATCAAGATCAAGCTATGCAAATTACTCTTCATTTTCTAGATTAGAAGAATAAATTAGATAAGGTTTGGACCATTGTACAACCCAAATTTTCCAAGGCTAGTTTCACACAAGCTTCAATCATATCACCCAATGCAACTCCTATTGCCATGGATGTTACAATACAAACCTCACTTGGTGAGAGGGATACAATCATGTAGAGTATGAATACCTAGCAGAATCAGATCTTACACAACTCCTTCACTTATGTGTAAGTGCAAATACATGTAGATAAAATGGCACATCTCCACGTAGAAATCACAACCAAAGTTAACATGGTGAAATCTATTCTACTTAGGATGACTAACATGAATATTCACCAACTATTGGACACTTAAGCTCTACTACATGGTCTTTTGCATAGTGTTTTGAAAGCTCTCCTTAACTAAAAGTCTTACAAGGATGACTTGGTCCTCATCGATGCAAGCATTTCACCCAAGGTAGATGAACCCAACATGATCCCACCAAGATAACTATGACAGATAATCAAATAACAAAAGATGTCACCACCTTCCAACTAATGCTTACATAGGTTTCAAAAATTTGAAACTTTTAGTCAATTTTTTTGTTATTAGAAGATTGTATATTGCTAAGTAGAGTTAGTATATTGAAAACTAATAAGAGTATTAGACTAATATGCTACTTAGTTGAAAACATGAAAAGGTAGCTAAGTAGTGTACAAGGGGTAAAAATTGGATTAACATCACCTTGAGTGAAGTTTGCAAATCTTATGTACTTATACATTTTATCACCTTTTCTTAGTTTTCAAATAGCTTAACTCTACAACATTGTCTTGAGATGAGATAACCTTTGATATGATATTTCCTCAACAAATTAGCATATAATTATAAATACATGAAATAAACTATGGAAAATAAGAAATATATTAAATAAAACAAACATAACTAAATTATAATAATAGAATTGTAGAATTATTGGCCTTTTCGAGGGGGTAACCTCCTTTGATCAAGCACAATTCAATACAGTTTGTGGATGCCTTCATTGGGCCTTAAGACTGACTTAAATACTAATTCTATTCTAACAACTATTTCCTCTCATGTATGTGGGATAAAGCAAATATGCTCTAGGGATGACTTAAAAAGCATATGCATCCAAAGCAACTACTATGATAATAATGTAAGTAGAAGAGTAGAACATGGGTTCCTAACATCCCCTCCCTCTTGGAAAAATCTTTGCCCTCAAAGCTTCAATTGTGGAAAGCATTGTTGAATCTAGAATAATGGTTCCCATGTGGCATCTTTGGGTTGCAATCCTTGCCACTAAATTAAAACTTATGTGATGGTGTGAGAGTGAAGCTGGTGCATGCATTGAGCCAAGACTACTTCTAGTTTGAGAAGGAGGGATCTTTCATTATCAAGTTCTAGTAAGACTATTTGTGCTTGAATGTTGGTGCAAATAACTTTCTTCAAACATGAGACATGAAATATTGGGTAAATGTGCAAGGAAGGTGGAAGCTCCAAATTGTAAGAAATAGACCTAATATGTTGGAGAACCTTATATGGACAATAAAACTTAGGGATAAGCTTTTGACACCCCTTTTGTTTTAGGGATGATTATTTGTATGATTGTAGGTGAAGAAAAACCATATCACCTACTTGAAAGGTATGCTCATAGTAGTGTTGATTGGCTTGATACTTCATACAATTTTGTGACAAGTGAATATTATCCTATAAGATGTAGAGAATCTGATCTTGATGGTGAAGAGTAGTGTTGACTTCTTGAATCGTTGAACTACCAAGTGTATATAAGAAAATTGGTGGGGGTACTTTCCCATAAACTGTTTCATATAGGGTCATTTTAGTAGAGGTGTGGTAGGATGTGTTATACCACCATTCTACAAGAGGTAATAATTTGACCCACTGATGTGGCTACTCTGTGAAAAAATAATGAAGATAGGTTTCAAGACATTTATTGATGATTTCAATATGGCCATCAGTCTCTAGATGATATCTTAAACTCATTTTTAATTATGTATCCAAATGCTTGAATATTTCTTTCCAAAAATAGATATTGAAGGTGGAATCATGATCTAAGAAAATAGAAGTAGGAACACTAAGGAGTCAAAATATGTGATCAAGAAATGTCTGAGCAACAGTGGAAGCAATGTAGGGATGGGCTAAAGTGCAAAAATGAGCATATTTAGAGAGGTGATCCACTAAGATAAGAATCATTTATTTACCACTAGATTTTGGGAGGCCTTCAATGAAATCCATGTAAATCTCAGTCCAAATACATGTGGGAATAGGAAGGGTTGGAGTAGACTAGGTGGGGCAACTATTTCACCTTTAGTACATTGGCAAATATCACATTCAGAAACAAATGTTTTGATATCCTTTTTGAGTCTATGCCAAAAGAAATTATGATGAAATCTCTCATACATTTTTAGAAACCTTGAATAACCAACAGAAGGGGAAGCATGCATCTCCTGTAAAACTAGTTGTTTAAACTTGCAGCCTGTTGGTAACATTATACAACCTTTATATCATAATGTGTGCCCATCCCATGTATAATGAAATTTAACAGATGGATCAGTAGATAGTTGAAGAATGAGTTGTTGGGTTGGGATATAATTATGCCACTCATTTTTAAGATCCTGGAGCTAAGTGGAAATGGGAAGATAGACTACACAAAGGTACATTGAATCATCAAACTAGTGAGAAAGAGCATCAGCCACCAAGTTTTCCTTACCTTTTTTATAGGTAATTTCATAATCATATCCCATGAGTTTAGAAACCCATTTTTTTTGCTCTAGAGAAGATACCCATTATTCTATAAAATATTTGAGGCTTTGATTGTCAATTTTAATGTAAAAGTGTCAACTAATCAAATAGGGGTGCCATTTGTGAAATGCATGGAGAATAACCATCATCTCTTTTTCCTATGTGGAACATACCAAATTACATCCAGTTAAGGCCTTACTAGTTAAGGTGATGGGATGACCCTCCTACATAAGTATAGCACCTGGACCTATTCTACATGCATCACACTCAAGCACAAATGGCTTAGAGAAATCAGGCATGGCCAAGACTGGCATGGTGCATTGGCATGTTTAAGGTCATCAAATTCTTGAGAATATGCAAGTGACCATGAAAATGCATCTTTTTTTATCATATTTATCAATGGAGCTATAATTATTCCATAATCCTTGACAAATATTCTGTAGTATCTTGTAAGACTAAGAAATCCACGTAATCTTTTGAGTGTCTTTGGTTGGGGCCTATTGTCCCCAAAAAATGTCACTCATTTTTGGGACAACATTTGAACTATTTTGGTCCTATAGACCAAAATCCTCTCTTCCCTTTTCAAAAATTATTGATGTGCATTCTAATTCTCCGCTCTTCAAGCTTTTCAGAAATCTACAGACTCTGCAGGCTTAAAACTACGGACTCCTTAGGCTCATTTCTACGGACTCTGTAGGCTTGAAATTACAGACTCTACAGGCTCATTTATATAGATTCTGCATGCAAGATTCTATAGACTCTTTCAAGGATCGAGAGACTTAGAGAAAACTATGGAATCTATAGGCCAAGTCCTATGGACTTATTTCTATGGACTTCACAGGTTGATTTCTATAGACTCTATAGGAAAGAAACAAGCTCTCAACACTTAGATGATTTCAAAGTTGGTTCAATCAAAGGTTCAATGGACTGTCCCAAAGCTGAGTGCCCTTGCAAAGGGAAATGAACCAAGCCAAGTGACCTTGCAAAGGGTAGTGAGTAAAATCAAACAGGGAATTCCTTTGAAAAAGTTCATGTTACAAAGTTGTTAAGGATCATTTCCCTTGGACAAAATGTCTGAAGGAATTACTTCGTACTTTTGTCTGAAGGAAATAAGCCCAATTGAAGAGAAAAGCCTAAAGACTGCTTGATGAAAAAAGACAAAGTGAAGGAAAGATTTCCTTTGGACAAATTTTCTAAAGGAATTAAAGCCTAAAGGCTTTCCAAAAGATCTCAAAGGGTAGGTACCCTCACGGGGGACACTAGACACTCAAAAAATGAACCGTATTTCAAGACCTCAAAGGGCAAGTTCTTTCTAGGAAAGATCAAACCTCAAAGTGTAGTAGAAGTCACCACGTGTCCCTTATAAAGTTGAAGCAAAAGCTGCCAAGTGTTGTCTATTAGGACACAATTTCTAATAAGTTTCAAAGCTACAGAATGTTCCATGTGTTTCATTATAACTCAGTAGCATCTACCAAGTGTCAACATCTGCAGCTTCTTCCTTTTGTGTTGTAAATACTATGGTGGGTCTCGAGTGAGTGGCTAAACTCGAGTGGAATGCACCACGTGTCATCATGCGCATGGGTCCAAATGAGTCTCGAATGTTTCTATGGTGTTTCTAGGAGCTCGGTGGAAGCCACCATGTGTCATCTTCAATAGGACTCTCAAAAGGTATCTAAAGCTTCACAAAACATGCCATGTGTCTCATTAAAACTCAGTGGAGTATGACATGTGTCTACATCTACATTTTAAGCTTTGAAGGGTGACAAGTGGAAACTATGAAAGGTTTCAATATGTTTCTCCAAGAGTAGCAAAATGTGCCATATGTCCCTTGCTTCTTTCTTTTGTGATGTAAGGACTACAGTGGGCCCCAGGTGCGTTGTTATAAGTCAAGCAGAAGCTGTTAGGTGTCATATTCCACAGGACTCTCAAAGGGTGTCTAAAGTTGCTATAAGTTAAGCAGATGGTGCCACGTGTCCTCACCTATTTCACAGTAGAACATGCCACGTGTCACTTATTGAGATCAATGGAAAGAAGCTAGATCAAGTAGGAAAGACACAAAGGAATTGCTAAGGAGGATGATGGGCCCATAGTCATCAAATTTAGGGCAACCAAGTAGCCATTGGATTTCAAATGATGACAGACCTGAAGATGTCAAATTTGTGGCAATAAAATAACTATTGATCTTTACAAGCTTAAGCACAGACCTGAATGCATTCAAAGACCTTCAGGGTGAAAGAAAGAACCACCGAGAGGAAGAACCAAAGGAATTAGAACGGAGAAAAGTTAGCCTGAGGGCTTGAATCATAGTAGAAAGTGGGAAAGGCCAAAATATCTACAGGAGTTAGTTCCAATAGGTGGAACAATCTATGAGGTAGATATTTGAGCTTGTAAACATTGAAGGTGCAGCCTATTTATCTCCTTTGAAGTAAAGGTGAAGTGGACAGTTGCATAGATATCAAGTGATAGACTAGATGGCTCAGGCCTAGGAGAAGAGATTCAAGATGAATCAACATGCCACAATTAAGGCGGCCACCTTATTCCAGCATGGCCCTCTTTGACAAAACTAAAAATGCTTCAATGCATTGAGTGCAGCATGGGTTGTTCCATGGAACAAAGAGCGAAGCCTTTCTTGGCTTCTATATATTGTAGTCTCTTATGTCATTTTAAGGGAGATATTCCCATTACCAGAAAAAAACCCTGCCCAAATTGAAAGGTGAATACTGAGAATTTGAGCTCAGATTGTTGTTCATATTATTTTATCTAAATGAGAAAGCAAGTTACTTGTAGACTTTGTACTATTATAGATAGTGCTATTTTAGGAAATTGTTCTTATGTCTGTTTCCTAGGAGCATTCTTGTTTATTTAATCTAACAAGTAGAACTAGTGGAAGTAATCAGGAAGGTGTCCTGAAGCCAACTATGGAGAGACTTTGTGGCCCCACAATTGCCTTTAGTGTGTTTGTCTATTTTCTCTTCCTATGTAAAGGATCTTGGGACAACTTTGTGCCCTCATTATCCTTCATATTTTGTTTCTATGTAAAGGACCTTGGGATGACTTTGTTCCCTCATTGTCTTTTGTATCTCACTCTTGGGCAGTCGAGGTGGAGATTTTGTGCTACATCTCAGTCTATTGGTTATTATGCCCTTGGTTACCAGTTAATTGTCACTACCTGAAAGAACTCTTGTTGTTTCTTGAAATATTACTTCTGAAAGAAGAGAAGTGCCTTCAGTGTCTTCACTAAGATTTTTTCCTCTGTTTGTGAACATCATCTCTGAAAAAAGAGACATGGATGGTGTTATCCTACCCTCGAGTGTTATTTTCTGCTTATATATATAATATATAGCCCTTCAAATTTATAAGGAACCTCCCCTTGATGAGAGGAGGGATTTTCCCCTATTGATGTAGTAAACCTACACACCTAGCTGACCAATCTCCCTATGTTGTGGTTGAAGAGACCTATTTTTTTCACTAGTTACCTGGTCAATAAAATATTCACCCAACAATTTTTTGGTGACTCCACTGGGGACACAATTTTTTGAGCAATTTGAAGCCTCAAGCTTTAGATTGAAACATCACTTGTCTTACCCATTATCATTATAGCCTTATCCATTTATTCTGCTAGGGAAGAATGAGTAGTTACAGTTCTTTCCCATTGTTAATTTTCCTCCCAGCTTTGCATAATAATTTTTGGTGAATCTACTGGGGATTTACATGCAATTTGAAGCCTCAAGTTTTAGATTGAAGCAGTCCCTACCCTTATCCATTATAGACTCTGGCGACTCCATTTTTTGTCTTACCCATTATCATTATAGCCTTACCATCTCCCTCCACCTCCACGCCAACTAGGATAGAACACGTAGTTTGAAGCCTCAAGCTTCAAGCTAAAGCAGGGCCAGTTCTTTCCCATTTTTGTTCTACAATTTGGCAACTCCACACTATACCAGGAGCTAGAGAGCCCAAGGTGTTGTTGATCCTATTTTTGAGTTGGTATAAAAGGTAATTTTGATTTGTTCCGTCCCTAACTTCAATCTCAAAGATCCAGGAGTGTTCCTCCTACCCATACCAAGACACCAACACAAGGTAGAGCTACTTTTTTTTGCTGTTAGCAGAGCTTTGCTTATCCACACACTGCCTAGATTTGTTATCCCTCTTCTTCATAATCCAATCATGGTAGTTCAAGGCCCCTGGGGTAACTCATTTGGCCCACTCATTTTGAATCCACCCCTACATGAACTTCCACACAACTCAAGGAAGAACTTCCCCAAATTCTTTGGTGATGGGAGACTTCACCCTGATGAACATATTACAGCCTTCAGCATAGCCTGTGGCATAATAGGAGTGGAATTTGAGGACATAAAAATTAGGATTTTCATGGAAACACTACAAGGTGCTGCTGCAGACTAGTTCTACCATTTACAAGCTAGATCAATGACTGACTGGGACACACTCAAAGCTAAATTTGAAGCCAAGTTTAAGCCTGTAGAAGATGCACATGCTTTGTTGGCCCAGCTCATATAGATGAAGGAGGAGCCTCATGAGCCTATGAGGGATTTCATTGCCAAGTTTGACAAGCTTAGGAATAGAATTCTTGCAATAGCTTAGCCAACACCTGAAAACCTCAAATGCTTCTTCAATAATTCATAGCTACCTGAAGTGAGTTTTTTACTAAGATGTGCTAGTCACATAGACCTTGCCACTGCTCAAGACTTGGCTATTGAGGTAGAAGATGACCTTATCTTGGTAGGAAAGATAATGAGAGATCTTAATAGACATAAATCCTCTTCATCTTTTGAGTATCCATCTACAAGCACCTCTGATCAAATGGTGCAAAAGCTAGCAAATGAACTACTAGCCTTGAAGAGACAAATGGCCCAAGGTATGTCTACTCCTCCTAATCAAGATATACCAAGGAAGACATTTCAAAATCAGCCATATCAAGGCAACGCTGCCAAGAATCAAGGGCAGCCAAACCATCTTCCTCCCCCATAGAGGAACCCTACCCTTGAAGCACCTCCAACCAACTCAGTAGCTGGATATTTGGAAATAAAACATGATTTATCTTTCCAACCTAAGTTTGATCAAGAAAATGATGCTGATCTCTTCATGGAGGATCAAGAAGAGTCAGTTGGTGACTCCCACATTGGTTTCCTGAATTACCAAGATGAACCCAAAAGTAAAGGTGAAGCAGTCGAGGGATCATATGTGGTATTCACCCAATCCAAGAACCAGTCAGCCCAGTAGGCTGACAAAGGAAAAAAAAGAGGAGTGACCCCAACCAGTAATTTCAATTACTAAGCATGGAACCCCTCTTCCTTTCCATTCAAAGGACCTGGTGAGTGCAAGAAAGGTAAGTGCCTCAAATATCCTTATGCCTTCTACTTCAAATTTGCAAGCTAGTCCTCCCCCTCCCAAAAACCAAAGGGATGAAGTCCCATCCTCTCTTCCTAGTCCATTTAAGTCATTTGACATAGTCGACCCTGTCAAGAAAACTAAAATCCAAATGACTGAATTTGAATTCTTACAAGCCAATCCTGAGTAGTTGGACAAGTTGATAGAGTGTGTGAAGAATAAAGCCATCCCTATAGGACAAGAGATTAGAAAGGTAACTCATGATCCCCCAAGGAACATGCCCATCCCAAAAAATCTTGTCATTATTCCTCCTCTGGCCCTTAGGAAAATAGAGCCTTTCCATGTTTCCCTTCTGATAAATGATCATAAGTTGAGCAACTGCATCATTGCTTTCAATGCTTTAGACAATGTCATGCCTGCCAAAGTGGTAGAATCTCTTTGTCTCACACTGACCAAAAATTTTGGGAGATGTTTCTCCATGGAGAAAAAATAAGTGCCACTACTAGGAAAAATCAAGGATGCCCAATTTGCATTTGCCTCCTTTTCAGAAAAGAGAATCAAGATGACAGTCCTAGTGGCCGATGTCCTAGCATCCTATGGCATTCTTCTTGGATGAAATTTTTGCAAGGATGTGAGAGAAAAACTAAGCATGGACCTATCTAAGGAAGGGATCCCTATCAAAGGTGTTATGAAGAGACTGCTTCCTGAAAAGGAGGCAAAATACGTGGTCACCCAAATGTCGGCCCTTGCAACTCAAATTCTATTTGAGTCTTCAAGAAGGGGTAATTACTTCTTGACCAAAGAGGATGTTCATGTTTCTATAGATGAAATCCCTATAGGTGGCAATCTAAAAATCAATTCAAACAAGACATCAGAAGAATTGATAGGGTACAATACAGATGAAAAAGCATTTTCCACTTTTAATGAAGATAAATATGATAGAATATTAGTTTTTAATGATGTTTGGATCTTGGAATCCGATGGCAACAATTCTTCTACCAATACTAAAGCTAGGACTATGTTGATATCTCCTCAAGGAGATATTTTTCCTTCATGCAAGTTGCAATTTAGCAACACCAACAATATAGCTGAATGTGAATGTCTATTTCTCATATTAAAGGATACTCAAGACCAAGATGTCAAACTCCTTCACACCAAAGGAGATGCTAAGCTAATGGTTTGTCAAGAGTTTGATGCTGACAATCAAAACATGTCCTGGAATGAACTAGTAAAACAACAAGCTGTGGTAGTGGACCATACTGCTATACTCCAAAGTTAGCAAAAGGAACTCTTCGCAGAGAGAGCAAGGAGTTACAATTGTTGGATTGGAGACCACGTCTTGCCATGGCACAAGAAGAGAGAACCAAAAGGAGTGCATAGAATATGTGATTCCTAGTGGAGATTTCCATTTGCTCATCATTGATTCTAGGAACAAAATAGTTTCCTACTAGTTTATTAAGATGGAGGGCCATTTTCATTATCTCACAATGGGAAGCATTTGAATCACTTCAATTCTTGAAGTATCAGATAAGTTCACCTATGAATATGTATGTTTGTATAGTCTTTATTTCTATTTTGTGCTTTTTGTTTTCATTTTTTAGAGCCTTTCATTTTGGGTAGCACGACTCCATATCCCAATGGCACACTTCAAGGCACTAGAGATTTTGGTTTCTACTCCCCTCGGCTATTTCAAGTTTTCAACTGAAGGAAGTCCCCCAACTAGAGCCAGCTATTATCCCCAAAAATTGTCACTCATTTTTGGGAAAACATTTGAACTATTTTGGTCCTATAGACCAAAATCCTCTCTTCCCTTTTCAAAAATTGTTATGTGCATTCTAATTCTCCATTCTTCAAGCTTTTCAAAAATCTACGGACTCTGTAGGCTTAAAACTACGGACTCCGCAGGCTCATTTATACGGACTCTACAGGTTTGAAACTACGGACGCTATAGGCTCATTTCTACAAAATCCACAAGTGGGATTCTATAAACTCTTTCAAGGCTTGAGAGGCTTAGAGAAAACTATGGACTCTACAGGCCAAGTCCTACGAACTCACTTTTATGGACTTCGCAGGTCGATTTTTATGGACTCTATAAGAAAGAAACAAGCTCTCAACACTTATGTGATTTCAAAGTTGGTTCAATCAAAGGTTCAAGGGAATGCCCTAAAGCTGAGTGCCCTTGTGGAGGGAAATGAACCAAGCCAGTGCCCTTGCAGAGGGAAGTGAGAAAAAGCGAATAGGGAATTCCTTCGAAAAAGTTCCCACGTCAAAGTTGTTAATGATCATTTCCCTCGGACAAAATGTCTGAAGGAATTACTTTGAAATTTTGTCTGAAGGAAATAAGCCTGATCGAAGAGAAAATCCTAAAGGCCGCCTGATGAAAAAAGACAAAGCAAAGGAAATATTTTCTTCGAACAAATTGTTCGAAAGAATTAAAGCCTGAAGGCCACCTGAAATATCTTGAAGGGTAGGTACCCTCATGGGGGACACTCAACACTTAGAAAATGAATCATCTTTCAAGACCCTGAAGGGCAAGTTCCCTCTAGGAAAGATCAAACCTCAAAGTATAGCAAAATTTGCCACGTGTCCCTTATAAAGTTGAAGTGGAAGCTGCCAAGTGTCATTTGTCGAGACACAATTTCTAATCAGTTTCAAAGTTACAGAACATGCCATGTGTTCCATTATAACTCAGTGGAATCTACCAAGTGTCAACATCTACAGCTTCTTCCTTTTGTGTCGTAAAGACTGTGGTGGGTCCTAGGTGAGTGGCTAAACTCGAGCAGAATGTGCCATGTGTCATCATGCACATGAGTCCAAATGAGTCCCGAATGTTCTACAATGTTTTTAGGAGCTCAAAAGAATTCACCACATGTCATCTTTAGTAAGACTCTCAAAAGGTATCTAAAGCTTCATAGAACATGCCACATGTCCCATTAAAACTCAGTGGAGCACGACACGTGTCTACATCTACATTTTAAGCTTCAAAGCTTCTTTCAATAAGTCTCTCTCATAGTTCCATGGAGGGTGACAAGTGGCAACTATAAAAGGTTTCAATATGTTTTTCCAAGAGTAGTGGAATGTGCCACATGTCCCTTGCAAAGCTCTGTGGAAGCTGACAAGTGTCAACATCTGTAGCTTCTTCCTTTTGTGATGTAAGGACTGTGGTCTGCCCCAAGTGAGTTGCTATAAGTCAAGTAGAAGCTGTCAGGTGTCATCTTCCATAGGACTCTCAAATGGTGTCTAAAGTTGCTATAAATTAAGTAGATGATGCCACGGTCCTCACCTATTTCACAATGGAACATGCCATGTGTCACTTATTGAGATCAGAAAAAAGTAGCCAGAGCAAGCAGGAAAGACATGAAGGAATTACTAAGGAGGATGATGGGCCCGTAGTAATCAAATTTAGGGAAACCAAGTAGCTATTGGCTTTTAAATGATGATAGACCCAAAGACATCAAATTTGTGGCAATAAAATAACTATTGATCCTTACAAGATTAAGCACGGACCTGAATGCATTCAAAGACCTTCAGGGTGAAAGGGAAACCACCGAAAGGAAGAACCAAATGAATTAGAAAGGAGAAAAGGTATCCTGAGGGCTTGAATCATAGTAGAAAGAGGGAAAGGCCAAAATATCTATAGGAGTTATTTCCAGTAGGTGGAACAGTCCACCAAGTAGATATTTGAGCCTGCAAACATTAAAGGTGTAGCCTGTTTATCTCCTTTAAAGTAAAGGCAAAGTGGATAGCTGCACAAATATCAATTGATATAAAAAATGACTCAAGCCCAAGAGAAGACATTTGAGATGAATCAACATGCCATAGTTAAGATGGCTGCCCTATTCTACCATGGCCCTCTTTGACAAAACTAAAAATGCATTTAATGCATTGAGTGCGGCATGGGTTATTCCATGGAACAAAGTGCCAAGCCTTTCTCAGCTGTTATATATTTTAGTCTCTTATATCATTTTAAGGGAGATATTCCTGTTACTAAATGCAAAACTCTACCTAAATTGAAAGGTGAATATTGAGACTTTGAACTCAGATTATTGTTCATATTATTTTATCTAAATGAGAAAGAAAGTTGCTTGTAGACTTTGTGCTGTTATAGCTTTTGCTATTTTAAAAAATTATTCTTATGTCTATTTCCTAGGAGTATTCTTGTTTATTTAATCTAACAAGTAGAAATAATGGAAGTAATCAAGAAGGTGTCTTGAATCCAACTATGGAGAGACTTTGTGCCCCCACAATTGCCTTTAGTGTGTTTGTCTATTTTCTCTTCCTATGTAAAGGATCTTGGGACAACTTTGTGCCCTCATTATCCTTCATATTTTGTTTCTATGTAAAGGACCTTGGGATGACTTTGTGCCCTCATTTTCCTTTGTATCTCACTCTTGGGCAGTCAAGGTGGAGACTTTGTGCTACACTTCAGTCTGTTGGTTACTACACCTTTGGTTACCAATTACTTGTCACTACCTGAAAGAACTCTTATTGTTCCCTGCAAGATCACTTTTGAAAGAAGAGAAGTGCCTTCAGTGTCTTCACGAAGACTTTTTCCTCTATTTCTGAACATCATCTCTGAAAAAAGAGAAATGGATGGTGTTATCCTACCCCTGAATGTTATTTTCTACTTATATATATAGTATATAGCCTTTCATATTTATAGGGAACCTCCCCTTGATGAGAGGAGAGATTTGTCCCCTATTGATGTAGTAAACCTGCACACTTGGATAACCAATATCCCTATGCTATGGTTGAAGAGACCTATTTTGCTCACCAGTTAGCTGGTCGACAAAATATTCACCCAATAGTTTTTTGGTGACTCCGCTGGGGACACAGTAATTTTGTGTAATTTAAAGCCTCAAGCTTCAGATTAAAACATCACCTGTGTCTTACCCATTATCATTATAGCCTTATCCATTTATTTTGCTAGGGAAGAATGAGCAATTCCAGTTCTTTTCCATTGTTAATCTTCCTCCCAACTTCACACAATAATTTTTGGTGACTCTGCTAGGGATTTACATGCAATCTAAAGCCTCAAGTTTCAGATTGAAGGAGTCACTACCCTTATCCATTATAGACTCTGGAAACTCCATTCTATGTCTTACACATTATCATTATAGCCTTACCATCTCCCTCCACCTCCATGTTAACTGGGATAGAACGCGCAGTTTGAAGCCTCAAGCTTCAAGTTGAAGCAGGGCCAGTTCTTTCCCATTTTTGTTCTACAATTTGGAAAATCCACACTATACCAAGAGCCAGAGATCGCAAGGTGTTGTTGATCCTATTTTTAAGTTGGTGCAGTAGGGTAATTTTGATCTGTTCCCTCCCTAACTTCAAGCTCAAAGATCCAGTAGTGTTCCTCCTACCCATACCAAGACACCAACACAAGGTAGAGCTACTTTTTTTGCTGTTAGTAGAGCTTTGCCTATTGACATGCTGCCTAGATTTTTTATCCCTCTTCTTCATAATCCAATCATGGTAGTTCAAGGCCCCTGGGGTAACTCTTTTGTCCCACTTAATTTGACTCCAACCCTGCATGAACTTCCATGAAGCTCAAGGAAGAATTTCCCCAAATTCTTTGGTGATGGGAGAGTTCACCCTGATGAACATATTGTAGCCTTTAGCATAGCCTGTGGCTTAATAGGAGTGGAATTTAAAGACATGGCAATTAGGCTTTTGTGGAAACACTACAAGGTGCTACTACAGACTAGTTCTACCATTTGAAAGCTAAATCAGTGACTAATTTGAACACACTCAAAGCTAAATTTGAAGCCAGGTTCAAGCCTATAGAAGATGCACATGCTTTGTTGTCCCAACTCACACAGATGAAGAAGGAGCCTCATGAGCCTATGATGGATTTCATTGCCAAGTTTGACAAGCTTAGGAATAGAATTCCTGTAATAGCTTAGCCAACACTTGAAAATCTCAAATGCTTCTTCATCAATTCATAGCTGCCTAAAGTGAGTTTTCTGATGAGATGTGCTGGTCACACAGACCTTGTTTCTACTTAGGACTTGGTTACTAAGGTAAAAGATGACCTTATCTTGGAAGGAAAGATAAGGAGAGATCCTAACAGAGGTAAATCCTCTTCATCTTCTAAGTATCCATCTACAGGCACCATTGATCAAATGGTGCAAAAGATGGAAAATGAACTACTAGCCTTGAAGAGAAAATGGCCCAAATTATGTTTGCTCCTCCTAATCGAGATATGCCAAGGAGGAAATTTCAAAATCAGCCATATCAAGGCAATGCTGCCAGGAATCAAGGGTAGCCAAATCATCTTCCTCCCCCATAGAGGAACCTTGCCCTTGAAGCACCTCCAACCAACTCAGCAATTGGATATTTAGAAATAGAACATGATTTATCTTTCCAACCTAAGTTTGATCAAGAAAATGATGTTGATCTCTTCCTAGAGGATCAAGAAGAGTCAACTGGCGACTCCCAAATTGGTTTCCTAAATTACCAAGAGGAACCTAGAAGTAAAGCTGAAGTAGTCAAGGGATCATATGCAGTATTCACCTGGTCTAATAACCAGTCAGCCCAGTAGGCTAACAAAGAAAAGATAGAGGAGCAGCCCCAACTAGCAATTTTAATTGCTAATCAGGGAACCACTCTTCCTTTCTAGTCAAAGGACCCCATGATTTCAAGAAAGGTAAATGCCTCAAATATCCCTATGCCTTCTACTTCAAATTTGTAGGCCAGTCCTCCCCCTCCCAAAAACCAAAAGGATGAACTCCCATCCTCTCTTCTTAGTCCATTTTAGTCATTTGACATAGTTGACCATGTCAAGAAAACTACAATCCAAATGACTAAATTCGAATTCCTACAAGACAATCCTGAGCAGTTGGACAGGTTGATAGAGTGTGTGAAGAATAAAGTCGTCCCTATAAGACAAGAGATTATAAAGGTAAATCATGATCCCCAAGAAACATGCCCATCCCAAATAATCTTGTCTTTACTCCTCCTATGGCTAGTGGGAAAATAGAGCCTTTTTATGTTTCCCTATTGATAAACGGTCATAAGCTGAGCAACTGCATCATTGATTCCAGTGCTTCAAACAATGTCATGCCTATCAAAGTGGAAAAATCTCTTGGTATCACGCTGACCAAAAAAATTGGGAGATGTTTCTCCATGGAGAACAAACAAGTGCCACTGTTGGGACAAATCAAGGATGCCCAATTTGCATTTGCCACGTTTACAGAAAAGAGAATCAAGATGACAGTCCTGGTGGCCGACGTCCCAGCATCTTATGGCATTTTGCTTGGATGAAATTTCTACAAGGATGTGGGAGGAGAACTAAGCATGGACCTATCTGAGGCAAGGATCCATATCAACGGTGTTATGAAGAGACTACTTCCTAAAAAGGAGGTAAAATACATGGTCACCCAAATGTCAACCCCTACAGCTCAAATTTTGTTTGAGTCTTTAAGCAGGGGTAATTACTTCTTGACCACAAAGGGTGTTCATGTTTCGACATATGAAAGCCCTATAGGTGGCAATCTAAAAATCAATTCAAGAATTGGTAGGGTGAAGTAAAAATGAAAAATCATCTTCCACTTCTAATGAAGAGAAATCTGATAGAAGATCAGTTTCTAATGATGTTTGGATCCTAAAATCTGATGGTAGTAATTCTTTTACTAATGCTAGAGATGGGACTGTGTTGATATCTCCTCAAGGAAATATTTTTCCTTCATGCAAGTTGCAGTTTAACAACACTAACAATACAAGTGAATGTGAATCTTTGTTGCTCAGATTAAAGGCTGCTCAAGACCAAGATGTCAAACTGCTTCACACCAAAGGAGATGCTGAGTTGATGGTTTGTCAAGAGTTTGATGCTGACAATCAAAACATGTGCTAGACTAAACTAGTAGAATAACAAGCTATGGTAGTGAACCATACTACTGTACTCCAAAGTTAGCAAAAAGAACTCTTCACAAAGAGAGTAAGGAGTTATAGTTTTTGGATTGGAGACCATGTCTTGCCATGGCACAAGAAGAGAGAACCAAAAGGAGTGCACATAAAATGTGATTCTTGGTGGAGAGTTTCATTCGCTTGTCACTGATTCTGGGGACAAAATGGTTTCTTACTATTTTATCAAGACAGAACACCATTTTCATTATCTCACAATGGGTAGTGTCTGAATCACTTTAATTCTTAAAGTATCAGATAAGTTCACCTATACATATGTATATTTGTATAGTTTTTATTTATATTTTGTGATTTTTGTTTTTAGTTTTTGGAGCCTTTCTTTTTGGGTAACACGACTCCATATCCCAATGGCACACTTCAAGGCACTAGAGATTCTAGTTTTTACTCCCCTCAGCTGTTTCAAGTTTTCAATTGAAGGTTGTCCTCCAACTGGAGCCAACTGTTGTCCCCAAAAAATGTCACTCATTTTTGGGACAACATTTGAACTATTTTGGTCCTACTGACCAAAATCCTCTCTTCCCTTTCAAATATTGTTCCTGTGCATTCTAATTCTCCATTCTTCAAGCTTTTAGAAATCTACGGACTCTACAAGCTTAAAAATATGGACTCTGTAGGTTCACTTTTACAGACTTTGAAGGCTTGAAACCACAGGCTTCATAGGCTCATTTCTATGGACTCCACGGTCAGGATTCTACAGACTCTTTCAAGGCTCAAGAGACTTAGATAAAACTATGGACTCTATAGGCCAAGTTCTATGGACGCAGTTCTATGAACTTCACAGGTCAATTTTTATAGAATCTACAGGAAAGAAACAAGCTCTCAACACTTAGGTGATTTCAAAGTCAGTTCAATCAAAGGTTCAAGGGACTACCCAAAAGTTGAGTGCCTTTGTGGTGGGTAATGAACCAAGCCAAGTGCCCTTGCAGAGGGCAGTGAGCAAAAGAAAATAGGGAATTCCTTTAGAAAATTTCTTGTGGCAAAGTTGTTAAGGATCATTTCCCTCGAAAAAAATGTTCAAAGGAAATAACCCCGATCGAAGAGAAAATCCTGAAGGCCACAGGATGAAAAAAGATGAAGTGAAGGAAAGATTTCCTTCAGACAAATTGTCTGAAGGAATTCCTTTGGACATTTTGTCCAAAGGAATTAAAGACCGAAGGCCACCTGGAAGAACCTGAAGGGTAGGTATGCTCACACGGGATACTCGACACTCAAAAATGAACCATCTTTCAAGATCCTGAAGGACAAGTTCCCTTTAGAAAAGATCAAACCTCAAAGTGTAGTATAAGCCATCATGTGTCCCTTATAAAGTCAAAGTGGAAGTTGTCAAGCATCGTCTACCAGGACACAGTTTTTAATAAATTTCAAAGTTGTGGAACATGCCATGTGTTTTGTTATAATTCACTAGAAGCCACCAAATGTCAACATCTGCAGCTTCTTCCCTTTGTGTCGTAAAGACTGTGGTGGTCCCAAGTGAGTGGCTAAACTCAAGTGGAATGTGCCACATGTCATCATCCACATGAGTCTAAATGAGTCCCAAATGTTTCTAAAGTGTTTCTAAGAGCTTAATGGAAGCTGCCATGTGTCATCTTTTGCAGGACTCTCAAAAGATATCTAAAGCTTCATGGAACATGCCACATGTCCCATTAAAACTTAGTGGAGCATGACACGTGTCTACATCTACATTTTAAGCTTCAAAGCTTCTTTCAATAAGTCTCTCTCATAGTTATGTAGAGGGTGACAAGTGGCAACTATGTAAGGTTTCAATATGTTTTTCCAAGAGTAGTGGAACATGCCACATGTCCCTTGCAAAGCTCTATAAAAGACGACAAGTTTCAACATCCACATCTTCTTCCTTTTGTGACGTAAGGACTGTACTAGGCCCCAAGTGAGTTCTTATAAGTCAAGCAGAAGTTACCAGGTGTCATCTTCTGCAGGACTCTCAAAGGGTGTGTAAAGTTGCTATAAGTTAAGCAAATGCTACCATGTGTCCTCACCTGTTTCACAGTAAAACACGCCATGTGTCACTTGTTGAGATCAATGGAAAGCATCCAGAGCAAGCAGGAAGGACACAAAGGAATTGATAAGGAGGATGATGGGCTTGCAGCCATCAAATTCAAGGTAACCAAGTAGCCATTGGCTTTTAAATGATAACAGATCTAAAGATGTCAAAATAGTAAAAGACAAAAACCATGAAGGCATGTAGGGCAAGAAGCTAGTGATTGATAGAAAGATGGGGGTTAAGAAGACAATGACCTAGATGTGAGGATGGAATCTTTATCACTTTCTCAAATCATTGGTCTTCGACACTCCACCTCTTCGTTCTTCCATTTTAATCTTTTATGTTTTGTACATTCTTCCTTCAAAATAACAAAAGACAGAAACCATGAAGGCAAGAAGGGAAAGAACCCAGTGATTGATAGAAAGATGGGTTAAGAAGATAATGACCTAGATGTGAGGTGGAATACTCGCTCAAATCATTGGTCCTTGACGCTCCACCTTGTCATTCTTCCATTCTACTCTTTTCCTTTTTCTACATTTTTCTTTTGCAAAACTTTCAAAATGGTAAAAACAGAAACCATGAAGGCAAGAAGGACAAGAAGCCATTGATTGATAGAAATATTAGGGTTAAGAAGACAATGACTTAAATGCAAGGGTGGAATATTTATCACTCTTTCTCAAATCATTGGTCTTCCACACTCCACTTCATCATTCTTCCATTCTGCTCTTTTCCTTTTTCTACATTTTTCCTTTGCAAAACATCAAATATAGCAAAAGACAGAAACCATGAAGACAGGAAAGACAAGAAGCTAGCAATTGATAGAAAGACTGATTGGGTTAAGAAGACCATGACCCAGATGCAAGGGTGGAATCTTTAGCACTCACTCTCTCTCAAAACATTGGTCATGTCAACGAAGAATTCCTTTAATCAGTTTTAAATCCTTCTTCCTTCTATGCTATGCACTTTATTCGAGCCTACGTTGGAGAGGAGCAGATGAATTCAAAGGGAAAAGTGTGGAATGTTGAGAAGCTACATTCTATTTTTAGGCTGACAATGAGGAAAATAAAAATTTATACCATTATTGCAAGGCATGTAATATTCATGTCTATTCAGAGTCACAGGAAGCAAACTACAAAGGCTCAGCTAGCATCCATGGTAAGCGGATTCCTCTTAAGTTTTCAGTCGTTGGAGATTATATTGGATATAATTTTTGAGTTTTGTAAAGATTGAGAGAAACAATCAGGAGGATTCTTAAGAAATTATGATTCCAGGAGGACCTTATGAGGATCAACAGGTGTCTTCCAAGTGTGAAAAGGGGTCATAAAAGGGTTGTTTTTCCCATTTTAAGGATGATTTGGTTATGATTGACTCCTTTTTATTGAGCAGTGCCACGATATTTTGAGCTTACCTGATGACTCCCCCAATGTGAGTCTAGGAAAGGGAAAATTCCCATCTTCATATTGGAAGCCATGTATAATAGGGACCAAGAACCTACAAGTCACTTTAAAAGCCCCTTTATTTAATGGGTTGTCCTTAAGAAATTGATGTTGGAAGGCATTCGATGGTCCCATTTCAATGGTGCCTTCGGACTTTTCCATTGTAGATTTTCATATCAATTTGATAAACCAAATTATTTTTAAGGTTGTCAATTTTATAAGTTTGTTTTGAGTCTTTCTTCTTAAAGGGTGGTAGGGTCGGTGATCTATCAACTTGTCACCATGGGTTCGAGCCTCTTGGTCCTCATCAAGGCCACCTCCCAGATATTAATATGCATTATATACAATATAAAAAAAATAAATTCAAGTTTGATTCAAATATTTCTAACAAATTTGCTTCGAATCTTTCTCAAAAAAATTTTGAATGTCATAATATTTTAGTATTGTTGGACCAATCATTGGTTGGCATGATAAAGTTTTAATCTTTGATTACTATTCAAGTTGAGGGCCCATTTACTTTAATTATCCTTTTGTCAAAAAGAATATCTTCTTTACAAAGAAGACCATAAAGTTGGTGAACATGAGAGAACTATAATAAAGAAGTATCTATCATGTCTTTAAATAAGCAATCTTGCAAATTTTCCCTCATACGAGATATGTGAAAAAGAGAAGTTAATGCAAACTTTTTCTAAAATACATGATAAACATTATAAAGCAATAAAGAAAATCTCACCAAGCAAGTGGAAAAAGGTTAATTGTTAAAAAGAGAGATTTTTGTTTGCAAATGATTGAAATAAGAAAAACAATTTATACTTAATTTATTTATTTATATATATATATATATATATATATATATATATATATAATGTTGTAAAAATGAGAAATGAAGAAATATGATCGTAATGAAAAATGTCTTTGTGAAAGGTTGTATATAAAAAATGAATTTTCATAAATACATTTTTTCTAATAATTTTTAATATAAAATTAAATATTTTTAATTTAATTATACAAATAAACCTTATGATTACAACAAGATGGAATATAATATAATGATTTGTATAATATTTAACAAATTTTAGATAAATATATATAAGATATATGTACTAGTAACTTTATTTATTTAAAGTGAATTTTTAATAAAATTGAATTTTAATATTTAAATATAATTTTTTAATAATTAAATTTTAACTTTAAATTTTTTAATATTTTATTAAATTTTAATCATTTTATTAAAAAAATATATATTAATATAAAGTTAAATGTTTTATTTATATATATCCAAACTCTGGAGTTTAAATTTGATGGTCGAGTTTATGTGTCATGAATTATGATAATTGTTTAACATTACTCTTTAAATATTAATATAAATTGCAATAAAAAATATATTAAAAAATATATTTATTTATTATAATTTTTTATAGTTTTTGAGGTCTACTTAAAATTTTATATTTCATTTAATATAATCTTTTAAGAAAATTGATTACATACATTAAAAAATAAATTATCTTTATAAATTAATGAATGGTTTTAAGTTATAAACTCTATTTGATGAAAAGTATAATTTAAGATAAAGTTCTAAATATTAATAAGCCTTTGAAACATGGCACCGTTTAACTTAACATATATTTATTTCAGTGATATATGGTAATTTTAAAGTAAAGTTATGCCTTGTAATGATTGAAACATGATTGTTCACATTGTCTGGGTATTGTGGTTCTCAAAGAAATGAAAAAAATACCATAAAAAATGGGTCATTATCATATTTTAGTTTCTTAATTTTTTAACATGAAACGATCCCTTTACGTTATATTTTTTGCAACATAATTTATACATAATGCACAACAAAAAATAGATAGTATTAATATATTTGTTATTAATATATGTATGTGTATGTATAAAAACACTAGCATACATATTTTAGATAAATATATGTAAAATATATCAATAGATATCATTCTCGAGTCACTCAAAATTCAATACGATATAGGTGCTTCAAGAATGATATATATCCTTGTATTTTATATTTTCATCTATTTTTTAATGTCAAATATTTGTCTTTTAAAAAATTAAAAGGATAATATCATCTCTTGAATTAAGAGATTGACATAAATTAATATATGAAAAGTTGTGAGAAAAGTTTCAATTCTTGATATCCAATAAATCAAGCATTCATTTTCATTTTTTTAGATATTAAGTCCAATATTCCTTAGTTAATAAAGAAAAAAGATAAAATATTAATATAAAATAATTGGTAGATCAAACAAAGTTCGTTATGATTGTGATTGTATTTTGTGTTTAGATATACTATATGATTTTACAAATTATTTTGGACCTCACTATCTTTTTTGATTTTATTTATTTTTTATAATGTTAGCTTTACATGAATTAAATAACTACAAATTTAAATAAATGAATAATTTTTTATTTTAAAATAAAATTACCACAATAAAGATATAAAATAAATAAATTATTATATTTTAAATTAAATAAAATTTTCACGATAACAAATATAGTTCACCTATCATATATTTTAGCATGGTAAATAAATAAATATAATTCACTCATCATATATTTTAGCATGATAAATATACAATTAAAAGTCAGTTTCTAATTAATTATTAATTACACTCTTCCACACCTCCCCATATTAAATTATTTTATTAAGTCGGCTTCTAGTTAATTAATTACCAACCCACTTATGTCATACATATTTTTACCCTCCCTCGAATGTCACCATAGAGAAAACCTATCAGTGTAATTAAAACTAGCATACATATCTTAGATAAATCTATGTAAAATACACTGATAGATATCATTCTCAAGCCACACACAATTCAATATGATATAGGTGCCTCGAAAATGATATTTATCTTTATATTTTATATTTTCATCTCATCCTTTTAATAAAGAAATGGATAATATAAAATAAATAAATAAATAAATTATTATATTTTAAATTAAATAAAATTTTCACGATAACAAATATAGTTCACCTATCATATATTTCAGCATGGTAAATAAATAAATATAATTCACCCATCATATATTTCAGCGTGATAAATATATAATTAAAAGTCAGTTTCTAATTAATTATTAATTACACTCTTCCACACCTCCCCATATTAAATTATTTTATTAAGTCGGCTTCGAGTTAATTAATTACCAACCCACTTATGTCATACATGTTTTTACCCTCCCTCGAATGTCACCATAGAGAAAACCTATCAGTGTAATTAAAACTAGCATACATATCTTAGATAAATCTATGGAAAATACACTGATAGATATCATTCTCAAGCCACACACAATTCAATACAATATAGGTGCCTCGAAAATGATATTTATCTTTATATTTTATATTTTCATCTCGTCCTTTTAAAAAAGAAAGGGATAATATCATCTCTTGAATGAGAAAATTCACATAAATTGATATATGAAAAGTTGTGAGAAAAATTTTAATTTTTGATATCCAAAAAATCAAGCATTTCATTTTCATTTTTTGGGATATTAAATCCGATATTCCTTAATTAATAAGGAAAAAAGACAAAACAATAATATTAAATAATTGGTAGATCAAACGAAGTCCATTCTAATTGTGATTGTACTTTGTGTTTGGATATACTGTATTTTAGACCTTACTAGCTTTTTTTATTTTATTTATTTATTATAATATTAACTTTACATGAATTAAATAATTACAAATTTAAATAAATAAATATTTTTTAATTTTAAAGTAAATAAAATTACCACAATAATAAATATAAAATAAATAAATAAATTATTTTATTTTAAAGTAAATAAAATTACCACAATAAAAAATATAATTCACTTACTTATCATATGTGTAAATAAATAAATTCTTTTATTTTAAAGTGAAAAATTACCAAAATAACAAATATAAAATAAATAAATAAATAATTTTATTTTAGAATAAAAAAATTACCACACTAATAAATATAGTTCACCTATTAAATATTTCAGCATGGTAAATAAATATAACAAATATAATTCCCTTATATTTCAGCGTCTAATTAATTATTAATTACACTCTTCCACACCTTCCCATATTAAATTATTTTATTAAATTAGCTTCCAATTAATTAATTGTCAACCCACTCACATCATTACGCCCTTTCACCCTCCTCGAATGTCACTATAGAGAACACCTATTGATGTAAAAATACACTATAAACATTAAAAAAATCACAATAAATTTTCATGTAGTTTTCAAAATTGCCTTTATAACATTAATATACATTTATCTCTTATCTTAATTATAATATAATTTTTAAATTTTATTTTAATTGAAATGATATACATTTTCATAATTTAAATTTTTTTAAAATTTCATTTCTCACACACACACATATAAACATTTAAAAATTAAAAATATATAAAATAATAAATGACAAACATAAAAACTTGTTAAGAAACTTCTCATTTACAGAGCTCGGAGATATATCGCATGCAGGTTCCATGATTCTATTGAAGCTATCAACATGAAGACCAAAGTTTACGTCTTACCACAATCATTACATAACATTTAAGTAATGTTTTACAACTATTGGATAACCTCTAAAGAATGTTATAACAATTGACCGTGGGAAATGTCCAAAATATTATAACCATAACTCATCATCAAAGGCCCTCCTTCCTCCTGCATTTAAAAAGCTTTGCTTGAAAGCAAAACAAAATAAAATTGACCAAATCTATCTATGAAATTGTGAACTAGAGGCCATAGTAGTTTGGTAAAAAAAAAGTGCATTCTTGATCATGTTCGCTACATAGCCCACAATGGCACCAGATTAAATTCATAATGGAGCTTATGCTCTGAACAACAATACAACCATATGATACAATTTGTACATGAAAAGATCCATGACTACAATAAAATAAAATGCAATAAATGTTTTGTCATATATGAGACTAGAGAATCATATCCAAGAAGTATATCTGCCATGACTACAACTTTTTGCAATACAATTCAGTTCAAAAAGAAGAAGTTGGATATAAAGTATATCTGTTAGATGCCTTCCATATTCATAAATTTAATGTGATCAACTAGTTTCCTGCAATGCGATACAATGCAGTGCAAAAAAAGAAAATAAGTGTAATGGGCTTTTGAAATGGAAGAAATTAAAAAAAACCCTTTTTTATTATGGGACTTTAAGGAGACTAGAGTAGCTCCCCATTGATAAGGTTGATGTTAGATTACCCTTAAATAAATCAAAGAAACCTGCAAGCGTTCTTCCTGTGATGGGATTTTTGACAAGATTTTCTTCCGCATGTTGACATTTGAAAAGAGAAAGTAAGAGGTAAATGGAGCACAATAATAAAAAGCAAGAAGAGGGATTTTTTTCCATGATAACAATGACCAACTTGATCAATAGTGGGAATCACAGGCATATGGTTAAGGCACGCATGGAAAATGAAGCAACAATCACAAAATCCTAGTAATAATGGATTCATTAAAACAATCTCTCATATTAAAGTATAACGTTGATTAGTACTCATTGTATAAATATTTATTGTAATCATTTTTACATGTAATTTATATTGAAAATTGTACAACTTATATAAATAATATGTTTTTTATATTTTTAAATTTCAACATTAACTTGAAATATATATATATATATATATATATATATATATATATATATATAATAAAAAATAAATCAATTTATTTTTTGTTTATTTATCGAACTCAAGTGATATGATTAATTTTTAAGAAAATTTAATATTTATTGAACTTAAAAATATATATTTTTTATCCTTAAATTGTTTCAAAAGTTAAAGATGTTGATATGATTGCTCTGACATAATAGCTCTGATATAGGTTGTCTTATTTTTGTTGAGTTATAAAAGACCCAGTGGTCAGCATGCTATAAATGATAGAGAAGTTAACGGTGCCGATTGAATGACCAACCCCCATAACATTAAAAAAAAGGTGCTATTCCAATGTTATTCTTAAACTCGTATTATTTTTATTGAGTGGAATCATATTATCTATGTTTTCCATGACAAAGTACATGCTAAGATAAAGATAAAAATAATATTTTATTCTTTTAAATAGAAAGTGATGTGATACGGTTCAAGTCTATGTGACCAAACAATATCTTGTGCCATTATCACACTTCAATGCAAATTTACTAAAATTCTATGCCATGTAAAATTAAATAAACATAACAAACAATGACACACATTAACTTGTTCATGCTTTTTCCCAAACTAGTTATCACTATCATCGACTTCACTTGTTTTGTTTTTACGTGTGTTGCCATTATAAAGAAAGACAAAACACTTGGAAGTGCACTATTGATTTCTTGGTAAGTCTTTGCTTTTTGTTGTATTTTTTTTTTTTTTGGTGTAAAATTATTTCCCTTTCCTCTATTTATTGTTGTTAATATTATTACCACATAGCTTGAGCATAGCCTGCATCATAATTCCTCACTACCGGAATGATAATCCATAATAAATACAAAAGAAGGCTTTCAAAATCAAATCTAAACAACACCAAAGTTGAAAAAGATATCAAGATTTTTATAATCATTCACTATTTTTGCAGAGATGGGGGTTGTCTTAGATTTGAAAAGTGCCATGACAATATTTCTAATGAAAGGGTGTCATTCTCTTCACATATTTCTCATGTGTATCTGTATATGCTTCCATTTGTTTTATTCATGGTAGCTCTAGTTTTTGAGATACAAAATAAGCTAGCCATTGAAATAATAACTCTGAAGTGTACATTTATGATAAACTCTTTAAATGGACAAGAATTTCCATTTGAAGAAATGTGTGTATGGACAAGTCCTCTGTAACCTCAAAGTGTTAAGGCAACACCACTAATTTAGGTTTTGAGGATAATATTTTACACAAGTATGTTTAATGATAGATATCAAAATAAGTTTCAACACCCATGTGTAAAGGGAGCATACCAGTTAATTTCGCTATAACATCTTCAAATTTGTTTGAAAATAGACACTTCAATTTCTTGCCCTGATCAAACCAATCCCCAAAACCATAACATGAGCTTCCACCTTTGTTCCATCATCTAACATAATCCTCTTACAAGAAAAAATCGGGCTAAATGATTTTTGAAAACCAATTAGACCAAGTACTCTGCTTTTGGAAAAATATTATTCGAAAATGATCCAGTGCTGCAAGAATATATCTCCTAAAGAAATTTTTTACTTCTAAATTAAATACGAGATGGATTTATGAATGGGATTGCATGTAGTGGATGAACAAATATTTATTTTTTATTTTATAACTCATTGGAGATGCATTGAGGACCCCTCTCAATTCATTGAAGATGCATTGAGGACCCCTCTCAATTCATTGAAGATGCATTGAGGACCCCTCTCAATTCATTGAAGATGCATTGAGGACTCCTCTCAATTCATTAGAGATGTATTGATGACTCTTCTCATGTATTCAAAGCTAACTCCACCTTTACATTCCATTAAAGTAGTATAGTCATTTGTGGGAATTAACTGTAGACACATAAAATTAAATTTTAAGCTACAATCATGCACTTGTGACCACTCTTTTACACACTTAGCTCTAGACCTATCCTAAGGACCTTTTTGATCACTTTTGATCACCTTACACACTAGATTCTAAGTTGATATATGACACTTGAATGAACTTAGCCCCATCTTGATCAACCTTAGACACCTTTTAGGCCCTACATAATACTCAACATGATGGAATCACCAATTAGACAAGAGTGCCCTAGGGGACTATAGGGCATTACTCTATTGTCCTCCCCTCTCTCATGTTTTCCTGCTAAATAATTCTTAATTAACTAAATTCAAAGCTATAAGAAGGTCAGCCCATGTCCGTAATGATCCCCATTCAAAGTATTTTCAATGATATGGCTATATAAATACTTTTCAAACCATTTTGTAGAGAAGGAGGATTCCATATCAAAAATTGCTAGAATCACGCTTGGACATTCATAGTAGAATGCATATTCTCCTAATTCTAATTGCATACAACCTTAGTATCCTAGAGCTCAAGTTTGAATACATTTTACAGGTCACAAGTCAAAGTTAAAGTACTTAATCACATCAATATTACACTAACATCTACTACATTACACTAGTTATTCACACCACCGTAGCATGGGAGAACTACATGAATTTTGATTCCTCTTTAGATTATTGGTATGTAGGTAGTGCTCAACACATGGGGTGTTCAGCTCTCGCCTAACTTCAACCGCTAACCCCCTTTTCCCCATTGATTTGTATTGGTCTTCACATCTCAATGAGCTAAGGTTTTTAAATAAAAATCAATTATAAAGTGTTCTCTGCAAGTGATTGTAAGCTCCTATACCAGATACAAGCTCTATAAATGAAGATACAGAGAACCTAAAAACCTTGATTTCCTCACTGCACATGGATATGAGCACTCTAGATTGGACAGGAGTGCCACCCCTCTAGTGTCCTCTTTCTAGCCTTGTTGTCTAGGCCCAAATTTAGTTCAAGAAACCTGATTTTAGGGACCAAACCTCTGCACAAAAAATTTCAAATCCTAATTCTTTTCTGAGACACAATTTCTAACAAAACCTTTATTCTCTCCTTACATTTTTACTATTTTTAATAAATTTTAAAATACAATAATTTCAAATCAATGAATATTTTCATTATTATATTATTCTCCTATTTTTACACAATCATATTGTTATCTAGAATTTTCAAACAAACCCAACAATTAAAAAAACATTAACACACTTTATTTCTTTCCATACTTTAGAATCTCATGTGCCCTTGTATATGATTATAACCACCACTAGTTAGCTTCTATTTTCAAAATATTCATTTTATAAAAAATATGTTCATATCACAAAGTTTGTTTGAAAGTGTTTCCATACTTTAGAATCTCATGTGCCCTTACACATGATTGTAACCACTCCTAGTTAGCTTCTATTTTCAAACTATTCATTTTCCAAAAAATATGTTCATATCATAAGGTTTGTTTGAAAGTGCCAATATAAAACCATGTGAAAAGTTATATATTATTAAGTAATTTCTTAAATTATTTGTTAATTCTAGTAAAAAAAAATAATTAATATTTTTTTAATAATTCACATAAATAAAATAAAATAATAAATAATTTTTTTCAAAAAAATTGTTTTTAATTTTATTATTATATAAATTATGGAAACATAAAAAATTTAATAAAATAAAATAAATATTAAATCCTTAAAATTGTAAAAATTAATCAATTATCTATTTTATGAGTCACTAGTGGGAAAACACAAATCACAAACAGATAATACATGGAAATGACAATATTCAATAGGTTCAATTTTACTTCCCATGTTGTTGCAAACAATAAAAATGTTAGAATCAAGAGAGCATACAAAAAACAAGAACTTAAACAAATAAATAAGAACTCAACCCAATTGCTACAACAATTTCTTGAAAGAAAGAGATTCTATTGATCTTCAATTTTCCTTGCTTACAATGATGTGCCCTTAGGGTCTTTAAATAGATTTGAATGCTAACAATAATTAGAAAAACAAACTTGAGACTAATTTTAGTCTTTATATGCAAACTAACTATTTGTCTAACTCACTGAATGTTAACTGCCTCTCTAACAATTTAACTAACTGTTTGCTAACTAATTGTTCACTCGCTGATTGTTCACTTCTGCATGCATGAAGAGTGGAGAAATTAACCCCAGTCTCCAACAAAAAAATGTGATTCATCCAAGAAGGAAATGATATTTGTTAATGATACAAACAATTTAAAAACAATTTTGATCACATCTTTTTGTAACCAGTAGAATTTTTTTCCCTGCCATATGGAAAAATGGCTCTTAAAAAACATTTACAAACCCTATTCTCATCTTAAGAAAATAAAGAACCCCAAAAAAAATCTCATACATTGTAATAAGTACATGGAAAACGGCGGAGGAAGGAGAAACAAATGAGAAGGAAGGAGAAACGTAGTGGCTAGAATCTTATCAATAAAATAATATATAATATTTGCTTTAGGGTGCTATTGAGACCTATCCATGACAATGCCACGTGGTGAAAATTCAGTGTTTGGAGTCATATGAGGTCGTTTTGTGACTTACGCATTTTGGTTTCTCTATGGAATCGTGAATTCATGGACACATTGGATTATAAAATCTATTCTAATGCTTGGAAAACGTCGTATGGATGAGTTCATACCACAGGATCATCGAAGTCTCTTTTATATGGTCATATGGACCAAGAGACTTTAATGTCTATTGGGGCCACATATATTACAACGATTTTAGTAGGATATCAGTTGGGAAAAGCGAAATCAACATCAGACATGACGCTCACAATCTCTTCTTGCTAAGCTTAAAAGGGTCGTGACCTTTTGAGGGCATGAATCGGTTCAATTATACAGCGAAACTTATTTCAATTGAGATCTGTAGTAGATTATTGATAGTGGCCACATGTATACGTGATAAGCAATTAATGTGAGGAGGTTACATGGACATAAAAAAGGTTTTGTTGGTAGCATACAATTGCAACGTTGATATTTGAAGTGTGTAGATACAATATGTTATAATGTGATGTGGCCATTTCAAGTGATTCTATATAGTATGACAAAGCATGTAAACTTGAATGAGAAAAAATGTAGTTGGATAAATTAATATGCTTATGGAGTCCATGAGAATTGAAAAGGGAGAATCACCATTTCGTGAACTCGAGATTATATGATTTCGACACTGGATGGAATAGATTTTATTGCAATTCGATCACATATTTTAAAATATAGATAAATGCATGAATAACTATGGGTTCGGATGTCAGTACATAATATTATAAAGATGATGAGAGGCCACATTGAACCCTATTAGTGGTGACACTTTGGTGGTCACATGGGTTTTTGAACCAACTAACTCATTCACCTCATACATGATGTGGTATCCACTTTCAAACTCCGTGACTCTTAGTAAGCTCATGAATGCATGGTATTATCGAACTCAATTATAAAATGATGGTGATAACCACTTAAATAACTAAAAATCATATTAGTTTATATTGTAATGTGATTGAGGTAATATATATATATATATATATATATGAACAATTATAAATGAAGGCACATTTTTTTTTTTTTCCATATTAATGTAAATAATATATAGATGTGTTATTGAGTTATAAATTCATATATTTTACAAATCACAAATAAATTAATTAAAATAAAAAAATTGTAATTAATTTCATAATAACATGGGAGAAAACTACAAACACATAGAAATATTAAAAGTGTTTAAAGTAAACCCACTAACTTTGGGAGGGCACTTTATAAATTTAAATTAAAATTATATATATATATATATATATAAACATTTTAAAATGTATCAATAATATCAAATTTAAATTAATAATTAACAAATAAACAAATACATAAAAAATAAGCTAGCTTTTTTTGTGACGTCACCCTAGAGGGCCACCAGATGCATTACAACATATGCGACAAAGAGGAACGTAGGTCCACTACATCCATTCAATGGCCAACTTTGAGTGTATATTTGTATTGAATGCAATGTTTTTAATCTACCAACGGAGTTCAGTTGTGTCATTTATTTCATAATTGATGTTTATTTTATAATGGATGGACCGTATTTTCTTATTTCTATGTCGGATTTTTTTTCTTTTGTAAAATTTGAACCCTGATGTGTACGACTACTTCGGTTCAAATGTTATAATATCCCCTCAATATAAATTTAAAAATAAAAATAAAAAATCAAATATCAAATATCAAATCGCAGTGTTATCCTTCTCGCAGCTTTGGCTGCCCTGCTGTTGTTTAAAGCATCCACACCGTCCGTCATGGCATCTTCCTGCAAAACAAGAAGCGCCGCATTCACCGAATTCTATTGTCGCTTTCAGAGAGCTACAGATTCACCATTCATCTTCAATTTGACAGCGATATGGTCGCTGAATTCTTCAATTCAATTTTAAAGAAACGTAACCTACCGGATAAGTAGATAAAGCGAAGTTAAAGAGGTTACTGTCATATGGAGAGCTACGGATTTATATGGAATGATATCGCTGTGTAATGTAAACCCTGCTACCTGAATTATGGCGTTGGAAGCAGTTACTGTTATCCTTCTCGTGGCTTTGGCTGCCCTGCTGTTGTTTATTGCAGACAACCGCAGAAGTAGAAACAAGCTAAAGCCTCCACACCCTCCGTCATGGCCAATTATTGGGCATCTTCATCTGTTTAACAAGAAGCGCCCCATTCACCGAGTTCTATCCTCGCTTTCAGAGAGCTACGGCCCTATCATTCATCTTCAGCTTGGCTTCCGCCCTCTTTTGGTTATCTCCTCTTCAACTCTGGCAAAAGAATGTTTCACAACAAATGACATAATCTTCGCTTCGCGGCCACGTCTGTCTGCAGGAAAACATATGGGATATGACCACAAAATCTTTGCTTTTGCTCCTTACGGTTCCTATTGGCGAAACATTCGGAAGATGTGCACGATCCAGAACTTCTCTGCAAGCAGAATCGAATCCTTCAAACATGTCCGCCTAGACGAAATTTCTGGTCTGATTCGTTCTTTGTTTGAAAGCTGCCAGCAAGAGGTCACTCCGATCAACATGAAATCCAGGCTTTCCGATCTCACATTCAATATCATTGTGCGCATGTTTGCCAACAAGAGATTGTCGGGAGCTGTTGATTCCAAAGAGTTTCAAGAAGCGCATCAATTCAAGGAGATGATGGAAGAGGCTTTCTTTTTAGTTGGATCCTTTGAGATTGGGGATTACCTGCCGTTTCTGAAGTGGCTTGATCTGCAGGGTCTCATATCTGCCATGAAAAAACTTCAGAAGAAAAGAAATGTCTTTTTGCAGAAATTGCTGGACGATCACCGCGAGAAGCGAGGGGTACATGAACAAGACTTAGTTGATATTCTTATCTCTTCAACAGAGAAACATGAAATTCTGTCTGATAGTAACGACGAAGTGGTGAAGGCCACCGCCCTTGTATGTTCTTCTATCCCTTTCTCTCGCAACTTGTAGTCCTTTTAAAATCTTCTAATGAGACGTTTTTAACTTGCAGTACACGATCTGTTTTTTTTAATAAATTTTTGCAGAGCTTTATAAACGCAGGTACAGACACGTCCTCGGTGACCATCGAGTGGGCACTGGCGGCTCTATTGCAGCACCAGGAAATTTTGAGCAAAGCCCAGGAAGAACTCGACGCGCATGTTGGACGCGACCGATTGGTAGATGAATCAGATCTGCACAAACTGAAACATCTGCAGGCAATTGTGAAAGAAACGTTTAGGTTATATCCAGCGGCACCTCTCCTACTTCCTCATGAGTCTACGGAAGCCGACTACTAGTGAATGCGTGGTCAATTCACAGGGACCCGGCCGTGTGGGAGCGACCGACGGAATTCGATCCGGAACAATTTTTAAGAAGTGGGAAAGAGATTGACGTGAAAGGGCAGGATTTTGAATTGATTCCGTTTGGTTCAGGGAGAAGAATGTGCCCGGGCATGTCTTTGGCATTGAATGTGGTGACGTATATGCTGGGGAGGCTCCTGCAGAACCTCGAGTGGAGCATTCAAGCAGGAACGAGTATTGACATGAGAGAGGGGCTTGGACTCACAATGAGCAAAGCAGTTCCGTTGGAAGCCGTTATTAAACCTCGCCTTCCCCTGCATCTCTACTGATATGTCTCTGTGGGTCGTGCTGCTACAATACAACAGTGCACAGGATACGTGCACCCAATAGGTTTTGAACGAAAATTCAATTCTATTTGATAGTTAAATTCGCTGAAATTTCTATCAATAATTTTATTATTTATAACATTTGTAGCACATATATGATTTTTGCATTGATGAATATATGCTCTTCATATTTACAATGAGGAAATATTAACATCGACGTAGAATGATATTAAATGGACTAAGCGGAGATCCCATTCTTTCCTCTCTTTCTTTTCTACTATTTTATTTTTATTTTCTTTATAATAATTTTTTGTGGGAATGAAGTTTGAAAAAGTATTTGTATAGTTGAATCGGTTTGTCATTGTATTTATTGGATAGTTTTTGCAATAACCTTCTATATTAATTGTTGTTATTTTTATATTTGTATTGTTTGATAAGTTTAGTTGGCGAAGCTATGAATAATCATGGTATCAAATAGGGTAAAAAAAATTATTTGAAGATCTTCCATGAGGTAATGTTTTTAAATTAGAAACACTTTTACTCGATGTTATGCTTGATTTTCCTAAATTTGACAAAGCTTGCCATTGGTTTGAATCCTTTATCCTTGTGGGATATTTTATGGGCTGAGCTCCCCTGAAAGCTTGCTCAAACAGTGGACTCATAACCATCAGTAACCCATAGCATCAAGTTTAAAGGGGTGTAAAATATGACCAAAGGCTTCTTTTTATTTTGTTTTGTTAACATTGACCACTATAAGCCTATTGTGTGGTCCCTGGTTTATCCACAATACCCTTATGGTCTTTTCTTACTAGACCAAGAATTTTCAAGTATTCGAGCATGCTAAGTTCAAAATCCCAATCTAGATTGAGTTCCGAGGTCTCTCTATGCCTCTCTTGGCTTTGTTGAACAATTCATCGAACCTTTGGGGCATTTTATTTTCCATGAACAACCCAAATTCTACATGGCTCACCTGTAGAAGACTCTGTGTTGAAACTGGCTTGGTCAAAAATTTAAAAGAAATAATTGACATATAGATTGGTGAAACAAAGTTTTCACAATATATGCTTTACATTAACCTTTTGAATACTTGCTTCTATTGTCAATTCTCAGACCATATGATTTGAGAATACCCTTTAATGGATACCTCTCGTTAGTATCCACAAGAAAAAGTGTGCCATTGAACACAGGGGATAAATAAAACACTTTGACTAATAAGAAGAATGCTTAAACATCTTATGGTACATGTAAGTCACAAACAGTTGTGTATCGCTCCACAGGTTGTCCATGAGCTAGCTCTTGTATTCCAAATGACAAAAAAAGTCAAGTCATCAACTACTTAAGCACCACCTCCTCTCTCCTGTACAACATAAGCAACAACCACTATATTTCCATCACACCCTATAGTTATCTTAGCCATGTCATCACAACCCCCCTCTGGGATGATACCCTTGAACATAGAGGAATATGTGGTGTCCTTTGATTATAAAAAATCACTTAATTGATCCAAAGAATATGTTCAATAAAAGTGATGTCCTTTCTAAATGAGTGACTGTCGACATAGCAACCAGACCAAGCTTGCCTTTGCTAACACGTTTTTAGCCATCAAGCACCTTAAAGAGCGAAATGTCATGTGCTTGGATGTTTCCCCATGATAGTTTACTCTTGGAAAGTTCATGGCCTTACTAAACTGGCCCATAGATACATAGTCAAGGACATTTGTTATAAATTTCATAATATGAAAGTGTTATGTTTGCAAGAGGTTAAAATTTATGGTTTTCTTCAATAATTTGTTGCTCGCATGATTTGGCCAGGTGCTCTCTACTAGGTTTCTAATCATGAGCCCAGTCGTGGAAGATTCATTGCACTATTAGCTATCGGTGGGGAAGGGTGGCCATATCCATCATGTTGTAAGTAAATCTCCCTATCCCTAACAATAAAGGCTATACACATATATGTATTATTCCGTGTTGCATTACAATCAAATAACCAACATTGTTCAAATTTTAATGTCAAATGTGGATCCTGATCTAATATCCATATGATTGTGGGACCACTTGTGGGTTACGTCGAGATCACCAAATATTTAACCCTAAAATATAGATTGAATAATCTAGCGTTAAAGGGGTAGAGATAGCCAAGAGCATAAGGGTGATAAATTGTGTCTATATCAGGGCAAATAATTTTAAAACATAGCAACACATACTGAATTCATTATGTTGATATATGCTAAAAATAGAAAGTACAACTATGATATATATTACAATGATAATGAAAATAAGATACTTATCTAATTTTTATACTAATACAAATCTAGATATAGAAAAATCAGGAATCATGATGGAAGAGGATTTTGGATCAATCATCAGATTTTAAAAAAGTGCTTTCTGTAGCCGCAGACACTTGTATAAACCTAGAATAGTTGTGGCGATGCTACTATCTAACTCGAATGCACATGTCAAGTATAGAGTAATTATTGACACTAGATTTGACCATCTAGATGCTTTTGGGTTCCACGTCACCTTCACTCTAGTGCATTCATATCTAGGTCATGGACTGTTGCTACTTTTTAAATGATCAAACCCCTAGTTCTTCATCTTCATAGTGGCCTTGGAAAAAATGGGTTATTAGACACAGCATGTCGATTTTACCCAAGGACCATTCTATCAATGCATGCTACTTACATAGCTAATAATCCAAAGAGGGCCTCAGACTTTGTAGTTATCCTCTACATGTTGGCTTTGTGTGCATGAGGATGTAATGTGTGATAAGTAAGTACATAGTGTCCTAGCTTGTAACTTGGAAAATATGGTATGAATGCTCATTCAGTACTTTAGACTTATAGATGTGATGTAAAATTACAAGTAGAAGTAGAAGTAGAACTTATGACTTATATGGAAATAGGATAAAATAGGGAAGCTTTGTTCACTTAAATTCTTGATTGAGTGCCTTTAGTAAATTACCTAGTGAGAGGCAAGAAGTTGCTAGGTGAGGAATGAATTAGGATTGATCCAGTATTTATACCAATTCTTTGTAGAATATCTTGCATTAAATCACTTAGATTGACCATAGAAATACATTTTATTTTTAAATTAGATGACTTTAGGGCACTTTGCACTTATGTCAATGTAGGTGTTTTAATGGGGATGTAAGTGTCTAGGTAGTTGTAAAATAGGAGCAAGTTCTTAACTTTTAAATATGGAAGATAAGAATGTTTACAACATTTTATGCAAGATAATAGCCCTAGGTCATCATCATGACATTAGTCTAACTAAGAGATAAGTAATGAGCATAGAGAGATAGCGGATGTGAGCCTTTCGACAAAAAAAAAATGTCTAGAATTGAGAGGAACAACCAAGGTCTTATATTTGCCAAGTGTACAAGATTAAGGTGCTATATAATTCATGAATAGTGCCAATAATTGATTGGCACCTTTATCATAAGACTTTTTTCCCCTCTATTTTTTTCGATTGATCTAGACTCAATAAATAAAAATGTGAGTGACAAGAACATTTAATTTATAAATTATTTTAAAAAAATTATAATATTGATGTGTTTTTTTCCCTTCTCAAATAATTTTTATTATGAATACTTGATTATATGTGTGACCCTGACCAATATTATAAATTGTGTACCTTATGCTAAATGGTCCTCGTACTTATTGAACATTAGAAAATGTACATTAAATAACACTAACAATTAAATTGTCTATTGTGATAGGTGAAGAGACTTAATATGAAATGGTCTCCTTCATAATCCAATGCATCCACTATAAGTCCAATTAGTACTTTATTTTAATAGTTCCTTTATAAGGAGGCCAAAACCTTAAAATCGGTTTAATGCCAATTCAATATAGAGTTACCTCTTTGGTCTCCCAAATATTGTATCTACTGGAAAGCAAAATAAATGTAGTTGGAGGAGTCATTATCGTCCGTAGAGTCTACGAATTCGTACATAACTATTATTGAAGCAGTAAGGGGTGATGATTTTCATTATGGATAAAATGTGTTATTTGAGCACATTATCATCGGGAATAGTCTTTTGATGAAATAAATAAGGCAGACATTATAATATTTAAAAGACCACGGTGTTCATTAAAAGGGGCCTAACGACATTAAGAGAGAGGGAATAGGTTAGGCCCTACTAGCGCCTTCAAGTAGGAGTTTAATTGGTCATACTATATTATCATTTTTAATTTAAGTGTAGTTTTTGGTGGCTTTGGGAAGTGTAAGAGTCTTGGAGGATATGCCTACTTTTTCCCTAGGTTTTGTTTAGGAACCCAATGCACTTAGGAATTTGGACAGAACCTTGGTTTTTAAAATACATTTAATGCCTATTGAATTGCCAAAAATCTTCATTTTGCCTTGAAAGCCAACAAGAGAGAAGAGGCAAATTATATTTTAGTGAAACGTTTTTAAAAAAAAAATAATTGCGCCATGTTTGGAAGAGGAAAATGAAGCAACATGGACGTAACAGGTGGAGCTGGTGAAAGCGTGGTGGAGAGTGGTACGCCCTCCCAGGTTACTGTTTTCTCCATACTCTAAATGCAATTCTTGAACACTGAATTTTAGATATTATTAGCTCCTCGTGGTAACTATTATATAATGGCCGGTGAGTCAAAAGGGAATTCGTTTATAAGAGTAACAGATAATATTGTAAGTATGGTTCAAGTTTGTTGAAGTATTCCCTCTAGGAGAAATGACCAATATATATTTATTATTGTTTTAATAAAGAACAAGAAGTTAGCAGGGATCTCTTTTATAGTCAATCATCACAAAAAAATATAGTAATGATTATCCTTCTTCGTTTATTTTGTTGCGAAGATTCTTCACACATATTTAAGGCACAAAGTAGCAAGTGAATGATGAACACCAATCTTATTAAGTGAAATGTTATTAGAGTTTTATCGATTTGACTCGGTTTTTTAAAAAAAAAATGATGATTTTTTTTTTGAATTAAGAGTATTTAAGTAGTGTCATATTGTACTCATCTAAAATGTTATTTCAGTGTAACAAGTGTTACTTGAGACCACTTTAGTCCTAAATGTATTTTAGGGTTTATTTTGATCCTTTTTCAACTTTCGTGCGAGTCCAACCCATTCCAAGATATACTAAAAGTAACACTAAACCACCCCTAGGCACCCATGCTTTTTTTTCACCCATTCTTACCACTTGGACAGTAGTGCGGTCCTTTGGACTATAGCACTTTATGTTATTGACCAAAGCGCAGAGATAATGCCCTCTTTCTCTTTACTCTCCCAACAAATATCTTTCGATTTATCAAAACACCCTTAGGGTTAACCTAGACCTATTTCATATCTTGACAAGCACTAGAATGCTATATATAGACCACTTTCATTCATTTATCCCCTAGATGAAATTCCTAAGCAAAAACTCATAAACAAACTTATAAATAATTATGCAAATCAAGGTCATTGATCCTTATTCTACCCTACTTCTACATACATCCATATACAACATCTTAGAGTTCAAATTACTTAGATTTCTAATCTCAAGTCACACTCAAAACACTCAAACTAGCATTCATACTAACATTCACTTGCACTTGCATCAACGCTTATTTTGGGAGAACTACACCAGGATTTATCCCCTTTTGAGGTATTGGTATGTAGGCAACACTCAACACATGGGGTGTTGAGGTCACGTCTAGCCTACCCTGCTAACACCACTCTTTTCCTACTTATGGTCCTCAAATACCCTAACAAACATGGAGGCTTAGGGTTTCACATTAAAATCAATCAAAACAAGGAGTAGAAAACAAACTAGAATTTATTCACATAGACATAGACTTCTTAGAACCAAGTGAAGGGCTACCTAGAAGATCTCTATCCCTACTGCCAAAAGGACATTAGAACAACACATAAGACACTAGCATGATATGCTACTATCCAAGGGATCACACTATTACCTAGGAGGGTTTTTGACCCCTAATTGTTATTTAAATCACCTTACACATTTCCCATACCAATCTCCAATTTGTCACTTGTCCATCTCAGTTAGTATCTAGCTGATCTGTAAACTACACTGAATCAACTCAAAGTCAAGTTTTAATTATGAATATTGAATGTCTCAAAACTTAACAAATTCTCGAAAAACTCAAAAAAACTTGCATCTCAATGTTTTGGCATAAAACGTTCTCAATTATTGAAATGGTTTTTGTTTTTTTACATCAAATATCGTAAATTATTGAAATTTAATCTTTGCATGATTTCATAATTAAAAATTAAAAAAAAATTGAATTAAAACATGCAAGCAAATGACAAATTACCATCCGACATTGATAACGGAGTTTGGCTCAACAAATGATGCCTACATCTCTAGGTTCTCCAAAGGAGTGGACCATTTCCATTAAGGGTAGTTCAAACACCTGGAAACAATAAACAACTTTCTTGCAAGTTGATCTCTCAATGCAAAAATTCACCTTCACCGTGACTGATAATCAAGTCCGGCACCTTCGAATTCCATGAGTCTTCACACCTGCAAAGTTGCTTCAAAAGTCCTAAAAATCTCCTCTATGGGCTTAAAAATACTCCTCCAATATGCAAATTGGGTAAAAAGAGTATTAAGACTGAGTATTATGGCCAAAAAATGGATAAAAATCCATTAAATAAGCTTTCCCAAAGCTTTTACAAAGTCTTGGCCTCTTAAAATAAAAAACACAGTCCAGAACTTCTTTAAAACAAATAGAAATTCATGCCTTTATACTTAGTTCGAAGCCGGTGGCGTAGTGGCTAAGCCTCCTATCTTTTTGCCACAAGGTGAGGGGTTCAAAACTGGCTGCCCACATTTCTAGGCGCTTTGACTTGGCCTCTCCTTGTTGGGCGTGCTTAGGCTCTCCTCCCTAAGCGCCAAGCATGCATTTTTGAATTTTCTTCCCTCCATTTTAGGCGCTTAGACTTAAGTTTTCTCCCACTTGCATAGATTTTTGAATGAGTCTAGGCTTAAAATAGGTAAGTGCCTCCTTGGAATGTGTCAACGCCCCCTTTGGTGGGCTTAAGGCACCTAGTCAGCATGCATGTTGGTCAACATGCGCTGTTGGACTTGGTCCTTCCTTCAAGCTTGCCACCTTGCTCGGGCTTTATCTTATGGATGCCTTTGAACTTGCCACATGGCTCAATCAACGAGCTTATCTCTGAGCTTAATCATGCCACGTGTCAACCTCCAATTGGTCCACTTGTCACATGTAAATAATGCCACGTCACTTTACGACAACAAATTTTTACCTATCGAACCAAAACTTTAGCGGCCTATAACTTTTGCATACGGTGTCTGTTTTACAAACCGCAAAAATGTCAAAAAGATCTCAACGAGCTCTATAGTGTGGCACCATTGAAACTCTGACTTGTAACTATTTTTCAAAACCTAATTTCTGATCACACCTCCCCAATGGAAGCCTTTTGGTCTCCAAAAGTCCAATATCCCTTGAAATCTTATAACTGGTCTACTGCATCAATAAAAATAGAACCCAATCATAGAAAGAGGTATAAACAATTGCATTAAAATGATTCACAATCAAACTGTAAAAATTCCTAATCTAAAGGCATGAGTAAGTGAATCTGCAACTGCCAAAGTGATTACAACATATCAAAATTGTCTGCCCATGTCACATCTTGTAAAGAGGTGAACTGTCAATAGTTGAAACAATCCCCAATGTAACTATAAAACAAGTTTATAATGTTGACAACATATAATAAATGTTGTGGACATGTTGCAATACAATGCCCTAGTATGGGACTTATATGCTAAGCAAATGCAAACAACACAAAGTGTATATTGCCTAACATCCAAACATGCCCAAAGGGTCTTAAACATGCATCTATACATCCATGTGCCAAAGATACATTCAAAATAGTAGTCAAATAAGTGTTGCAACGAATCAACTCAACCTACAACATGCTTTTTGCTATTATCTCCAACTGATCAAATGAATTCAAGTCCTTTAGACAACTCACACAACATAAATAGGAGATTCAAAAACTTAGAGTTATCAAAAAGTGAGAATTGAAAAACTTCATATGGTAAACCTATCTTGAAGTGTTCCCACCAACTCTAATCTACATCTTATCAAAGCTTGTTCTTTCCCTTAGATGAATTTTTAACCATGGTTTGCAAAAAGAATGTAGTGATAATCCACTTAACCATTTCTTTCTTCCTACTGAAATTGATTTCCTTAGTGGATTCCTTATCAATTGCATATTGTTGACTTAACCTCTTTAATGGATTTTCACTTGTAGGTTTTACCTTATCCTGGGTTGTATTGTCAACTACATTATGGATTGAATTAGCTTCATTAACCTTAGTGAGAGGTTTGTAAATCATCTTAGTTCTAACATTACTTGAATGTGAAGATGCATGAAGCTTAAAACATCTATCAATCCTATGTCCACTCACTTTACAATGAGTACAAACATCCTTCTTAGGTGAGGGTCCCCTTTTGTCAGTTCCCAATTTAATAGGAAAATGGTCTTTCAAACATGCAATCTTCTTCAATAAAGCATTTTGTTTCCAACAAGTCTTAGCACTATGGTTATTCATCCCACAAAAAGTGCATGGAAATGATTGCATTATCTTATGTCCATTATATCCAAACTTCTTAAAAGTATCAATTGGATCAAAAGATTTAGTGTAAGAATCAAGAGGTGGAATCTCAATACCTCTTTTACCTTTACACTTTTGAACTAGTGGCCTAGAACCTTCGCTATTGGAAGCTCGTCTTCCTTTAGCCATGGAAGAAACTTCTCCATCATCCACCTGCACACTAGTATAACCCAAACCTGCATGAAGAGGTATATGCTCAACCTGAATTGGGTTAGTTATACCTTGGCTATCTCTACCAAGTCCTCTTCCATTATAACCCATTTTAAACAAAAATTTAGATCCTATGCCCTTAGTGTATCTTTCAAAATCACCAAAAACAATATTACTAGAATCTGAATCTAAAATGGTAGAAGAAGATGAAGATTCCTGTGGTGAAAAACTTACACTACACTCAGTCATAGTATTTGAATCTGAAGTTGAAGGCTTTACCTTTTCACACTCACCACATTACAATCTAATCAATAGCTCATCCTTGGATTCAAGCTCCGATTTTAACTTTGCCACTTGCAATTCAAGTGCAAATTTTTGCCATCTCAAGATTGCATTTTCATCTTTGGTGACCTTAATTTGTAACAACTTGCCCATGGTTTCCTACAAATAACTGATTCCACATTGCACACTACAATATAATCAATCTACAAACCAATAGTCCAACTATTCTGGAAGCAATTGTCAATACATAACTAGAAGCAACCCTTGCATTCTAACCGCTCTGATACCAACTTCATCCGTAAACTACATTGAATCAACTCAAAGTGAAGTTTTAATTATGAATACTGAATTTCTCAAAACTTAACAAATTCTCAAAAAACTCAAAAGAACTTGCATCTCAATGTTTTGGCATAAAACGTTTTCAATTATTGAACCGATTTTTTTTTACATCAAATGTCGTAAATTGTCAAAATATCTTTGCATGATTTCATAATTAAAAAATTAGAAAAAAATTGAATTAAAAAATGCAAGCAAATGATAAATTACCATCTGGCATTGATAACGGAGTTCGGCTCAACAAATGATGCCTAAATCTCTGGGTTCTTCAAAGGAGTGGACCATTTCCATTAAGGGCACTTCAAACACCTGGAAACAATAAACAACTTTCCTGCAAGTTGATCTCTCAATGCAAAAATTCACCTTCATCGTGACTGATAATCAAGCTTGGCACCTTTGAATTCCGTGAGTCTTCACACTTGCAAAGTTGCTTCAAAAGTCCTACAAATCTCCTCTATGGGCTTAAAAATACTCCTCCAATATGAAAATTGGATAAAAAGAGTATTAAGACTGAGTATTATGGCCAAAAAATAGATAAAAATCTATTACATAAGCTTTCCCAAAGCTTTTACAAAGTCTTAGCCTCTTAAAATAAAAAACACAGTCCAGAACTTCTTTAAAACAAATAGAAATTCATGCCTTTATACTCAGTTCGAAGCATGTGGCATAGTGGCTAAGCCTCCTATCTTTTTGCCACAAGGTGAGGGGTTCAAAACTGGCCGCCCACCTTTCTAGGCACTTTGACTTGGCCTCTCCTTGTTGGGCGCACTCAGGCTCTCCTCCCTAGGTGCCAAGCATGCAATTTTGAATTTTCTTCCCTCCATTTTAGGCACTTAGACTTAAGTTTTGTCCCACATGCATAGATTTTTGAATGATTCTAGGATTAAAATAGGTAAGCACCTCCTTGGAATGTGTCAATGCCCCCTTTGGTGGGCTTAAGGTGCCTAGTCAACATGCACATTGGTCAACATGCGCCGTTGGACTTGGTCCTTCCTTCAAGCTTGACACCTTGCTCACCATCTTGCTCGAGCTTCAGCTTATGGACGCCTTTGAAATTGCCACATGGCTCGGTCAATGAGATTATCTCTGAGCTTAATCATGCCATGTGTCAGCCTCTGATTGGTCCACTTGTTGCATGTAAATAATGCCACGTCACTTTACGACACCAAATTTTTACCTGTCGAACCAAAACTTTAGCGGCCTATAACTTTTGCATACGGTGTCCGTTTTGCAAACCGTGAAAAGCGTCAGAAAGCTCTAAATGAGATATACAGTGTGGCATCATTGAAACTCTGAATTGTAACCCTTTTTTGGAACCTAATTTCTGATCACTAGCTAAGTACATCTCTTGTAATTCATTGATATATATAGATTAAGAGAACAAATCAATTATTGTACAAACCAGAGGTTGTTGATATTATTATATTTATTCTATGATTTATTATTCTAGCACTTAATAGCTTATAGTTTTACATTTTATAAATATTTTAAAAGTTAAATCAGTTGGTGAACCTAACTTACTTCGAACATATTGCCTAAAAATTGTATTGGACCATTAGGGTTTCCCTTCTTACTTCCATAATTTGATCAGTTTTAGTTTTCAGCCTTCCATTATGATTATCATGATATAAGCAATTTTCTACTTTTTGGTACAAAGTTTGGTGGTTTATCTTACATGCTTATTACCTTCCATTTGTAGAATGATGCACATGTATGCCACTCCTCTCATGGATCACATTAGAATTAAACTTACTTCACACATTAGTCCACCTCCTCTTGATCTCCCCTTCTACGGAGAGCATTATTTCATGACCAATTTTGAGTTGCCTCTGCTTACTACTTGATGACAGTGAGCTCAAAGGACTCTTTTTGTTCCTACTCCACCTAGACTAGTTAACTACATTCACTTCCATCCCACCTCTAATACTCACCATTGGTATATAGTAGATCATATGGTTCGAGCTATTATAAGATAGAATTAGATGCCTCCTTAGTCTATATAGGAATAACGTAATACCACCATCCTCCTCTTTCTCAAACAATATAATGGGACCTAGGGATCAACACAAAGCATATGATATTATGGATCAGTTGAGAAATACACCAGCTAAGATTTCTATATTAGAATTACTTCAAAATGCAACCATATTCTAATATAGTCTTTCTCAAACATTCAATCATACATCTTTTCCTCCTGATATAGATCCAATGTATTTTGCATCTATCATGAACACTATAAATGACATTGAGGATGTTATATCTTTTATTAATAAGGATTTTCCGTCATAGATAGTTATCGATCATAATCTACCGCTCTTCATTTAGGCACAAATTGAAACCATCGCTATTAAATGAGTTCTAATTGATAGTGGTTTAGGTCTTAACATATGCAACCTCACATTTTTATAGACTATGGGGTTGATATAACATCCATTTTGAAGACATATAAGAACATTTGAGGTTTTGATGACATTCTCTAATAGGCATTGGATTTTATTATATTGGACATCATGATTGGGCCCAAAACCCTATCCACACAGTTTTAAGTGATTCCTGATCATTTGCATTATAGTTTATTACTCAAGAGACCTTGGATACATGCCCTGGTAGCCATACCCTCTACCTTGTACATATGTGTCAATTTTTTACATGATGGATATTTATACATTATCCAGTTGATAACCAACTATTCAGAGATTGCAAAGTCACTGATCGTTCTACCCTGAGTATATATTTAGATGGGACACCTAATGTTATCATAGAGTCCTCACCTCATATAATTCTTATAGAACATATACATACATATGAGAATAGGGAATCTAGCACCACTATTCTTGTACCAGTTCTAGATCCTCCTACAACACCATTATCTTCACCCATGATGGATAATGATCCTATGACAACACCATTATCTTCACCCATGATGGAGAATGATCCTCCTACAACACCATTATCTTCACCCATGATGAAGAATGATACATAGTTATCCCCACCCATGATAGTTGATGAGATTCACATAGCATAGTTACCATTACTTATTAACTGAGAAGAAGTATATATTAAAAACTTAGATACATATTTTGAGACCACCATAGAAGATAATTCAACACCCATGAACATCAAAGATTATTTATGTGGATTGAGTTTCACACCAGTAGAACCTGGAGAGTATAGAGATGATTCAAAATCACTCATTCCTTTACCTATATAGGCATCACCACTAATTCACAGTTCCACAGATACATGCATAGATCCTCACTTGCAGTTAGAGGTAGATTCTTCTATACACTTAATACATATGGTTACATATATGTATATTGACCAGTATATGGATTTAGGTAGGAAGTATATATAAAAAAACATAACATATTATACATATATTACTTGATAGAGGATTGATGGCACTACCCATAGTTTACCACAAATCCATCAACATATTGTCATAGTAGGATGACATACCCTTTTGTCATTTTCATAAGATTACTAGACACGATATAGATACATGCTCAACATTACAATAAAAATTGAATAAGTTCAAGGCTCAAGGAACTATCTAGATTACATAGGCTCTGCCTCTACTGGTACGGGAACCAAGATAGACTCTTAACTAACACAAACATTCATGGAATGATCCCTTGATTATTTGAGCTTTCATCAAGGACCAATACATCCCTCATGTTTCTCTAGATGAGATTTTTGATACCAACACTTGTATATTAGCATTCTTACAACACATAGGACATCAGGAGACTAAGTTACAAAATGTTATACATTATCAAGACTCCCTATGACATATCACACTTCCATTTGCATGTGGCCCTAAGGTGGTCAACACACTAATCTTCATCATGAGCATAGGCACTCATATATAGGTTACACTTGGTAGTACATGGTTATAGGCAATGGATGCCATAGTCGATCGGATAGATAAATCTTTAACAACCAATCATTATGGACACATAGTTCACATCTTACATGATGGCCTTGATGAAAATCATAGGTTTCATACAGACATCTAGCGGTTCAATATGGTTTACCTTGGGAACACATGGAAGGCTTCTTACATAGTAGAGAAACATGTTATTCAAATTCATAGAACATAGACTAATGCCAAGGATAAAGTTATACTTATACAAGTAAGATGGTATGATGACCATAATGATGATGATTTATTTGAGCTTGGGTAGATTTAGTATTCGATATTAGATGACCTCCCACTAGATCTTCCAATTGACTATCCAAATCCTATGGATGTGCTCTTAGATCTTTGGATTCACTATATTTCATTTGTGCATAATCTTATTTACTTATAGTTTATTTGTACACAATTTCCTTTATCTTTCTTAATGTATATAGTTTCATTTTTATGTTCCTTGTACATATCTTATACTTATAAAACACAAAAATAATATAATACATATAAAAATATAAAAACATAAAAACATAAAAACATTCAAAAATTAATCATAAAATATAGTTTTTAGATTGTATGCATTTCCATGTTTGCATTCCTTTTATTTGCTAATAATATACATATGCTATCTATGTTAGTATAGTCAGTTTTATCATACATACATGCTTTATTTTTTCTCTTTGAGTGTTTATATATTATTACAGGACTCAAGTCCTCTACACAGATCTATATTTATTGCTATCTACCCATTGGGGGAATCATACTATACAACTTTCAGTTTGTTAGGTTCTATCTTTCTATACTCTGCATCACAAATTTTGCATTGATTATATCTTGATATTGATCATCTTATAATACACATTTTTTGCTGACTACTACTACTATAGACTCAAATTATGTACATCTTTACTCTTATATATATTTATACCACATGTTCATGAACACTTTCATTTTTATTTGAGGGCATTTGAATATGCCATTATTCTATAGATCCAAGCCACCTCTTTCAGTGTTTGTATGATTCGAACATGTATCCATGTTCTTAAGTGTGACTTCTTGATTATGCATGTCGAAATTTGAACATGTCCTTCCATGTGCCTCTAATCTAACCTTGCTTACTCTTTATGTATGTGTACATTTGATCATGTCCTTATATGTATTGATTTCTTAGACTTAGTGACATGTGCCCATGTCCCTTATATTGTGGCCCTTTGACCTACTTTGTGTGCCTCTATATTTGTGTGTATGATTTCATGTATACATCATGGCCATGATAGTTGTCTATTGCTTGTTAGATTCACATTCAATTGTGATTCCATGAGGGACCTCATGCATCTCCCCTTCCTCTTTGGGTGCCTTGATGGACATTGTGCCCCATCCCCCTAGGTAGTTTACTCAGATTATATTTAGATTTATTATTCATATGCATGCTTACATTTTTATATCTATCTTGATAATGTTGTGAATGCTAGATCTAACATAAATCATACTTTTCCAACTTATGTTCACACTCTTTTAAATTTTGATGCCATGTATACATATAATATTAGTTTATCACATAGATATCATATATTCATATATTCTCAATCTAACACACAAGATACATAAAGTTCTCTTCTAACGACAATTAGTGTAGAGGATCAACAACTCCCCTCGAAAGTGGGAGCATTCACAGGGGTCTGTCATAGAGATCAGGCCATCTTAGTACACTCAAAACATAGTTTTTAGCATGCAAACAAATTTAGAGCTCAATTTCAAGAAAATACAATGAAACACAATCACATACAAATCAATCTCAGTTTCCCTCAGATGTAACACATTTGGTCAATATAATGACACATAGGACACTTGCACAGTTCACTATTGACTAAGGGATCATGCTACTATACAATATCCCCAAATTTTTAAAAAAAATAGAATTCTCATAAAGATACAACAATTATAATTTAGATCTGCTTATTCTTAGCCACATATTATTAGATATACTTAGTTTTCACACATATTAGATAAGTTTGCTTAAATTAGGGGCATCATGCATGACATGATCACTCCCAATTTAGTTTCAAATACTCAGACATAAATTATTATGAATATGTCCAAAATCTATATACATAAATATCAGAGTTGGGGACATGTGGGTGGCACATTGTTCCCATATGTTCAATTTGGCACCATTAATCTTAAATGGAATGGAAACTCCATTTCATTCTCCACATTATTACTATAGACACCATTTACATCATTTTTTCACTCATTTACACTAGATTGATGCCTAATTTTATGTATAGTGGTTGGAATTCTTGAGTGGCCCCTAAGACATTTTACATTTCAGAGTTTTTGAGTGGCCCCAGAGTCATCCTACATAGTTTCAATTACATCATTCTATTTTAATTTTAGATGTATCTACTACACATGGGTAGGTAATGATAGATTATTAGCCTACTTGAGTTCTTGAGCCACTTATGTAGGAGGGTTGGATAAGCCATAAATCCAATCCAAGTTGTTCAGAGATTATGATACACCAAAAAAAGGTGGGAAATAATGATGTCAAGACTAGCTTGAGTTATTGAGCCACCCATACATGAGAATTGAGCAATCCATCAACTCGGTCCAAGTTACTCATCATTTGATCACCATCTATATGCACACAAAGGATATTACCAAGTTTTAGCATTGGTTCTTATACCCAATGAGGTGTATTCATTCCTTTCCTTTTTGTCATATCTCTTTACTCAATTTTGTCTTTACTTTTGATATTTATTAAGCACTGATTCATTAATGTTTCATTCACAAGACACATAATGGATCATGTTTCATAGACTCAAACCTAGATTCATGAGCTTTGCCTTTTAGGTAATTTTAAGTATGTCTCTTTTTTTCCTTTATCCTAGTCCTTTTGATTTATTGTATTTATATAATAAAGGGCCAGGGTAAATGTAGTCATCTAAAATGTCATTTTAGTGTAATGAGTGTCTCTTGAGACTACCTTATATGTAGTTTATCCCTATAATTATTTTATGGCCTATTTTAATCCTTTTCCATATTTCATAGAAGTCCAACCCATCCCAAGATATAATAAAAGTATCACTAAGCCACCCCCTAGGCACCTACGTCTCTTTTTCACCTGTTCCTACCACTTGTAAATTAGCACGATCCGTTGGACTATAGCACATTGTGCTATTGACTAAAGAGTAGTGCTAATGTCCCCTTACTCTTTACTCTCCCAATGGACATCTTTCTATTTCTCAAAGCACCCTTAGGACTGACCCAGACGTATTTCACATCTTGATAGGAACCATAATGCTATATATAGACCAATTTCATTTATTTATCCCCTCTATGGAAATTAGATGCAAATAATCATAAATAAACCTAAAAATATTTATGCAAATCAAGGTCATTGATCCCTATTTTTACCTAATTCTAAATACACACATTAACAATAGCCCATAGCTCAGATTACTCAGATTTATAGTCTCAAGTCACACTCAAAGTAGTCAAACTGAAACTCATACTAGAATTCACTTTCACTTGCACTAACACTTAGATTGGGAGAACTACATTGGGATTGATCCAATTTTGAGGTATTGATATATAGGCAATTTTCAACACATGGGGTATTGAGATCACATCCAACCTACCCTACTAGCACCACTCTTTTTCTACTTGTGCTCCTCAAATAGCTTAACAAACATGGAGGCATATGGTGTTGCATTGAAATTAGTCAAAAAAGGGAATATATAACAAAACAACATTTGTTCACATAAGCACAAACTTATTAGAACCATGTGAAGGTCCACCTAGAATGTCATTGTCCCCACTACGAAAAGGATATTAAATGACATAGAAGACACTATCATGACTTGTTACCATCTAAAGACTAAGTTATTATCCAAGAGGGTTTCTAACTCCTGATTGTTATTTACAACACATAGCATAGTTCTTTTACCACTTTTTAGCCTGTCACTTGTCCATCTTAGTCAGTTTCTAGCTAACTACATCTATTGTAATTGATTATTATTTATAGGCTAAGTGAACAAATCAATTATTGTACAAATTAGAGGCTGTTAATATTGCTATATTTATTCCATGATTTATTATTCCAACACTTTAACAACCTAGGGTTTTACATTCTATAATTCCATTAAAATTTAAATAAAATACCATGATAAAACTCTAATTAACATCTTGAGAGGACTACAATATAATATTTGGGGTCATTATGTGTAAGCTATGTAATGGTCGATTGCTACTTGTCATTGAAGAATTATGGAATATAGATGGTTGGTTGGCGCTATGCTATTCTTGGTAGTTTGACATATTTTTTAAAAAATTTATGGGATTTGATTCAAGAAGATATAGGTGAAATGAATTTTCCTTGGAATTTTTGAAAAGGTTTTGCACCATATTAAAACTTCTCGATGTGTCTTTCCCTTGGGTTAAATACATAATGATTATTTATGTTTGCTCAATTAAGCTGAGGTTTATCTTAGAAAATGGGAATCTTCTTATAATTAGTTTAGGCCTAGTTTAATGATTTTTCTCTCTCTCATTAGAAAATAATAATTTGATAATTTAAAAAGAAGCCTTGAGGGAACACAAAATAGAAGTTAATCTGATTATTTAATAAACTCATGCAAATAATGAGGAGAGTGGTCTCTAACCTTTTTTTTCAAGTTATGTGTAATTTTTTGATTGATATTAAGGGTTATAAGGACCATTAACTATATAAAGATTAAAATGAGAGATACAAAAACTGGGTGGAAGAAGGTGGACTCCACACTTACTCACTAGTAAGAGGGAAAAAACCACATTTTTAACAAGACCAAATAAAAGACAATCCCTAAAGCAAATATGTATAATAAGATATTATAATAATGAAAAAAAGCATAGAAATAAACCTAGAGCCATTAAAATTCACAACCAACCCAAGATACCATAGGTGATGAGCAAAATATGTGATATAAGCTCGTACCCCAACAAACATTTACGCTATTGAAAACATAACTGAACAAGGTCAAAAAGATACCAAATGCTCACCTAAGAGCCCATAAGAGTAATCTAGATACCCATAGATTCTCAACACCAGCATCAAATACCTACTTAAGCCTAAAAAGCCTCAAAGAGACCCCAAACAACTAAGCTTCTCTAATAGACAAGATATACCCAAATATCCTTGACTAGGGAACACCCTATCCCCAAACCCTAAATTACGCTAGCAATTAGAACGGGTAAGGAGAAAGATTCCACATGACTCTATAAACCCCATAGATAAGGAGAAAGGAAAAATACTTTCCAAACTCGAAAAAAGATTCTCAATAACCATGAAGAACTAGGAAGAGAGTAATAACTCCAAAATATAACCACACCAACTGTAAGGTAAAAGAATGCCTAGAAATGCCAAACAAGAGGGAACCAACATAAACTTGGGTAAGGCAAGGCAAGACAAAATAAAAACTCCAAGATATTTTCCAACTACCCTAAAACTAATAAGAGGTAGAGAGGAGCCATGGAAGGAAAGCATGTTAAGACCAACACATTTGACTATTGAACATGGCAAAAGAAAAAACATCCATGCACACTTTTGAAAAAGGTGCAACCTCAAACCAAAATTACACATCTTTTTTTGAAGATAAAGGGGATGAATGCTCAGCTTGATCTTAGTTCAAAGACTAGGGGTGATCAAAGCCACATGCACTTACACCACATGTTTCCATTGCTTAGGAAGCATCAAGTTCCTAAGAGGGAGGACATTCATGTTAGAAAAGGTGCAAGGTAAAACCACTAATGAAGCATGAAATAAGTTATTTACACTCACAATGTTACACACCAATAGATAAAAAGAACACCAATGGGAAATATGGTTGGAGATAGGCATACATGACTCAGAGGCCAACCCACTTGATTAGGGTTTCTCTATTACCAAAACCTCTTCTTGATCGAATCCACTACTGTACTCACCTATGTTATCCAACACCACTAGGGTAGGAAAATGAAAAACACATCCTCTCTGTTATCCTTTCTTCATGATCTTATGACTTCACTAATTGTTTCCCTAGTCTCTTCATTTAGTGCACTAGATTTGCCAATCTCTACTCTCGATCCTCCATCGCCAAATTTCACATATATTACTGCATTAAAATTAATAAATGAGGTTTTGTGAGATTGAATTATGGAAGTGAATCTATTTGGGATAAGCCTTGTTTTGTTAATAAAATCCCCATAAATATATGGAAAAAATAATCATATTGAATGATGATAGCACAAACACTTATTGAAGTAAGTTCCTTCTTCTTACTTATGTTATTTTATATTGGTAAGTATTAGAATGTGTATGCGAATGGATTAATTGTAAAGGCATAATTTATTTATTTTTAATAATATTATGATTGATATATTTATCACCCTGATTAAAGTGAAGGATTTTTGAGGATGGGAAAACACTATCATCATAACACTGATACAATTGCATGCGATTTCAATGCAGACCAAGGATATAACTAGGATGATTGTGACTTGAGAAACATAATCTTTGTTAAACTTTCACATAAATATCTTCATCTACGATATAAAATGATTTTTTCATTACATCACTTCTTACATAAATTTTAGATTTAATATTGATTTTGGGACCAATTAATGATTAGAATAATTAAATGAGAGTTATGTCAAATCAAAAGCTTTAATTGATAAATTTAAGCCTTGACATCTTCCATGTGTAAATATTTGTCATGGAGAAAGTATCTTAATTCATTGATAAGAATGAAATATTAGTTTCTTGTGTGTAAGATATTTATTCAGATCTTGCACATTTTTTATAAACTTACTCCTTGATAATTTGCTATCATAGGGTTAAATAGAAATAAATAATGGTGTTGAGATTTGTCTTAGTTGTTATCCAATAAGGTGGCATTGTATACCTTTTACTAAGGAAATTATTTTTTTTACCATGCCATGTAAATAATAATTGAATGTCATGAAACCGTTGTGGCTATTTACAATCTTATGATTAGTTGTTAAGGGAAGTAATCTTGGCGAAAGAGTCACGTGATTAAAATATCGTTAACCACCATATAAATAAAATTGGAGTTATAAAATTTGATTGTTGTTTATAGGCATTTGTAAAATGAATTGGTTGCCTTCCAATTAAGGTGAAAAATATAAAATTAACTTGGCACACATTAATAAGGTGTAGTTTTGTGAAATATAAATTTTTAATTGAAATTAACTACTCTTGAGAATGTCATTAGACTTATGTTCAATTACAAATTCGACCTCTATTATATTATCTGGTTCCAATAGTGAATCAAATTTATAATATTCTCTAATATGTAAGAAACATGTTATTTCTTTTGAATCCAAATATGTGTCATTTATGTGCATGGATTATTATTTCTACCTCTTGTTAATTATCATCACCTATGACTCAATGATTTTTAAGGAAAGAGATTGGATACTCATAAGACTCATATTTATACACTTAAAGAAGGATTTCAAATATCCTTTGAGGTTAAGACTCTATTATATATAATTCAAACCTTGGAATTAAAAGAAAAACATGTACTTTGTTAATAGACCAATAACAACTTGATTATTCACTATATGTGGATTTACTTGCCTTATTGGAATAGGAAGACCATCCATGAATGTTGATGATGGTGAGTCTTATCATTACCTGCAATAATAAGATAGTTTACTAAGAGAGAGATTGTGCACTCTTTTATGGTTAAATGTGGTAATGAGTATTGTCTCATGAGATGTAGCCTTCCTTGTGATTTTAGAAATAAGTAATTAAATCATAAGTCATCCATGGGATAACCCATCCTTAAATGAAACATATTGAGATCTTATCCTATCCATATACCTTGAGTGACTTCATCTTGTTGATGTAATTTTGATACTGAGTAGTCATTTTTTTGGTCATGGTCTAATATTTAGAAGACTTCTTATACTCCTCTTAGGAGAATGTTAAATCAATATGAAATGCATTCTTGCTTTTAAGAATTTTTTTTTATCAGTGATGTGTTTTATGGAAAACATGATTGGTGGTGTGTTACATTAAAAATCATTATTTAAAAAATTTAACCCCAAGAGAGAATAATATTAGTGTGAAACAAAGATTAAATAACTATTTATCATGGGGCACCATGAAAATAAAATGCCCTTGTGCTTGTATCCAATGTTGAAAATAATCATAAGTTTAAAATTTATTTATATGATTATATCTTCAAAATTTCCTCTCATACTTTTAAATAGACTAAAGTCTATTTATGCTCACATTTTTAACTAGTAAAAGATGTACTGGATGTTGTAATTTAGGTTTTAGCTACATAATAAATCCTCTTAAATTGATTATATTTGATAATTGTAAAACACATTAACAATTTTTGCATGCAAATTATTTTTACAAATAGGATTTTCCTCCATAGATTTCATGCATGTTATCTATAATGATAAGATCTATTCTTCTTATCTTTGTTAATTGTGTTGTCTCTTTACTTAATGATGGATCTTACACTGCCTGCACTACCTTACTTTTGCAAGTCTCATTTTTTTGCAATTTATGTTGGAAGAAAAATGACTGAGAGGGGGGGGGGGTGAATAAATCTTAAAAAAATTTCAATAAATTTCATTTAAGCATTCATGAACCATTCAAACAAACATGTAGATCTAGCAACCATAAGGAACTATCCACATAAGTATGAAACACAAGAACACATCACATATATGGGAAACCCTTACATGTATGAAAACCCACCAATATATGAAAATGGAATAAAATATTATAAGATAAAAAATAAATTTAGTGAATCACCAAATCCACATGAAGCACTAACCCAAACTATCCAAGCACCCACTTGACTAGGCTTTAACAAGCACCTACTTGCAAGGAGGCACCAACCCCCTAGATGACTCAGCACCAACTTAGTTACCTGATTGTTTTGATAATATTCAAAAAAATATATTTATCAACCAATATCTGATGACCACATATTCATCTCTTCACACTCTTATCCCTCTCAAACTACCTTTTAGGTCTTTTCGCTCAATTAGGTCTCTTCAAGACTGATCAGGTCATATGACCTTGATATTCATATCTAGACACACTATTAGATATTCATTAAAAATATTTTAAAATAATTTTATGGTATGAAAGACCTCCTTATGCTCAATAATTTTTTATTTCATTCACTTGCCTTCTTCTTCTACACTCATAGGCCTAAAACTGCCATGTATATATACAACCTTCTTTCTCATACACCTCTTGGTCAGACACACACACTTGATCAATTATATTGGAAAACAAATAGACCTTATAAAACATTTAAATTAAGAATAAATCATTAAATTAGGTTGGATATAACTCAAATAGACCAAATCCTTCTTTATATCTCATGGAGACCTATTTCCATTAGGCATACTTTAGGACACGTTACACTTTGCCTTTCTTGGAACACTTTAAAAATCCACACATGGTAGGAACATATAATATAATAATAAAATAGGCCTTATCCAATAAAATTATAGCACCATAACACTTTTTATATCCAACCACTAATTGAAACACTTCATTAGTATTGTTCACACTAGCCCTTTAAACACAGAAAAGTCTATCCTGAACAACTGAAGATAAAACATCATTTAGCCACATAACCATGAAAATAAATAACTTATACAGAACCTAAATGGCTTAAAAATATCACCATATACATTAGACACTTAAACTTAGGGAATAGATCCTCAAACTCATCACTATAACTTGCTTACTCAAAACTGGGAGTTTACCTCAAAACATAGTCATGATGACTTAGACCTCCAACACTTGTATAGAAAGTTTAGATTATTAGACCATTATTAAATATAAATATCATATTTTTAAATGGAAAATATTTTTCTTGTAGATAAATCTCATGACCTTATATCTCACCATCTCATTTGAATCATACAAGTCAAGTTGTGAGCAACTTTTTCACCATATTCATTGATCTAAAAAACTTAAATAAAACATGAAAATGTCTTAAAATTACTTAAAAACATATATATGCACTTGGTTTCATCATTATATCATGAAACCTCATTCCAATTCATCTTCTCACTACTGCCTGGGTTTTTTATTGTTTACACCATTAGGCTTGTTAGCAACTTGCTAAGTTGGATGACTAGTTTAGAACATTTTAGGACTATAAATTGTATATAAACCTTCATGGAAGTGAAAAATGAGTCTATACCTTATTCCTCCATCCATTTTATTACTATACCTAATGCAACATTTGACTTCTACAATAACTTCTTTAGAAACAAGTTGGTAACTCAACATTTTATCCCTCCTCTCTGTAATGAATACCACTTGGAGGTACTTGGGAGAGTCCAATATAAGATCCAATAGATTACCTAATAATACCAATCCATTCTAGGTACTTTTGATCAACATCTTCAACATTAGGTCCTTATTAGGGTTCTAAGAGGGTTTAAACCTATTTTCATTCTTAAAGATCATTCATAAAGCATAGTACCTCAAGGAATTTTGAGCTAGGACCCTTACACATATACCATGAACTAATTAGGTTCCCATGAAAATTTTTGATGAGCTGATGAGAAAAAAAATCCTTCTCAAGTTGAGAACCCTTTATTATGAGCACTCAAGAGACCTCCAAACAGCTTTACATGCCTTGTCCTTCACACTATGACCTTAAACTACATGAAAAAAATTGAAACAACATACCTCACCTCTAAAAATTAATAAATGATCTCAAACACATTGAAATATGATCATGACCCTTCATTAGGCCACAGTCTCTCTCTCTTTGATCTCTAGACCTTGACTTGCAAACCATATTAGGACTAAAAAATGACCTCCATGCCTCTTTCCATACACTCTCCACCTCACTTACATACTCAAGAAACCTCTATCATGATTAATCACTACCATAAATACTTCACATGCCTTGACAATAGATTATGATACCTCATTAGGCTAGGTAGGGTCTAAGAGAGGTCTAGATGCATGCCTAAACTAAAGGTCCTACCCCTGTAGGATCACTCTAAAACTCTCATGAGTGTTTTAATGCATCATATACATGCTAAAACAACCTCATATAACCACTCATGCTTTTTTTCACCAAGCTACCATGCTCAAACCTTCTCACAATGTCTTTTCATGTCATGACTAGGCTTAGGCTACTTAAACACTTGATGCTTTGACCTATTCCTTCTATGCCATGACCTTAAAAACATCAACCAAGTAGATATAATATATTACATCTCACTCATATAATTGCACCATTATCTTTCAGATGAAAAAAATATTCTAAATCCTCATACAGACCTAAAACCACATGACTAAGCTTCATATGACTAAAAATCTTGCTTTCATATACTTGAATACCTTGACACCTTGACATGTACCTTCATGCAGCCATAAGACATTAATTACCTTCAAATTTTCTCTTACCTTCAAATTATCTCTTGGTTTCAAATTCTCTCTTTCCTTCAAATTATCTCTTGATTTCACATTCTCTCTTGTCACATGGCTTGCTATGCAGACAATAATTATCTTCAAAAATCTTCCATGACCTGTACCTTGATATCAACCAACACAAAAGACAAATCTCAACAAATTTACCTTATCACATAAAGCACACAAGGTCATACCTCAAAGATAACTCACCATGCATCTTCACCAAATGAACCTTGACTCCCCCTTTGTTATTTATGGCAAACATACTAAAACCTAATCATTCTCATCTCTCCCATTCTGGTCTTTCTCCCCCTTTTGACATTAATGACAAAGGGTCTTCCATAAACTACTATCTAGAATCACACATTGAAAAAAAACTCAACACACAGAGTATGAAGCATTATAGGAACATGCTCCCCCTTACTCCATTCATACCTCCTTCAAATGAACTCAGACCACAAAACCAATCACCTTGTCTTTGATATTATTGATATGATTAAAACCTTTGATCACATACTAGGCCACCATATTCTTGACATCAACTGAAGAATTAGGGACCCCCTTTGTATTCATAGCTTGAGCTCACCACATGAGTCATTAGGACTCTCAAACCATTATCAACTTCTTTCAAGCACCTTGATATCAATACCAATTCTCAACATAGATGAAGATTCGTAAACATTATTCAACATGTCTTCATGATATTTACCTAGCTTCCACTAACTAATGAGTGTCTCCATAAATCCTAATGGAGTCACCCCTTATTATAGGGAACTATAACAACACAAACTCAAGAGATTCTTAGATTTCCATGCTTTCACAAGACTAATGACCTTTAGGATCTTTTTAGGATTGACTAGCCTATTTGGCTTGGCCTCTTCAGCACCCATGTGGTCAACAATTTGAGTTGATAATGAACACTCTTGATACTCTTCAACATCTGGTATATGCTTTACTATAACAAATAGTTCACTTTGTCTTGTAGATTGATCATGACTAAGCTTGACTGTCTTTGGCTTCCGCACCTTAGTTTGTCTTATTTCTTAAACTCTAGGAACTTAAATCTTCTTGTTTTGTCTTGATGACTCATGATGACAAAATATTGCAATATGACCAATGTTAAGATAATTATAGCAAACAACATCACTTATATATCTTGATTTATGTGAGCTGTGACTCCTTCCATAGTTCCATGAGTAATCAATCTTGGAGGGTCTTCTCCACTCTCTTACTTTATGACCAAACTAACTATATGAAAAATAGGAACCATTTAATGAATTTGCATACCTTATAGTGTTAGGCTATCTAATAGAATTTGTCTTCATATTGTTTTTGAGGTTGACATTCTTGTTCACATTATCATTCTCCTTATTCTATTTTGATCTAATTTGAAACCAAGACCTACCTTATCATTATCATACTTTTGAATACTCAAAATGTCATCTAGAGCCTCAGTGCTCTTTTCAAACTTCTCATAGGTCTTCATCTTACTAGTTGCTCGATCCAATTATGACTTTAAGGATTCTATTTCTAGTTCATACTTGGTACATTCATCTTCTTTAGACTTTAGGCTAGCAGTGACTATCTCCATCTGAGTTTCAACTTGATTTATGATCTCATCATGCTCTTTAGATGTGATACTTAGTCTCTCTTCTAACAAACCAATATTCTCTTCATAGTCCTTAACTAATGATCTTAGTTTTTTATTATTCATTCTTTGAAATTTCAACTCTTCTAGAGAACTCACCAATTTTGTGTCAAGGTTGACTTCAGCCTCTTCTTCATCTAATTATTTATCATCCATAAGATCTTAACCTTTTGAACAACCCTCATTATCTATTTATATATCCATAAATAAGGTTTCATCATTGTCATGCTTATTACTATCATCATCACTATCAAATGTACTTGTGTTACTTACATCATATGAGTTATTATCTTGTTTGGTATAAAAACTTCTCTTGTTCTTGAATGACCCTTTCTTGCCTTCATAATCCCTAAAATCGTTCTTGCTTTTTTCAAGCTTATATACCTTATTATCATTACCATCATGTTCATCATGTTCTTCATCATGCTCAGTCTTATCCTTATTAGGACACTTAGCTGTAAAGTGACCAATATTACCATAGTTGAAACATTTGAAAGGTAACTTACCCTTGTACTTACCAAATCCAAACCTCAATTTCTTAGAAAACATGGCTATCAATTCATCATCATCAATATCTAAACATACCTCATCCTTGACTTTCTTGGATTTTGACTTCTTTTTAGCTTTGAATGTTGCTTCCTTCTTGGAAGATCTTCCTTCATTTGTTCTCATCTCATAAGTAGTCAAGAAGCCATAAAGCCCATCCATCTGAAGTGTGTCTAGATATTGCATTTATTATACTACATACACCTTTGAATAAAATTTAAAAGTTAGGGATATCAATATATTTTATAAAATTATAAACTCTTTCACTTATTCTCTAAGACCTCTGACGAAATTAACAACTTCATCAACCCTTAACAAATAAGATGAAATTCTCTCATCATCTTTCATACATAGACTTTCAAACTACCTTATGTGGGTCTATAATTTATCCATCTTCACCTTGGTGTCTCATCCATAGATAGTATTCAAAATTTCCTATATCAGCTTGGATGATTCATAGTACATCAATTTCACAAACTATACCTCTGATAGGCCACACAAAATACCATTCATTGCCTTGGAATTGTTCTCACTTTCCTTCTTGCCTACTGTATTAGTTGGTGGTATAAGAGGTGGAGTTTATCCATCCAAAATTAATTGACATATGTCATGGCCCATTGAAATTAGATATGTCCTCATTATTATGCTCTAAAATTCATAATTAGTCCCATTTAAGAATGGAGCCTTATCGGTAGAGAAACCTCCTTAAACTTGAATACTAACCATCCTTGTTTCTAGAATCTCCTTTAGGTTGTTAGGCCTACTTTAAAGGACTGGATTTGATACCAAATGTTGGAAGAAAAATTACTAATAGGGAGTGTGAATCAATCTTCAAAAAATTTCAATCAATTTCATTTAAGAATTCATGAACTATTCAAACAAACATGTAGATCTAACAAGCATAAGTAACTATCCACATAAGCATGAAACACAAACACATCACATATGTGGAAAACCCTCAAGGGGAAGAAAAATAATTGATATTTTCAAATGGACTAAAATACTATAAGGAAAAAACCAAATTTAGTGAATCACCAACTCTACATGGAGCACCAACCCCAACTAGCCAAACACCCATTTGACTAGGCTTTAACAAGTACCTACTTGTAAGGAGGCACCAATCCTCTAGATAAATTATTACTAATTAAATCACCTAATTATTTTGATCACCTTAAAAATTCTATGTTGCTTAATAAATAAATAATGACCACCTCTTCAGCTCTTCACACTTTTATCCCTCTCAAACTATCTTCCAAGCCTCTTTGCTCAATTAGGTCGCTTCAAAATTGATTAAGTCATATGACCTTGATCTTAATATGAAGACACACTATCAGATCTTCATTAAAATTCGTATGCACTCCTATTATTACTTACAAGACCTTATTCTACTCAATAATGTGCTATTTCATTTTCTTAACCTCTTTTCCTACACTCATAGGCTTAAAATTGCCTTATACATATATATATGTGTGTGTGTGTGTGTGTGTGTGTGTGTGTGTGTGTGTGTGTGTGTGTGTATATATATATATATATGTATATATATATGTATATATATATATATATGTATATATATATATGTATATATATATATATGTATATATATATATATATGTATATATATATATATGTATATATATATATATATGTATATACATATATATATATATATATACATATATATATATATATATATATATATATATACATATACATATATATATACATATATATATATATACATATATATATATATATATACATATATATATATATATATATATACATATATATATATATATACATATATATATATATATATATATACATACATATATATATATATATATACATATATATATATATATACATATATATATATATATATACATACATATATATATATATATATATATATATATATATATATATATATATATATATAACCCTTACTCATACACCTCTTGGTTTTCCCCACAAACTTTTTCACTTAGATTGGACTCAAAATAGACCTTATAACATGTTATAATCAAGAATAAATCATTACATTAGGTCAGACATAACTCAAACAAACCAAATCCTTATTTAGATCTTATGGAGATTTAATTATATTAGGCCTACTTTAGGACACGTTACACTTTTCCTTCCTTGGAACACTTTCAAAATACACACATGGTAGGAACATATCATATAAAAATAAAATAGACATTAGCCAAGATCTTCCAAGCATCATGAAACTTTTTAGGTCTAACCATCACTTGAAACACTTCATTAGCACTATTCAAATTAGGCCTTTAAACACATAGAAAATTCTATCTTGAACAATTGAAGATAACACATCATTTAGCCACACAACCATGATAATAAATCACTTATATGGAACCTACACGACCTCAAACATATCACCATATGTATTTGATATTTATATAGGGACATGATATATTAATGTATATGGGTTGATGGAGATGCTGACATGTGGCACATGTCTCCTTAGTTAGTTATATGGGTCCAATATATTATGATAATGTAGTAACTTATAGAATTAGTGCATTCAGTAATGGTCAACCTACATTAGGATTAAGAGGTTACCCATCCATTGTTAGTTAGATAGAGGTATATATAAAGGAGATGATTATCATTGTAAAGGTATCAAGTAAGCATTGAATCTTCTATTGTACAAGGATATTGGAGGTTATCCCCTCGAAGAGATATTGTGGAGTTATTCCTTCCTAAAGGAGTATTGTATGGTGTTGCCCTACTTTAAGGGTATTCTATTTCTGCATATATTCATTATTTAGACATTTGGTCAACCAATATCTATTGTGTTGAGTTTATCTACATTATATTCTAAATTATTTCCAATTATTATAAGTGTGGATTATAACAAGTGGCGTCAGAGCTTTGATTTTGGAAATTTATGTAGAACAAAACCCTAGTTTTTTAGAATTGTCTATATCTTTCAATTAGTTGTGGTTTTTTGCACAATGTTTTTACTAGATATGAATAACATTTTAAGGAAGTCTCAGTAAAAAATTGAGACTTTTTGATTAGTTTTGAGGGAGTTATTAATATTTTAGGTTTCATACTCATTTCATCATATCTTCTTAAATATAAGTATTTTTTTGGTTAATTTTGTATTGATGCAGCATAATACAAGAAATCTATGAACAAAATTTTAGATTTTTTTGATATGTTTGGAGTTAGTTATTTCAATTCTAGGGTTTTTAATATATTCGCTCTCTAAACTAAATTTTTTGAAAATTTTTCATAAAATTGTTACCAGAGTTACAATATCGTAATACAAAGCTACATCCAAATTTTTGTACTGTTTGTGACATTTTAGGGTTTCATGAACCCTAGTTTTTTTTGTGGATCATGAAGTTGCAAGTATTTTTAGGGGAGGATGACATTGATGCTAGAGAATGGTGGCTCCTTTTTAAGGAGAATAATACTCAAATAATTTTGTGGAAAAAAAATTGTCTCTTTCTTTATCTGGGCCTACACAACATTGTTTTAATCATTTGAGCTTCACACGAAAGTATTCTTCATGGGAAAAAATAGAACAGGTCTTCCTAGATCAATGGGTTATAAAAGAAAAAGAGGATGAAGAAGAGGAAGAAAATAATGATGGTAATAAAGAAGAGAATGAAGATGTTGAAGAAGAAAAATTAGTGGAATAAAATAATGACAACGAGGAAGAACATGTAACTAAAGAAGAAGAAGAAGAAGAAGAAGATAAGGGTTCAAATAATTTAGTTCTAAAAAAATCTAAGTCAATTTTTTAATTTTATGAATGCATTCAAAATAAGAAGGTTGTTGTGTCCATAAACCCTACCAACAAATATAACTTCATCAATATGAATGTGGCCAAGCATCTACATGTACAAGCAAATAATATCAAGAAGTTTCAATTAGATGGTAAGAATATTTGAGTGTTTGAAGATTTGAAACTTATTATGGAAAAATATGTTTTACATTCAAATTTTTATGCTTTGGATATCCATGGTTAGAGACTTTGGGCATAATTAATATTAATGTTCAGAATAAGTTCATGAAGTCTTGGTATAAGAAAAAAGGCTCACTTTATAGGATATCATAGTGGGAAAGGCACTAATAACAGTCAAGGTAGATCATGAGGATGAGATTGAAATAGGTGATGAAGAGCATGTGAAAGATTCATATGAAGAAATAGATGAAGAAATAATACAATCAAAGCAAAACACTTCATCTATTCAAGAGACAAAAGAACCACTAAAGCAAAAGTCGGATGAGGTAAAAGAAAATGTTGATAAGGTCAAAGTATCATAAAAAGTTGAGGTATATAGACACTCACATCATCATGCGAGGAAAAAATCATGGAGCCATATGAGGGAGTGTCATAATAATAAGCACTTTAGATAAATAAGAAATCAGATTTCCAATAAATATGGTTATGTATGGAATCCAAATAATATCTACTATGGTCATTGATGAAATCTGATTAGTGTAGTGAAATATGGTACATGGAATCACAAGAGGAATAATTATGCATGGACACCAAAGTAATACAATTATGATCATGAATGGAATCAGAGGAGCATAATAAAATTTAGAAAAAATATTGGAGAGCTATCACCTGCTAAGATCACATATGGATGGATAGATGATCAAGATTGGAGACAAGTGTGCAATGATTTGAAGCACACTCATTATTTAGTTTCTTCCTATGTTTTGGGGATAAAACATGTCAAGGAGGGAAGTAATGCGATGTATATAAAGACATGATATATTAATGTATATGGATTGGTGGAGATTTTGACATGTGGTACACATCCCCGTTAGTTATATGGGTCCAATCTATTATGATAATAAAGTAACTTATGGAATTAACGCATTAGGTAATAGTCGGTTTACATTGGGATTAAGAGGTTATCGATCCATTATTAGTTAGATAGAGGTCTATATAAAGGAGATGATTATCATTGTAAATATATCAAATAATCATTGAGTCTTATATTTTAAGAGGATATTGGAGGTTTTCCCCTTGAAAAGACATTTTGGAGTTATTCCTTCCTAAAGGAGTATTGTATGGTATTGCCCTACCTTAAGGGTATTCTATTTCTGCATATATTGAATATTTGGACATGTTGGTCCACCCATATCTATTGTGTTTAGTTGATCTAAATTATATTATAAATTATTTTAAATTATTATAAGTTTGGATCATAACAATATTAGACACTTAAACTCAGGTCATAGAGCCTCAAACTCATCACTACAACTTGCTTACTCAGAACTGCCAGTTTAACTCAAAACAAAGTCATGGTGACTTAGACCTCCAACATTTGTATAAAAATTTTCAATGAATTATGATGTAATTATATGATCCTATGAGTTAATTATACTATCCTAAAATATAAATATTATATGGTTAAATGATAAATATTGGTCTTGTAGACCAATCTCATGACCTTATTTATATCTCACTGTCTCATCTGAATCAGATAGGTCAAGTTGTGAGCAAATTTTTCACCATATTTAATGACCTAAAAAAATTATTTAAAACATTAAAATGTCTTAAAAGTCTTAAAAAACATATCCATGCACTTGGTTTCATCATTTTATCATGAAAACTCATTCCAATTCATCTTCTCACTGTTGCCTAGGTTTTTCATTATTTACACCATTAGGTCTATTAGTTACTGGCTAACTTGGATGATAGATTTAACACATTTTAGGAATATTACATATCCATAAAAATCTATGGACATGAAAAATTATTCTCTACCTTCTTCCTCCATCCATTTTCTTACTATGTCTAATGCAACTTTTGAAATCTATAACTTCTTTAGAAACAACCTTGTAACTCAACATTTTCTCTCTCCTCTCTCTAACCAATAACACATAGGGGTACCTGGGAGAGTAAAATATAATATCCAATATCTTACCTAATCATAAAAATCCATTCTATAAACTTTTATCAACATCATCAACATTGGGTCCTTACTAGGATTCTAAGAGGGTTTAAACCTGTTTCCATTCTTAATGATCGTTCATAAAGCATAGCACCTGAATCCAAAAACTAATACATATGATTTTGAGATAGGATAATTACTAATATACCATGAAATTATTAAGTTCCTTTTTACTCTTTAATTCTTATTTATCCCTTGTGAAATAAGTAGAATTCTCTGCATAAAATCAACATACACAATGCTTTTTAGGACAAGTTTTGCATGACTAAATCATATTATTTTCTCTCCAAATTTTTTATGAGGGTATAAAAATGTTAAGATAATAAAATTTTGAATGTTTTAGTATAAAATTATTATTCATTTGAAAATTTCACATTCATGAAAACTACCTAGTGCATAGATTTTTTGTGCTTCTAGGTGCCAAATCAGCCTACACAACACTTTTCAAACACCATTATGTAGGAGTAAATCAAGTCCAATAACCTTAAAATTTAAAATTATGGTATAAAAATATGGATAAAATATGAATTTAAAAATTTTACATAAAATTTTCTCTCACATAAAAAATGCACATCTATGAAAATTGGCTTCTGAGCTGATTTTTACTTAGCCAATTTTTCGTGTTTCCAATTGTTAAATCTACCCAATGAGCACTTTTGATTCGCATTCACATAATAAAAAATGAAGTATAAATTTAATGAAAATTTGAATTATTTTACCTTAATGTTATTATAATCTAATTCACTTTGTTTCACAGTTGCATGACTCTCCAGTAAAAAGTTATGATGGTACGAAGTAACCCTTCTGGGAAGATTTATCACTCAGCGAACTTTCTACCAGAAAACACTCAGAGGGTAGGTCATAGGGGTTATTTTAATCATTTAAAAAAATTAAAAATAATTTTTTGAGATTATTTTCAAGATATTTATATAAATATAGGATATGATAGGTTTTGCTCATATATTATGCTATGATTTTCTATTTTTCCATGTTCTGAATGCGGTGTTGTGACCGTGCGACTACATGTTGGTTTTTAACCATATTTTTTATTATAAGATCAATTTTTGATGATTTTTTTTGCATTATAAATATTAATTATCCCTATTTATAATTATATTGATTTAAAATTGGAAAAGTGTATAATTAAATTATTTAATGTTACAACTGGAGTGGTGTATTGATTTGACAAGTCTATAGACTTCAATGCAAAGATGGCTACTGAAATCAAGCATCACTTCCAAAAATGTAGAGCAAAAACATGAATTAAATTATAAAAAATATCTCAGCTAATTCTTCAATCATTACTAAATATTTTAACTACCTCGATAGTGGGTGAGAGTGAGTAATGACCATGAGCTCTCCAATTGCCTATATAAGCAGGTAGATTTATCATTGTAAAGGAGGACCTTTTAACACAAAAATGATATAATAATTTTTCCTCAAAGAGCACCTATATTGATTGAACCTTGAAATTTAGTTAAAATTTATTTCACCTCCCTTCATTCTTCTTGTATTTTATGTGCTATTTGTGTTTGTTAATCTTTATCTATGGGTAATGTTTACTGCTCTCATTGCTATCCATTCCTAGCACCTTTGTGAAAAACTTGGATCTCAATTATAGGTCATATTTTTTGCACACTCAAGATACATAGGCATTATTTGTGGATAAAATTCATCCCTCTCAATGCTATGTTTTGTTCCCATGCCTCTATATGAAATACTTATGCATTTAGAGTATCCTTGGTGGAGTCTGTATGATATTATTTGATGCTCAAAAATTTTTAGTGTGTTTATTAAGGTAGTAGAGGCACTCAATCTATTCTTGGTGAATCACCCTCTATTTATTTTAGTACTCTCTTACCTTATCCCTAAAAAAATTAGGCTTAGATTAGTGGTAGATTTACTTTTCTACTCTTTAAGTCTATGCACTGGCCTTAAACCGGTGCACTTAGAATAGAAGGAAGCTAGCCTGATCTGAAGGTTCATCCTAAGGATCACAAGGTTCCCAAAACCTTTGCAATGTTCCTATTATCTCACTAAACTAATTCTTCCAACTCAATGGGTGCAAAGTTTGAGTGATAACAGTTTCTAACATGCCTAGTGGGACACAGTTTGATGATCCTTACATCATCCATTAAAGCATTTTGGTGTGTTCTTTAGTGCATATTTCCATTTATGGAATATTATTCAACACCTTAGTGACTCCAAAGATTAGATATACTAGTTTAAGTAGTCCAAGCACTTAATATTATCAAGATTAGGATTTAGATGATAGTCTTGGTCTTTTCCATTCTTTTAAATTAATCTAATCAAATTGTGACTCTACTAGCATGCGCTTATTATTGAAAAGGTAGACCTAAATGTTATTTGTTTAAATTATCTAATATGTCAATCTATCATGGAAAATATCCCTTTCCCCTCTTTCTTTTCAAAATGCATTTTTTATGCCTTCCTACTATCTATATCAGACTAAAAATATTGTTGGTTTTATCCCAAATAGCCCTGTCACAATAGGATATATTGATTCTCATAGTTTTTACCTCCCTTTCACCCCTATTTATCCTTACTGGTAACCTAATCATTCTTATAATCACCCCCAAAAGAGCATCAACAATATACATCTTGATTTATAGAGATAGTTGATGGATATTAGAAAAGAGAGATTATGGTAGGCAACAAAAATAGCTTGTTTATGAAGCTTACACATGACAGTAAGAGGTGATGGGACAATGTATATATGAAAATAAGTGCTTGGATAGGTAGATCATATCTAAGGAAGAGCATATGCATAAGTTTCTTACATAGATGCAAGAAATTGAATCACAACTAACCACCTCCACTCCTCCTTTTCCTAGATTTAGGCAAGATAAATCCTCTATAATTTTAAGTAAATCCCTTGATTTAAAGGTTCAAAGTTTTAGAGGACCCATTAATTGAAAGATACTAACCTCATTCCTCTTAAAAAACCCAAAGTATAGTTATGGAAACGTTCTTGGACCATGCATCATGACTTCATAATGCTCAACCTTGTAAAATCCCCTCCCTTTGTGCCAATTGAAACCTCTTTCCCTCCCACCATCTCCCTTTTCAAAGGAGGTCCATTTATATGGAAGGAAAGTGAAGACCATTTGGATGAAGAGGAGGATATTTTAACTAAGTATGATGAGGAAATCATCATTGGCATCCTTTTTTGTGCCACTAAATCAAAAAATTTAGAGTTATTACAGGAAAAGGATGAACATGATCAACTAAAGCAATATGATAGTGTGTATGGGTGAGATGACAAGGTAATATCTTATATAAATGAGCTTATATTTATTATAAAATAAGATGAGGTCAATCAAAAAGTTGTAATGAGGCCTCCCATACAAAATAATGAAGAGCAATTGGAAGAAGACTTTTTTTGGGATGAGATAAAGGAATTTTGTTTGAGCATTGACATTAAACATCATCGATTAAATTGGATAACCATGAGAAGAAATAAAAGCAAGAGGAAGTGAATGTGTTCCCAACTCAATCACTTGGGCAGGTGCATCCCAATCAACATAATGATGAAGTAAAATGCATAAGGGAGGGTAATTTTGATTTCTCAAACTTTATCTTGATAAGAAGGTGCCTTATCAAGTATCTAGACTAATTAGAATCTTACAAGGAGGAAATATCACATTTTTTTCTTAATTAAGAACACAAAATTGAACACCAGAAAGATTAGGATCAACTTTCCTATCCACTCCAAGATAGTTTTTTGTTTAACCAATCAGATTGGGTAAGTGAGTTTATTTATGTTCCTATTTTTGGATAAGTGTGTCACAAATTTGTTAACTATCCACTCCTCCATATTTGGTTGGTTTCCATTGATCATGTAAATAATTTTATATTAGTAATAAATGGAATATATATTATACAACCAGTCAATGGATTTGTTTAAATGGCCTTTTCATTGGTTAGTTTTAGGGTAGGTTAGATTTTTTTCTTTCCCCCAAGTCCCTGCATGCACATTGTTAATAGTTTTAGTAGTTTATAACTTCCTATAAGTGACTATGGCACAATTTGTGTTGATTAATTTCATTTTTTGTTTAGGTACACTTTTATTTTTAAAATATTAGCTCAGGCGTAAGGCTAGGCAGGTTGCAACTATTTTGCATTTCAAAATGTGAAGAGTTTTAGATGCTTCTATGAATCCATGCCAAAAAGATTGATTAAGGATAGAATATATATTATTATCAATAAAATGACCCAAATATGTCACTATAATTTTTAATCTTTAAGTCACCTTGAACCCTTGTGAAAGAAATAAAACTCTTTATGCAAAATCAGCCTGTGCAGTGCTTTTTGAGACAAGTTTTGCATGACTAAATCATGTTATTTTATCTCCAAAATTTATAAGGATAGTCAAATGTTAGGAGAATAAAATTTTGAATTTTTTATTATAAAATAATTATTCATTTTAAAATAGCGCACTCATGAAAACTACCTAGTGCACAGATTTTCTGTGTTTTTAGGTGCTAAATCAACGTGTGCAACACTTTTCAAACACCATTGCATAGGAGAAAATCAAGTCCAATCACCTTAAAATATAAAATTATGGTATAAAAATGTGGGTATAATATGAAGGTAAAAATTTCACAAAAAATTAACTCCCACGTGTGAAATGCACAATTGTGAAAATTGGTTTTTGCGCTGATTTTTACTTAGCCAATTTTATGTGTTTCCAATTGCTAAATCTGCCTAGTGAGCACTTTTGATTCCAATTTGTGTAGGATAAAATGAAGTGTAATTTCCATGAAAATTGACATGATATACCTTTATGTTATGATAAGGTAATGCACTTGGTTTTACAACTTCACGAGTCTCTAATGAAAAGTTATGATGGTGCGAAGTAACCCTTCTAGGAAGATTTATCACTCAACCAACGTTTTACCAAAAACACTTAGATGGTAGGTCATAGGGGTTATTTTAATTATTTTAAAAAAATATAAATACCTTTTTTATTGTTTTTTAAATATATTTATATCAATATAAGATGTGAAGGGTTTTTCTCATATCTTATGCTGTGATTTTCCATTTTTCCATGTTCTAAAGGTGCTGATGCGACTATGCGATTATGTGTTGGTTTTTTAACTATATATTTTGATCCACATATCCATTTTTGATGAATTTTATTGCATTGTAAATATTAATTCTAATTTTTTATAATTATATTGATTTATAATTGAATAAATTTATAGTTAAGTTGGTCAATGTTATAACTGGAGTAGTGTATTGATTTGACAAGTCTATAGACTTCAATGCAAAGATGGCTACTGACATTAGGTGTCACTTCCAAAAATGTAGAACATGGACATGGTTTAGCTTATCAAAAATATCTCAGATACTTCCCCAATCATTATTGAATATTTTAATTACCCTGATAGTGGGCAAGAGTGAGTAATGACCATGAACTCTTCAATTACCTATATTAATAGGAATATTTATCATTGTAAATGACTTTTTGAGCACATAAATGCTGCAAAAATTTACCCTAAAAAATCACTTATATTTTATGAACCTTTCAATTTAATGAAAATTGAGTTCACCTCCCATCATTCTTCTTGTATTTTGTGTGTTATTTGTGTTTATTGATTTTTGTTTGAGGGTAATGTTCACCCCTCTCATTGTTGTGCATTCCCAGCACCTCTGTGAAGAACTTGGAACTCACTTAAAGGTCATATTATATGCACACTCTTGTCTATATAGGAATTGTCTATGGATAACCTTCATCCCTCTCAATTTTGTTTTATGTTACCACGCCTCCATACAAAATACTTATGCATTTAGAGTATCCTTGATAGAGTCTTTGTGATATTGTCTCATTCCTCAGAATTTTTAGTGTGTTCATCAAGGCAGTAGGGGCACTTGATCTACTCTTAGTGCATCACCATTTATTTATTTTATAACTCTCTTACTTTCTCCCTCTATTTTTCCTCAAAAACTTAGGTTTAGATTATTAGTATATATACTTTTTTATTCTTCAGGTGTGTGCACTGGTCTTAAACTAGTGTGCTTAAAATAGAAGTAAACCAACCTACTTTGAAGGTTCATCCCATAGAGTGCAAGGGTCCCATATATTTGTGGATGTTCCTTTGTATTACTTAAATAATTATTCCAATTTATTTGGTGCAATATTTGAGTGATAATGATTCCCATACAAAGAATTTATGAGCTAATGAGTACAAGAAAATCCTTCTTAGGTTGAGAACCCTTCATTCTGAGCACTTGAGAGACCTCCAAACAATGTGTCATGCCTTCTCATTCACACTATGACCTTAAATTATATGAAAAAATTTGAAACAACATACCTCACCTTTGAAAATGCTCTAATGAGCTCAAATACCTTTAAATATGATCATGACCCTTCATTATGCCACACTCTCTCTCTAATCTCTCCAAACCTTGTCTTGCAAACCATATTAGGCCTAAAAATTAACCTCCATGCCTCTTTAAATGCGCTCTCCACCTCACTCACATACTCAAGCAACCTATTTCATGCTTAATTACTTCTATACATCCTTCACTGCTCTTGAAAATAGATCATGATACCTTATTATGCCAAGAAGGGTCTAATAAAGGTCTACATACATACCTAGACTAGCAGTCCTACCCCTATAATCTCACCTTAAAACTCTCATGAGTGTTCTAATGCCTCAAATACATGATCAAACAACCTTATACAACCACTCGTACCTATTTTGAGCAAGCCACCATGCTCAAACCTTCTCACAAGGTATCTTCAAGTTGTAACTAGGCTTAGGATACTTAAACACTTGATGCCTTGACCTATTCCTTCCATATCATGACCTCAAAAACATCAACCAAGTAGATATAATACATTAATTATCACTCATATCATTGAACCATTATCTTTATGATTAAAATAATCTTCCACAACCTCATACAGACCTAAAACCACATGACCAAGCTTCAAATGACTAGTCATCTTTCTTCCATGTACCTAAATACCTTTGACACCTTGACCTCTGCCTTCATGCAACCATAAGACATTAGTTACCTTAAAATTATCTCTTGAATTAAAATTCTCTCTTGTCACATGGATTCCTATGCAGACAATATTTGTCTTCAAACATCTTTCATGATCTCTACCTTGATATTAACCAACATAGAAGACAAAACTCAACAAACTTACCTTGTTACATCAAACACACAAGTTCATACGTTAAAGATCACTCACCATGCATCTTCACCAGATGCACCTTGACATATATAACATAAACCTTGACATCAATGACATAAATATTGACATAAATAATAACACTTCTTAATAGTTTATTACATCTTATAGTAAATATTTGAAATTGTATATAGCTAAATGATGATTCATGCTTGTGGGATCTATTTTAAACATACTTCTTATGATATTTTCACTTCCATATTATTTGTGTATTTGATTTTATAAATAATATATTTATTACAATTATAAATATGTACAAATCCATTCTATTCTCAATTAGGTGATGTGATTGGGACAAATTAACAATACTAGTGCCAAATACAAGGAAATTAGATAGTTTTTTAAAAAATTGGTTGCTTTATCATGCTTATTCCAACTAGTTCTTTTATTAACTTACATTCACTAGACCCATATTTTTACATTTCCTCTTTCATATGCTACAACACCCATTTTGAAAACCTCTAAAACAATAAAAAGTACAATCCTCAATACAATTTACATTTTAAAGTCATGGACTAGTCACTATGCAGCTTTGGTTTTTTTATCATGTTCTTAATATTTCAATTTTTATATTACAAATAATTCATTATTTTATCATACAAACATTTAAATTAAAATTATATAGTTTTAATAATAGTCTATGTAATTTTTTCATTAGACTAAGTTAGTGATAAAAATATTAAATTACAATTTAATTTAATGTAGCTATGCAATGCTACATACACACTAAAATGTTAATTAGTTCTTCCATGTTTAGGATTGAGGATGAAACTACCAAAGTTTATAAAATAAAAATAATTATTTAATTTTATTTAAATGACCTTCTCTTTAAATTTTCAAAAAAATATAAATGTTTCTAAGAGAGCATCTATTTGTTTAGTTTAAATATAATTTAATAAAATTTGTACTAATGAAATTTCCATTGTATTTTGGTAAGGTTATGGTGGAAAGTGTGTCCATCCAAATCTGCTCACTTCATTTAATGGCACCAATATTCCTATGTTAATTTATCCCCCCTTCCTATCTATTTAAATACCCCCCTCAATATTTATTCATGCACTAATCGTATTCATCCCCACCAATCAATTAATTTATTCTAAATCCCTATTATCCCATCCTAATCTTATTTACTTATTATGTGGGAATTTTAAATTCCCAATGGCTCACCTACTAGCCTATGCCTAGGCTCACCTACACCCCTAGTTTCTAATCCCTATCTAATTCTCCATCTAATCATTATTAATCTTAAGAAGGATTTTAGAATCATCCAAATCTAAAAACTTCTCTATTCTCACCCCTCCTCTCTAGAAGACTCTAAATCTAGAGGCTTCCAAGGAATTTTAAATACCTTTTAGTGCTCCACCCTAGATAACCCTTATCCAAATTTGAATCTCGTCCATTGATCTTTCCCTCCAAAATCTATTTAAACCACCTCAATATTCAATTGGAGCTAATTATTCTCATGGTATCTCTATGAAACTTGAATCCTCCATCCAACATTCATAATAATGCCATCATAATTTAAAATTTATGAGTCTAAGGTAATCTTAATCCCAATCCTCTTTTTTTGAATTTTTTTAAAATCATGGTTTAGAATATTTGGCTATAGGATTATAATGTTAGTTTGACTTGAGAATTCATCTATTGCATTTGATTATAATGGCTCTAGATCTTACCTAGGTAGTTTGATGTTTGGGTTGATTAAATTACATAGTTTAATCTAATTTCTCAAATTTACTATTACATTTTGGCAACCACGGTGGGATTGATCAATCCATATTTCTCCCAATTAATAATTTTGCTTGTTAGTGGTGTTTTTTCTAGCTTATAGGTTTGATCAATCTTGGATTTTTCAAAATTTGCACACATAAGTAGAAATTGTGACCTTGCATTGGTATTAACAACTTTGTAGTCATGGTTTTGTCTTGAGATTTATGACTTTGTGACTAACCATTTTACTTAACCACTAATAGTTTTAAATTTTGTAGGTTTTGCCTTTTGACAAAACTACAAATCGTGGTTAAGGATTTTGCCTTGTAAATAATGATATTGTCCATTCAAGTTGTGAATTTGCCTAAGTTACTAACAGTTTGTTCTTGGTATTTAAAAAAAAAAAAAACTTCAAGAATCATGACTTTGTATAGGAAGTTGTGACTTTGCCCTATTGAGTCACAGTTTTGTTGGTCCTGGGGGTAGGTTTGCATGCTGACATTTTCTATTTTTTGAGCAAACTCAATCACCATATAGTTTGGCATCTAACAATATTTTTGTCATTGTATTTAAGAGGTTTTCATTCTAAAATTATATTTGTTAAATAAACCCCATTCTGTAAAGGAGCTTTTGTATCTATGTGGTCTATGTGATTAGCAAGTGTAGTAGGAAAGGGAGGCTAAGATAGGAGATAAGAAAAAAGACACAACCAAACACAACCTTTTACCATTCCCCTATCTTCAATAAAATTAAAGATTTTGAAATTCTTAGAATAGCGATTTTGATCTATGAAATAGTGATAATGTAGTCTAAGTCATGATTTTAAAAATTGGTCATTTTGATTACAAGTATGACTACAAGTTATCTTTGAAATTTCGTAAAGGCAAACTTAGGATATAATCTAATAGAAAACATCTTTTGTTGTTTGGATTGGTCAAAATTTGGGTCACTTTGGTAAAAATCTAAGTGTTTGTTTATAACCATTTTGTATGTATCATATTTAGTGTTAAAATATTACTTGATTTTCTATAAATAAAATTCTCTAGACCTATAAAAAACTTATCATAACCTTATATAGGCACCTATTTTGATCAAATACTAGAATATTAAGGTTTTGTACTTTATCACAAAATCACTAATCATGTTTTTCTGCCAGTTATGACTTTGCTCTATCAAGTCATGATTTTGTCTAACTATTTTGATTTTGTAGTCTGACCATCATGGTTAGCTATCTTCTATAAAATAATAACTCATGAAATTGTGACATTGAACTAGTAGTTACAGTTTTACACTGTGTAGTTGTGATTTTGTATTAAATTTTATCCTTTTGAGTGCATTTTTTTGAATCATTTTTTGATGCATTTTTAGTCATTGTAGGCCTCCCACAAGGCCCAAATTTCATTTAGCATAAGGGGCTTTGCCCTTCAACCCCACCCTATACCACGATAGGGAGCGCACTGGGGGCATTACCCTTGGACCCCGTAAGGGGCTCTACCCCTTACTTCTACAAGGGGAACTACCCCTTGACCCTGCTAAGGGATATAACCCCTAGACCCCTGCATTTTGTCCCTCTCACCCAAAATAATTATACAACCAAATAGTGATTTTTAGGGTATTTTTTTACAAGGGTGAATTTTGACCTACTAAAATTTTCTTTTTATAGGTCATAGTTTGGTCTAATAGTTTGTCTTATAGGTTACCCCTCAAAATTGATTATCAAAACTCCTAATCAATTTTTCAACTTATCTCTTTTGAGTGCCAAAGTCAAACTACTAATCATGTGTTTGTAGGTCATTTGTCAAAGACTCCTTGGGGTACATTAAAAATCAATTTTAAATCATTTTGATCATTTTGTCTTGTCTTGTATATTCTCTTTATCTTATATATTATTGTCTTTCATCTTGTAAATATATCACATTTAATTTTTAATTAGTTAATTAATCCTTTTTTTTGCCTGATTATCTCTCAGAGTTATGCTGGTGTATGATCTCCTCCTTGTATCCTTGTAGTGATTCTTGGAGGATCACAAACCACCTATAAAATCCTTTCCCTTTTTATTTTTCTAGGGGTCAGTGATTTGGATTTCACTACCATGCACTATACCAAACTTTGTGTTTCAATAGAATCTAAATATTAGGAGAGATATTATTCGATGCCTAAATAAAATTCAACTTAAAGGATTATATAGAGTGAGGGGTGGTTAATATCCAATATATAGGGTGGTTAGATAATATCATATATAGACTTAATCCCCACTGTACCTTAGCATATATAGGGGATGTACCTAGAAACCCTTATGTATACCTATATTAGGATCCTTTGACCATAACAAGCATCTCAATGTAGGAGGCAGGATCAACTCCTAAGTAGCCATTATGTGTAAATGGGGTCAAGAGGGTTTAGTAAATTTCATAATGTGTCACCGACTGATAACATCACTTGTGAAGTTGTTATATGGTTCAAGTGTTAGGTTACACATCCATCAGTTTACTAATTATAGATTTGTGGCTTGCTTGATTGGATGTGTGTTGTGTTAAACCCATGTTGTTTGTGAGCCAAGTCAGTGTCTACCCAAATATATATACACATATTTAAGTATTTTTTACATACCATCTTGTATATCCTAGCCACATCATTCTATCCTATCCTCATTTGTACATATTATCTTGCCTCACTATCATCTTGTACATCCTTATCCCATCATCCTTTTTTAAATATCACCTAGTACATCCTCATCACCATACCATTATACATATTGGATTTGTATATCCTTTTATTATATTATCCCATTTCTCATCCCATCCTATTCTAGTCATCTTCACTCATCATTGATCATCCCCCATCACTCACATATCTTAGTCATCGTCTTGTGTATCCTTGACTTATCCTCTTAGTCACATCTTATCACTAGAAATTCCATCATTGGTCATCCTCCCATAACTTACAAATCCTAATAATATCTCATCATCCACATCCTATCCTAATTTCATACACAATCACTTGTCTTGATCTTGTCCTCATTACCCATCTAATCTAACCTCATCATGTCTTATCCTAGTTGGATCTTTAGGTCACAACCATTTCCAAACCATCTCATATTGTTAGAGGTAAAATCAATGAAGGGGGGGGGGTGAATTAGTGAGCCTAGATATTTAAATTTAAATTCCAATCCTTTTAAATAATTAGACAAGTAACATATATCAACTTGATCAAGAAACATTAACAAGGGAGCTCATTTATTCAATGCATACACAAGATCAAACACACAACACATAGTTCTTATGAGAAACCCTCAAGGGGAATAAAACCCACTCTCAAGCCTAAAACACATGGACTACTTATCTTATAAGAAATTAAAATTAAGATATTGGTTAAATCCTTTAGACTATGAAACCTTAATCAAATCCTCCTGACCAAAGGTCTTTAATGAAACACCTCTTTCACAAGGAGAAACTGCCCCTAAAGAAGTTCAACTCCTTTAGACCCTCTCTTGAAATGGAAAACCTCCACCATTGAATTGATGTATTTAACACCTAATGATGGACCTTTGATTATCTAACCTTTGTACAAACTCCCTCTCTATCTCATACAAGCCTCTCACATAGGCATGCCATAATCTCTCTCCTTCTTCACTCAAACTATCCTCATATACAAACTCAGTCCTCTTCACATATACTCAAACTACAAGAGCACTATTATAACATTAGAAACATGATATATAGGTCATACACATAGTAAAAAAACTATTATGCTCATCAAGTCATCAAGTAGCCACTCTACCTCTCCTTCACTCTACAACTTTCACAAGTTACTCTTCAATTTTTTTACTAGTCTAGAAATCAACACATTTGGTTTCACTATTTATAGAGCATTCATGAATTATAAACATCTTGGTTAGCATTAGGCATGTCTTAACCCTTAAGACATCTCACATGGGTCACACTTAAGCACAACTCTCTTTCAAATAAGCCTAAGTCACCTTTTAGGTCCTATGATGAGCCATTCACCTCTTTGACACTTCTTTGAACAAACTAAGAACATAAGAACACTTTTCCAACATATGGACCCATTTTGCATGATTTATATGTCCCCCTTAAGTGTCAACAACCATCACAATACCCTTCTATTTAGGAATAATTTGCTCAAATAACATTTTATTCACATAGTCACTATGAATGAACACATAATCACCTTCTTAGAAATTGTTCATACTGGATATGATTGGTCAAACCTGTAGACACTAGAAAATTTCACACAATGGTTCTATATGTCAAAACCACACACACATCTAATATTGAGTCTAATTAGCTACTTATCTAAATAAACTCACTAACTCACCAATTGACTGATAACCTAACACTTTTAACTCACCTTAACCCCTTTACCTCTAAACACTCAATCGTTGATGGTCAACATGACTGCCAGTGGTTAGGTTGACTATTGATGGTCAGGCCTTCCTTATTTTAACACAAATACCAACTATGTATAGTCTAGCATAGCATAATTTAATATTTCTACCTTACTAATTGATAATAAACTATGAAGCATTGAAATCAGCAAGCCAACCTCTTAGGGAACCTTCTATCCTCATCTTTCTTTACCTATAAAAGGAGGGGAGTAAGAGGTGAGAAAGGATCATCAAAAGCATTATAGCATGCACGCATTTACTAATTATAGCTAGTCTTCCTTCTAATAATTCAACATCAACAAAAAATATTCAAACCTCTACCAAAATTAGTCTTGAAGCAAAGTATCATTACTCTACCAAAATTGCTCCAAAAATCAACCATCAACCATCTAGCAAGCAACATGTATATTTGTATCCTAGTTTTGTTATTTTGATTTATAACCTTTCTAAACAAATTATACCTTTCTACATCTTAATTTCTAACTCCTAAAACCTTAATAAACCTTATACCACTCATTGACCCATTCTGTAACTCTTTTTCTAAGCATCTTCATAATCCATAGGAATCATCAACGGTCACCTCGACCATTGATGGTCACCCTTAACCGTTAATGGTTACCCAACCACTAATGGTCAGCTTAACCATTAAAAGTCATCCAAACCACTGATGTCACTGTGGAAATAAATAACAAGTTATTTCCAACACCTTATTTGAAACCAAATCTGACTTTCTATATCCCTACCTATTCACAAACCCCTCCCTAATTTTTTGAACTTGACTTGACCTACTTTACACTAGTATTGATTTGTTATTACTATATTTAGTTTATTTTTCATTATCAAGCATAAATTTCTTCTTATATTTAATTTTTTTATTTGATGTAATTAATTCCTTTTATCTCTTTCAGCTTAATTATTATCAAAGAGTAGATTGACAACCTCCTAACAAGCTCACACTTCTTGGATCTAGATCAGCAAGGTAGTCCACCTTATTATCTTTCTAACAACCCCTTTTGTTAGTAATTTCTTATCTATAGGTCATCTTTCCAAGACAAAAAGGAGCTCTCTACACTTGTCTTGATCATGTGCACATAACAACTAGGTTCTTCTACCATACCCTTATTACTAGTTTCTTACCTTCTTCCTTAATTAATAAATAAGTAGAAATTAAGAGAAATATTTTGGCATACCCAGTTGGACCTAGTAGCATCTAGGTGCCCTTTTCTTCCTTTATTATATACTCATACAATGAAATTGAAAATTTCTTTTGGGTATAAAATAAACCTTGCATACATTGATTTCTTGCATGGTTTTAGCTCATCTAGTTTAATTAAAAATAAAGTAATCAATCTTAGTTTCAATTTTTTTATCACACACTTTACCAAACCACATAATCAATCAACACATCAAAACAAATTTTAGACAAGGCCTAACTAGGATTTCATCACCTAGTGGTAACCTTACCTTTTCCTGACAATCCTACTTGGAGGTCATTACCAAGGGGAGAACCAACTCAACTCTCTAGTTGAGTATAAACTCTAGAAATTAGTATATACTAACTAATCACCTAATACCATTATCACTGTGGTGTATGGAGTGAGGGGGTAGGCCCCAATACCAAGCCACTTATTGATTTCTAATATAGATTCTTTTTGAGAGCCTTTAATACCTGAAACCAACTTTACACTTCTTCTGTAGTACCTGATCTACAAACCAAAGTTCTTCTTCACACTTTCTAACGTATAAGCCAAAAGTGATATAAAAATTATTCTAAGTCTTTAAACACACTCTAGTGTATGTTTTCATTACCTTGAGTAATTTTTCCTTTTTATTTCTTTGTGTTTGAGTTGTGAGCTTTTCATCATTTCTTTTCTATTCCTCACATGGTCTTTACTAGAGAACATTTAAAGAATCAAACCAACCAAGAACCACCTTCCTCTTTCTCTTCTTCCATGGAGTGTACTTTTGATGTTGAGAGTTCTCCTCATCTTTCTCCCCCTTCTACCATGCCTCAGATAGTTGTCAAGGGTGATGCATATTTTGCTACCTTCCTTGATAACAACCTCGTGGCCCTCCAAAATTACCTTAAAACCTTATCTCAATGTACCCCTACTAATTTGGTTCCTCCTCTAGATCCACCTTATGGGATTCTACCCCATCTTATGATTGGTTCCACCTCCACCCAAACTATGATCACCCAAGCATCTTCTTCCACTAATATCTTGTCCACTACCTCCACCCAAACTCAATCAAACATCCCAACCAATAACCAATCACTCCTACTCCAACCAACACTTCCAACATAGGGGAAACCTCACCTCTTGTTACCCATACTTCATCCATTGTGGGGATATATTATACCCTTATTTCTACAATTCCCCTTATCACTACCAACCTACCAATTTCCATCCCACTTCAAAATTTGGTGCTTTACATACCTCTTACCCTTCCACCTATTAGTACCATATTTACCACTCAAATCCAACCAATTAATCCTTCCATACCTCCAAATAAACCCATAAAACCTCAATAAATACCCATGGCATCCTACTAATATGTTCCTAATCCACAAGGATACATAACACCTTCTAACCAACCTTTTGTGCCCATTAACCCTTATGTGGCATTATCCCAACCTTCAATAACCACATACCAATATGTGGCATCATATCAAATTTCAATCACTTATCCATGTATTGAATCCACCCAACCCAAATGAAACTTGTCACACAATTATGGATCTTCCCAACCTCAAATGAATCTGGTCAAAATGTTAATGGATAAAATGACCAACCTAGAATCATCTATCTCTGGGGATTATAACCTCTTGTCTTATGATCAAATATGCAATGAACCTATTTACCTATCCATTCCTATCCAACCTTATCCTCCTTAATGGGAACTACCCAAGTTTTTTCAAGTTATAAATCAATGAGGACCCCTAACAACACTTAAGAGCATTTTGCCATTCTTTTTATTTAATTGCATGTGATGATGTTCTTCTCCTTCATACTTTTCCCATGTCTTTATGTATACCAACTTTATATTGGTATAGTACTGTCACCAAGCACTTCATATTTTCCTTTTCCCAACTTGTCCAAACCTTTTTAAATCACTTCTTAGTCAATATATCTAAAAAGGTCTCTACCAGTGACCTCTACTCCATTAGGTAATTTGATGATGAATCAATCACCAATTTCATAGCTAGATGGAGAGGTCTTATCAACCAAATATCTTTATCTTTACCCCAACTTGGGTTGATTGAAAATTTCTCTAAGGGTTGTGCCTAACATATCTCTCTTACTCTACAGGTTCAAACTTTTATAACCTTTGATGAGGCTTTCACCATGGCATGCAAACTAGAAATTAGAGCCATTGATTAGGGGAAATTAAAATTGAGAAATAAAAACTCTAGCTTCAAATAAGATGACCCTTCCTCATCCAAAATTGATAACCAACCTAACCATCCAAACACCAAACCAAATGCATCCACAAACTTGGTTGTTATTAAAACCTCACCACCTCCAATTGTCAACCAAACCAATTCCTCTAACTCTTCCAATCAACAAATCTGAAACCAAAATAGAGCTGCCCCAAAATAATATACGCTATTAGGGGAGTCTTATGATTTAATTTTGGACAAGATACTCAAAGCCAACATCATATAGCTTCTCTCCATTAAACCTTCCCAAAACTTTTATGCTTCTTGCCCTACACCTAGTTGGTATATTGAGAATGATATGTGTGATTTCCACTATGTCATTGGACATGATGTTAGTAGGTGTAACACCTTCAAAACCATTATCCAAAACTTGATTGATAAGTGAGAACTTATATTTGATAATCCCAATGCACCCCTAAATTAGTCCCTTGACATATTTTGGCAAACTTTTCCTAATCATGCTCCTTCTATTAACCATGATAGCAACAAACCAGAATCATCTCATGCTCATGAGGTCCATATGGTCAATATGATTATTAGTGAACCTATCATTGAGGAAACCATTGACTCAACTACCTCTTCCTCCACTTCACTTGTTGAAGTGGTGGAATTATCCACCATTATTATGGATACCCAAATAGAGGAAATAACCACCTCTCTTTCTTTACTTGATGAGACCATGGACCTACTCACCTATCCTTTTATAGAAATACCAATAGAGAAAGCCATTCCCTCAACCACCTCTTCCTCCACTCTACTCATTAAAGTGGTTGAATCATCCTCCATTCCTTTGAACACCCAAAGAAAGGAAGTCACCACATTCATTCCTTCACTTGAGGCCATCACACTTTCCTCCCCTATCATAGAACCACCATTCTCTCTTTGGAAACCATTCCACAAGAAGAGATCACCTTACCTACTCCCTCCATGGATAAAACATCCTATCAAATCTTTAAACCTCTCACCAAGGACAAAGGTGAATAATTTACTCCCTCACCTCAACATATGGGCTTAATATTTGAAACCAATGACCAATTAATTAAACCAATTTACAAACCCTTTTCAAGACTAGTCCAAAGTCTAGAATTCTCCTCCCAACCCAATCTTGATAGAGACACCTTTTGGCATTGTCTTGGGCTCCCGTATCAAAACAAACATGAACCTTCAACCTCACTTTCATCCAACATAAAACCTATCATCACCTCAAACCCTTCATCAAATATTTATCCCTCTGACACTGTGGCAGAACTATCCAAACCACCTCCATCCAAAACTACCAAATCACCTTACACCTTTCTAATCAAATCTATCAACAACTTAGGAATACTTCCTACTCCTAGCCTTACTCACCAATATTTGAAGTTGTACTTAACCCCATCTAGTACACCAAAGAAAACCTTAACCAAACCAACTAAGAAGATGGAGTCACCCAAAACCCACCTAGAACTAGAACCATACCACCTCCTTCCCACTTACCTTCTATCTTAGGACCCCATCCTCAAACCATCCTAGGAGATCATACTTATACTAATAAGATGAACCATTCCACAACTACCCAAACTAAACCTTTTTCTTTTCATTCTACCGTTACCTACTCCCAATAAATCATTAAACTACCCATCATTTTTAACTAATCTATCTACCTCTACCTTCCCATCTATCTCAAAAGCTTTATCATCCATCCCCAAATCATGTAGCTCAAAACCAACCACAACCAAACAATCCCAACCAAAACCACCTAACGAAACCATTCCACAACCTAAAACTTCCATGGTAAAGTGTACTTCTAAAAAGGCTCCCACTCCTAAAACCAGAAACCCAACACCCCCAACACCTTTGCTTAAATATTATTCAACCATTATACAAAGGTTATTGAAAACCTCTTCCTTAATCCTACCACCTATCAAAACCATCCACCCTTCAAGTCCTAAACCATCTTGGTTCAACGATAGTCTAATCTATTCATACCATTGGATACCTAGATATGACATAGAAAAATACAAATATCTGCAAGCACTTGTCCATAAATTATGGGATGAGACTGATCTATTATCAAATGAACCTCATTTGAGCCCATTACCAACCCAACCACCAAATTAACCCATTAAACACTTACCTACTCCTACACTCTCATCTAAAAGTGAGGAGGAATTAAAGCAACCTTCTAGCCCAACACCTCCCCTAATCCACACTATCCATATGGTTACCCAATCTTAGGCCCAATAAAATTACAAGGGAAAGGATAAACTATCCATTCCATGGAGATATATTTCCACCCCTCAACCTTCTAACCAAACCCAAGCACCTTCATCTTCACCTTCCGAATCTATTTAGTGTGTAGTGTTGAAATAATTTCACCAAACACACATGAAGATGAGCCTTTATGAACTAAACAACACCTCACCCCATCATCACCAAGCATTGATAGAGGTGTTTTATTATTTTCTATATGCTTTCTAGTGTAGACTAACTAGCTACTAAAAACAAAGTACATGCAAGGTTTAGAGTTACCTAGAGAGGAAGATTGGTTGTGCACCATTGATCAAGATTTGTGTGAACTCCTTTTTGGAGAGGAGGAATGACTTGTAATTCACCACACTTATACAAAAAATGTATTAATAAAAAAATGAGTGGGATGCCTGGTAAGAAACTAGTCTCAAGAAGTGATACGCTACCTTAGATGGTTGTTAGCCCATGTTCAACATTCAAGTTTATAAATAAAAATTAAATTAAAAAATATGTAGAATATGTATAAGCAATGCTAAAGATAATTAAATTGACAATAAGATTTATATGATTAAAATAATCATCCCAGAATTCAATAGCAATATCTATGTCTTCTTGGATTACAACCAACTATTTTTCAATGTATGCAAAATCACGTATGAAAGCCATGAGGCAAAGTCCTAGCTCAAATAAAATATCACTATGATAAAAAAATAGAGGTTGAGGGACTATAATAAGATAAAAAATGCTAGCCAAATCATGTATTAATCAAGGTAGGGTCGTCTACATGCACAAATAGATTTTTAGCAAACTAGAATATAGGTTTTAACAAATTTTAAGACTAGGAAAAATAGATGATAATAATGTTTTGAAATTTAAGTAAGGATCAATGGTGATCCAATAGGTGCTATGTACCTAGGGATATGATGTATTGATGTATATGGGTTGATGGAGATGCTGACATGTGGCACACATCCCCCTAGTTAGTTATATGGGTACAATATATTAGGATAATAGAGTAACTTGTGGAAGTAGTATATTGGGTAATGGTTGGCCTACGTTGGGATTAGGAGTTTATCCATCCATGGGTTAGATAGATGTATATAGGAGATGATTATCATGGTAAAGATATGAAGTAAGCATTGAGTCTTCTATTGTAAGAGGATATTGGAGGTTGTCCCCTTGAAGAGACATTGTGGAGTTATTCCTTCCTAAAGGAGTATTATATGGTGTTTCCCTACCTTAAGGGTAATTTTTCATATATTGATTATCAAGATCATTACAAGTGGTATCAAAGCTTTGATTTGGGCAATTTGTGGAGCAAAACCCTAGTTTTTTTTTAATCATCAATAAATTTTGATTGGTTACAAATTTTTTCACAAATTTTTTATTGGATATGGATAATATTTCAAATAAGTCATAGTGAAAAAATTGAGATTTTTTGATTCATTTTGAGGGAGGTATTGCTATTTTAGGGTTTATAATAATTTTGCTATATCTTCCAAAATATAAGGAATTTTTATTTGAAATTTTTGCTGGAGATGTAAGCAGATATAAGAAAAGTACAAAAAAAAATTAGAATTTTTTGAGTTGTTTGGAGTGATTTTTTGTGATTTTATGGATCAATTTTGACATTTTAAGGTTTCATGAACCTTAATTTTTTTTTGTGGATCATGGAGTTGAAAATATTTTTAGGGGAAGATGATATTGATACTAGAGAATGATGGCTCCTTTTGGAGAATCATTTTACAAAAACTTTTGGGAAAAGACGATTAACTCCTTTTTTGTCTAGGCCTACACTAGATTGGTTTGATTAGTTGAGCTGTACAGAAAGGCTTTCTTCATGGAAAGAAATGGAATAGATTTTTTTAGATTGATGGGCTATAAAACAAGAAGTAGAAAAAGAAGAATCAGTAAAAGAAGAAGAAGTAGAAAAAGAAGAAGAAGAAATAAAAGAATTAGTAGAAGAACAAGAAGAAGAAGTAGAAGAAGCGATAAAAGAAGAAGAAGAAGAAGAAGAATGGTTCAAATAATTTGGCTCCAAAGAAATTCATGTCAATTTTTTAATTTCATGGATACATTCAAAAGAAGAAGGTAGTTGTGTCCATAAACCCTACCAACAAGTATAACTTCATTAACATGAATGTGGCTAAGCATCTACATGTTCAAGCAAATAATATCAAGGAGTTTCAAGTAGATGGTAAGAATATTTCAATGTTTGAAGATCTGAAGCTCCTTATGGAAAAATATGTTTTGCATTCAGATTTTTAAGCTTTGGATATGGATGATATGGATATAGTTCTTAGATATCCATGGTTAGAGACTTTGGGAACAATGAATATTAATGTTCAAAAAAAGTTCATGAAATTTTGGTATAAGAAAAATAAGATCACTTTACAAGATATCATAGTGAAAAAGGCACCAATAACAATCTAGGTAAATCATGAGGATGAGATTAAAACAGGTGATAAAGATCATGATGAAGATTCAGATGATATAGATAAAGACACACTACAAATGAGCACTTCATCTACTCAAGAGACAAAGAAGGAAAAGGTGGAAGAGGTAGAAGCAAAGGTGGATAAGGTCAAAGTATTGGAAAAGGTTGAGGTATATAGACACCCACATCATCATGAGAGGAAACAATCATGGAACTAGGTGAGGAAGTGTCATAACAACAATCATTTTGTATATATAGAGAATAAAATTTCCAAACATTATGGATATGCATGGAATCCAAATAAAAAATACTATGGCACATGGAATGAATGGGGAAATCACTATGACTATGCACGAAAGAATACCTACTATGGTCATGGTTGGAATCAGAGTAGCGCAACAGAATATGGTACATGGAATAAAAAGAGAAATAATTATAATTGGATACCAAAGTAGTATAATTATGATTATAAATGTAATCAAAGGAGCACAATAAATTTTGGAAACAAGTTTGGAGAGCTATCACCTACCAAGATCACATATGGATGGCTAGATGATCGAGATTAGAGACAAGTGTGCAATGATTTGAAGCACACTCATTATTTGGTTTCTTCCTATGTTTTGGGGATGAAACATGTCAAGGACAGAAGGAATGATATGTACCTAGGGATATGATGTCTTGATGTATATGGGTTGATGGAGATGTTGACATGTGGCACACATCCCCCTAGTTAGTTATATGGGTACAATATATTAGGATAATAGAGTAACTTGTGGAAGTAGTATATTGGGTAATGGTCGGCCTACATTGGGATTAGGAGGTTATCCATCCATGGGTTAGATAGATGTATATATATAGGAGATGATTATCATGGTAAAGATATGAAGTAAGCATTGAGTCTTCTATTGTAAGAGGATATTGGAGGTTGTCCCCTCGAAGAGACATTGTGGAGTTATTCCTTCCTAAAGGAGTATTATATGGTGTTTCCCTAACTTAAGGGTAATTTTTCATATATTTATTATCAAGATCATTACAATAGGATTGAAATTTATTTATATGAATCAATGTTGATTCTATATAAAAGCTTAAATTTCAAAAATAAACTATAATAACGACCTGCATTTTCGATAAAATTATTAAAACTAAATGTCAAATAGACAAAGATAAAATATAGATGATAATAGATTTAAAATAGGATTATTAAGACTTATGCTACAATATGGTAAAGGATCAATGGTGATCTAATAGGATTGACATCTATTCACATGAATCGATGTCGATTCTGTGCAAAATTGCTTAATACTAAAAAGATTATAGTGACGGCCTAGAAAATTGATAAAATGAAAGAAATAGAATGTAGATAAAAGATAGAGATGTAGAATTAAATAAATGCTTAAATATAATACAATACTGACCTTAGATGGTTTGAAGAAAGTGTTTCTAGAAATAATAAAAAATGACCTCTAAAATCACCTGACAATGATCACTTATCAAGTGCTCTTCAAAGGTAGCAAGATGCTGGTAAGGTCTATGTAGATTCATGACTGATTTTGACAAAAATTTGTGATCAAAATTGTCTCCTTCCTTTCACATTTGTTCCTCTTCTACAATGGAGGTCTACTTTGCTTTTATGGATTGGCATCGATACTAACCAATCAATGTCAATCTGGGAGGATCGATGTTGATTTACCAAAAATGGGTGAAGATGAATGAAAAGCCATTCCAATGGGTTGGCATAGGGTAAATAAGGGTTAAAATGACTTTCAAGGTTATTCAAGTTATTTTAACCATTGGATAAGTTTATTAGGAGGTTGGGTAGATTTAGATTTTATTTAATTTTGAGATTTTATGGTTAAGGACAGTAAAAAAAGGGATTAATTATTGTTTAACTATAGTAATTAACTAAATTATCCTATGTGGTGAAAGGTAAAGATGAAGTTAAAAGGTAATTATTTAAATAATTATTCAATGGGGGACGTTACAACACATATCATGACAACATGATATACAAGGTGTATAAAAGTAGCATCTAAATTTGCCCCTTTTTGTAGAGTGGTATATAATGGTGTGTTATGAGACAAAAAATATTAGGATTCTATTACCCCAAGTTTATTTTGAGGAGGTATTCCCCCTCAAACCAAGATTTGGGAAGTGAAATGGAATGGATGATAGGTTTGAATAAGATAGAATGGAGAAAAAAAGTGAGTAAGGTGAAAGGGACAAAAGGGAAGATACCTAAGGACACAAAAAAAATGTGGATGGCTATAAAGGAGTTAGATGTTTGCACTTAATGGAATAAAGAGTAATGTAATTAGTAATTCCCTAAAGACTAGATCAAATAGCAAAATACCATAACTAAAACAAATAAAGCTAGTGAAAAAGGATATCAAGAGAAAAAGAGAGAGGAATAGCAAACCAAAGCATCTAATATGTGTATGGTTATGCATTACCTATAGAAAAATGTTCTCAAGACAAAAATACACCCTTGGGGTCTTACATGGGGTAAGAGACCAAAAAATAAGGGTATAAGGTAAGATATTAGAGAAATAATAAGGGGTCAAAATTCTCTAATCTAAAGAGTAAAAAAATGGGCTAGCTATGACAAAGGCAATAAGACATGGCTTCAGAACAAAACTAAAATCATGGAAAAATGATCCAAAATGAAAACATTTATCAAACTAGGGGAATTGACATTGATTACAAGGAATCGATGATGATTACAAAAAAATGGCATCGATTGAAATAATCAGCATCAATTGTAAAAAAGACTATAAAGAGCCCACTGACAAACACAAAGGCTCATTTAAATATCAAGTGTATAAGAGTTCTCTAAATGAATTTTAGTAGTTTTTAAGCATTCAAACATACACATGAGATGATGGAGGCTAGCAGGAGTGGATGATGATGACGATGGGTTCATTATGAGGTAGGTGACATGTTTTTGGGCAATTTTGAATTTTTTATTTATTTTACTATTTTTTATGTTTTTTTGGAGTTTTTGGAATGTTTAACTTAAGGGAAAGGGATAATTTAGGATATCAGGGATGATGATTAGGAATACTTAGGGAAAAATGGGAAAAAATTATTTTTAGGGGAAAAGGGAATCGACATCGATATGAAAGGATTGATTATGATTAGGAAGAATTGACACTGATCCTAATATGATCGATAATGATAAAAAAATAGATGACATCAATCCTTACTGGGTCGATAGTGATTAGAAAGAAGCGAAAATGATCCATTTAACATTTAGTATTTAAGATTTAACTAACAAAAGACTATTGTGATAAGCACATGAGCTAATGACTATGAGGGATAAGGTCCCACCATTACTAAGGGAGCTACAAGAGGATATGGATGATGAGGATTGGGCACATCTAAAGGTGGTGGGATTTAGAGGAATCTACCATTATCACCATGTTTATCAAGATATTGACATGATAGTGGCTTTGTTAGAGTGGTGGGATTATACCACTAACACCTTCTAGTTTTTGACAAGTGAGATGACCATTACTACTAAGGACATTCATCATATTTTGGGACTATCGATCTAGGGATCCCTAGTTTATATAGTTGAGGAGGTTGGGAATATGACAACACTAACATGACTAGATGGTGATGATGCTATTGATATCAGATTTGTGGCTAGAGATTTTTCATTCTATCCCCTATACGAGCAGGCACTAGTAGTGAGATTAATGCTGACCATGCTTACGTTGGCATTATCTTACTATGCACTACCTGATTCTAGTAGAGGATGGTTTCCATGGAGCTTCACTATAGTTATATCAAATATAATGGAGTACAAGATAATATTTATTTGGGTACCCACATTGCTGGGGTAGATTTATAAAGAGCTATGGAGCTAGTGTACTAGGCACTAGCTAGGACTTGACATCACATTTATGCTCCAATACTAGGCATATAAGTACATCTGGGTGATACACCCTCTTGGGACCCTAGGGGTTGGTTTTGGAGACATAGTGTATAGCATAGGATTTCTATGATGGGATGACAACCTAGTCATTCCTTATTTAAATATGATAGTACATGATCTAGCATATTATAGACATGTATTTGATACCCTATAGATTGGAGACATTATTTGGAGACCATATATATATTTTCTAGCATGGTTGGGTCTAGAACCAGCATTAGGAGATACTACCTAAGAGAGATGGGTATATGGATGATGGATGGACCATATGGAGCTATTTTATTTTGATAGGGTCCACCATTAGTTTGGTTTACTATAGGATGTACCATTAGCCCCACATGTATATAGGTGGGATAATATAGAGCTAGCTTGGCTAGCAACAGCTACCATAATTATCTAGATGGTGGCATTGGAGGAGCTGGCAAAATTAGATGTAGATGATGCAAGATATACAGATCATTATGCCACCTAGTTTATGGGAGAGATGGTGAGGTGGCAACATAGAGTAGTGAGGCCTTGATAAGAGGTGGTATAGGATGAGGTGAGAGGAGAGGTGGAGTAGGAGGCTCCAGATGTACACATGGAGGAGGCACCAGTATAGGATGCCTTAAGACATGATGAGTAGGGGATATTACATAATGAGCTATAAAGGTTATAAAGTGAGATTAATAGGGTCAGACGGGAGAGAGACTAGGCCATGCAGGAGAGGGATCAAGATATATGAGAGAGAGATGGCTATAGGGTAGAGTTGGAGTAGATAAGAGCTTCTATGGATGAGAGGCTAGCTCTAAATATTACAGGATCCAGCACTACACCATGAGACATAGTACCACTTCACCAATATAGAGACCTACTTGCTAAGATGTCCTACTATGAGAGGATTATATAGAGGTGGATACCAAATGTTCCATGTTTTGATTCATATGTGGCCAGCCACCATAGATCACAGAGGACTATCGGGGCTACAATTATTCTAGGGAGTATAGTAGGTTGAGGAAGAGATGATGAGGGAGGTGATAGTATTCACATCAGCATGATTGACTTCACATAAAGAGCATACTATATGGGTTGAGAGCCCTATTGTGTTATTATTATGACATTTATATATACAGTATATATATATATATATATATATATACACACACACACACATGATCCATAAGCATTAAATGTCTATATATATATATATATATAGATATTTAATTCTTATGGATCATGTGTGTGTGTGTGTGTGTGTCTATATATATATATATATATATATATATATATATATATATATATATATATATATATATATATAGACATTTTATGCTTATGGATCATGTATATTTTCTTATGGATTTATTGATGTTTATGGACATGTTATATTTTTATTGATGATGTGATGTACTTGATTATAGATTAGATGTTATGTAATTTACTTTGTGTTAATGTGACTATACATGTTGTGGATGCTTATGGGTTATGCTTATGGATTATTATGTGATGTTATGAGATAGAATTTTTTAAGTTTTAGGACTATGGGTTATGTGCTTATACTATTATGATTTATATGTTATGAATTATGGATTATGGATGACCTTTAATGTTTTAATGGTTTTGTATTTATGGATTTTAATGATTTATATTATGGATTTGCTCAGGATTGACTTGGACCATAACCAAAATATGACCTCTCATCTACATGGCCTATACATCTTTTTCTAAATGATAATAGATTATGACACAACCTAGGTTAGCTACAACTTCAACCTTAGTCATTAGGATCATATACTTGTGACAGGATGGGGATAATTCATTTTCACCACATATTTCTAAATAAAAATTTATCCTTTAGGAATCATTTTTATGCCAATGGGTAGACTGATCAATACGAGAAGTCTACAATTAAAAACCTAATCAATGCAGAAAGCTTTCTTGGGATTTACTTTTGACAATTTATGTTATTGCTTTTATTGTTTTTTAAGGGTTTAAAATGGCATAATTTGAAAACTGATCAATGTGAGAAGTTTTCAGCTTGGTAGCCATCCTTCGAGGGAGTGGTCTACATTTTGATACTTTTTTGCACACCTATCCTTCAAGGGATTAGTCTGTTATTTTGCCTTTACATATTTGATTATAGCTATCCTTCAAGGGAGCATTCTATTTATTGAGTCCATTTTTATACTTTTACTTTTCATTGATTTTGAATCCCAAATAAGTTATTGAAAAATGGCATTAAAAGATACCTTAGGATGGCCTCCATGAAATGATTGGGTTATCTTAGGAAATTAATGATGTTTAGGAAATAATGGAAATAATGATGTGGGAATTCTCATATAACAGGTGAAACTTATCCATGAGAGAATGTTATGTATAGAGTTAGGATATACATATTCAAGGTTGAGATTATGGTGACTACAGGATAACCACATAACTCTCATATAATTATTTGGTATTTTGGAGTAAAGGGATATGACAAGATACAAAATAAGCTAACTAAGATGAGCCAATATCTATAAACTATAGTAAGGATGCAAATGCAATGCATTAAGAGGTTCTCATTCTGGTTTTCCATCAAGAGAAGCTAAATGATATGCCCCAAACCCATATTTATGGGTTATGACATATGGTCCAAGCCAATTATGAGCAAATTTACCTCTTTTACTTCATTCCATATTAGTGACATGTTGATTTTATTTAAGCACAAGATCTCCAATATTAAATTCACACTCTCTTACATACTGATTATATGCTCATTTTAGTCTTTCTTGATATATATCAAGGTGATCAAGGGCTACTACACGATGTTCATCTAAGATTTCAAGCTAGGATAAATGCTCCTGATGGAAATCCTCATAAAAAATGTCTTTAAGGGAGAATCGAAGGCAGGGAATTTGGAATTCCAATGGAATTACAACTTCTATACCATAGACTAGGGAAAAAGGAGTAACACATGTAGGGGTTTGAATACTAGTTTGATATGCCCACAAGGTGAAAGGGATATGAAGATGCCAATCCTTGCCAGTTTCATTAACAACTTTAGTTAGGATTTTGATGAGAGTTTTTTTATATGCTTCCACTTGACCATTAGCCTAAGGATAATAAGGTGAGGAAAAGTCAATTTAATTATAAATGAATCACATAACGCCTGAAGTTTTTTATTTTTAAAAGATTTTCCATTATCTTTTATTATTTTATATGAAACTCCAAAATGAAAAATAATGTACTGATGGATAAACTCCACAATATTTTATACCTTAGTCGAGATAAGTAGCATAGCTTTCACCCACTTGGAGAATGACCAAAAGTCTCTTTCTACCTAAAATGATTTACTAGGGACATGGGATAGGTTTGCATGTTGTTGACATTTTACACACCTCTTAACATAGGCAAAAGGATCTTGATTTAAGATGGGCCAATAGTAACCTAAACATAATATATTCTTAGCGATTGTGCGGCCATTAAAATGTCCACCACATGACCCATCATGAATCTCCTAAATGGATAGGGTAGCTTCATTATTTTGGAGACAACAAAGAAGAATTCCATCAAAACCATGCTTATAATGAATACCCCTAGTATGATATAGCGAGAATATTTCTACTAGAAAACACGTCTGGAACCTTTGGATAGATGGGGAGGAGATAGTCTTATAGACAAATAAGTAAATATTTATGCATACCATGGCTCCTCTATATTTTCCTCAATATTATTGATGGATGGAAGATCAGTCCTTGTATAAGAAGCCTGATTAACTCAATATATAAGGACAAATAACTTAGATTCTTGAGATGAGGTGGGGATAAATGAGGCAAGAGATGCCATAGTATCAGTTAATTTATTCATTGATCTATGTGTAGCCTGGATGGCATAACATTCAAAGGTAGATAAAAGATGATGGGCTAACATCTTGTACCACTAGAGAATATCATTCTTACATTGATATAATCTAGTAATATAATTGACCACTAGTTGGGAATCCCCATAGATATTAATTGACCTAAATCCTAATGTAAGGGCATTCTGAAGCCCTATAGTCAATGCTTTGTACTTAGCCATATTATTGGCACAATCAAAGTCTAACTTAAAATACAAAGGCATGGAAATACCTTGAAGGAGGATTAATATAATTTCTATGCCACCTCCTCACTCACATTTAGACCTATCAAAGAAAAGAGTCATTTGATACTCTAGAACTAACTAAGAAGTGGAAGTGATAGATTCATCAAGGAATTCACATTGATTGGTTTATTATCACTAAGAGGTGCTTTAACCAGGTGATCAGCAATAATTTGCCCTTTAACAAATTTTTGGTGGAGAAACTCTAGATCAAATTTAGCTAGAAGCATAATCCATTTGGCCATATGTAGATTTTGGTAAGGTTTAAAATGCATAAAATTAAGGGGATCAATACTTGTAAGTACATATGTTTATGGTTAAGTAGGTAATGATGAAGCTTAGAAGCTATAAGGACCAATGCTAGGCATAATTTTTTGGTATGCAGATAATGTGCTTCATATTCTATGAGGGTATGACTTATATAATAAAAAGCCCTCTATTTGTGATGCTCATCTTGATGGGCAAGCATAGCAACTAGAGCATGGTCTGTAGTCGAGATATAAAGGAAGAAAAGCTATCCTTCCTTAGGAGGAGTGAGGATAGGAGGTGATAAAAGATAGTTATTGAGCACGTTATAGGCTTCTTGACAATGAGAATCCCATATAAAATGATTATTCTTATTTAATAAATGTTGGAAAGGTTGACACCAATTATAGAGATGGGAAATAAAATGATGAATAGACTGGAGATTGCCTTGTAAACTGTGAAGCTGCTTAAGGTTGGATGGAGGTAGCATTTCTAAAATAACCTTAATTTTAGTGGGATCCACTTCTATTATATGAATATAATTAATTAAACCTATAATTTTACCCATCAAGACACCAAAAATGCACTTTTTTGGATTTATATGAACACGATACTAGATTAGATGATTGAAAATAATCTTAAGTATGGATAGGTGATATTTACAGAGCTTTGAATTCCCAAGGAGGTCATTTACATAATATTCAACAATTTTATGGATTATGTCATGAAATATATAAGTCATGGCTTGTTGATAGGTGGCTTATGTGTTATTTAGGCCAAAAGGCATAACAAGATAGCAAAAAGTCCCCCAAAGAGTAATAAATGTAGTTTTATGTTGATCTTCTGGCATAATAAGTATTTGATTGTAACCAAATAAACCATCCATAAGGGATAACATTTCATGACCAATAGTCAAATCCACTAATTGGTTGATGTTAGGGAGAGGAAAATCATCTTTTGGATAGGCAATATTTAAATCATAAAATTTTGTACAAATATGAAGTCCCCTGAAGGCTTAGTGACCAAAATAATGTTGGACATCCATTGAGAATAATTGATGGGTTGAACAAAGTTAGTAGATAAAAGGTGATACAACTCTTCTTTTACTAGAAGTGCAATGTGAGGATGTATTTTATAGAGATTTTACTTGACCAGCTTAGCATTAAGAAGGGTAACAATGTTATGGATAATGATCGAGGGGTCAATACTAGGCATATCACTATAAGACTAGGCAAGGGCTTTACTATGGTCTAATAAAAAAGTGGTAAAATACTAGTTTTATTATGGATCTAAGGTTTTGCTAATTTTAATAATCCTCGAGACTTTTTGAGACATGATATAAATATCAGTAATGGCTTCATTTAAGAGGCTAGATGTTTCAGATGGAATAGAATTGTGAAGATAAGAGTTTTCAGCACCTAGATGGGTCAAGATTGACTCATCATCCTGACACTTAAAAATAAGGATGGTTGACATATCAGGTCCTATTAAGTTAGGATATATTAAGGGGATGGTTCATAATTTATCATCATGGTGGAGGATGAGGGGTTTTAAGGAGATCATATTGACTAAAAAAAGTTAGGAGGGATGGATATGGTATCAATAGTCAAGGAAGAGGTGTCAGATGAGGAAGATGGTTCTTATTTATCCAAATATGGTAGAATAATAATTTTGGGGGTGGATATAGAATCTTTCTTAAAACCTAAGCCATTCTTTTCATGTGGTTTTTTAAATTTATTAATGTGACATCATGGGGATCTTACTCATATCCACCCATGTTGAAACCTTTCTAGGTGCAGTGATAAAGATAAGTTTACATGAACTAAGGATTGATAAGAAAGGATAAATTGGATGTAAATGGTTTAGCGTAAACATGATCGTCAGTTTCTAATGTAGCTTGATTGATCCCACCATATATTAAGTGAGTACACAATAAAGGTGGTCCAAAAGGAATGAGCTCACCTAGACTGGATGAATACATGGGTTGATTATTAGGATGGCCATAGTCTCTAGGAGTGGGTAAGGTATTAAGAGTTAATAACTGATATTCTCCTATCAAAAGTTGCTACATCAAGTAGTCAATGGACTTTGGAGCAAGAAGTTTTGAGGCAGGTATCATCATGCTAGTCGAAGCTTGATTAGAAGATGGAGATGGGATAATGTTAGGTGAGGCTATGGATGCGAAACACCGGAAGCATACAATTGATTACCAAATACCAAGCAACTTAATATGCGGAAATAAACTAGATTCACCAAGTAACTAGAATTCAGAATAACACAGCATATGAGAGACAATACAGAACTTGTATTAACACTTTATATAGAAAAGAATACAATAGAGAATATCCCACATCTTCTCCACCACCTTACAGAGGTTTCCCACACCTCAAGTGAACAGTAAATCTTCTCCCCAAAGCTCTCCCTCTCACAGGTCCCAACACCCAACTCAAATACAGAGTTGGTGTTCACCTCCCGTGCTCCACGCACACCACAAGTGCTCCACGCACTCCACAAGCACTCCACGTGCTTCACAAGTACTCAAGGTACTTCAAGTAGATCTCCCATGAAGTTGCAACAACCTGCAATTCAACAGACCATACTTATGGAAGGAACTCCCTTGCCTTCCTCTTTGCTCTATCTGAGTACACACCTATACTCCAAGTAGATCTTGCCTGATACTGCTCCCTGTTGTGTTGCTATCTATATGATCTTGCACACCTGCAAATCAAACAACGGTTCTGCTCACCTGTGAACCTTGACCTTGCACACACATACACCTGCAGATCAACGATCTTACTTACCATGTAGATCTCCTATATAGGCCATGCAATTGTGACCAAGATCCTACACTCCTGAAGAATCCAGCTGACTCTCCAAACCAGCACCAACACGCCTAGTACTGCTGTGGAACTAGGAGGAACACCCTTGCTCACCTCGCACACAGAAGGAGCAAACTTTGCTCAACTCAAACTAGCCCACTTTTCCAATACAACCATGAGTCTATTATATAGATCTCATCAAACAATAATTAGACATCTAATTACAATAATTAGATCTGCAGCTCTCAGTCTAAAAATAGATCTCTTCATGCAAACACTTGGTTCGTTAGCTAACTGCCCGTAATTAGCTCGCAGTCGAACCACACAGGCGACCGACATCGGTCCCTGTCTACCTGGAGGTGACCGACATCGGCCGATATATGACCGATGTCAGTTGCTTCTCTATGCTATCCTGCCGACGTCGGCTGATCAGACCGACCCCAGCTTCTCTGCAACTCAGCAACCTTCAGCAACCTCCTCTCCTGTTTGCATCAGTGAAGCTTTTAGCTCCACAACCTAACAATCTCCCACTTGGAGATAAATAGCTGCACTGTACCTGTACCTGTACCCCATCTAATCTATTTCTTGGTTTGTATCCCTCTTCAAGCTCCCACCTAAAGGCAACCCACCACACATCTCGTGGTGTACCACCTGTCATCCGAGTACCCTGCCACATCTGAACCTACAACACCTGTAGTGAAGTCTTGACCCTGCATAGCAACACCTGCTGCTAGTCCCTCTCAAAAAACTTGAGAACCCACTTCCCTGAATTGGCTCCTAACTCTGACAGCTCCCACTGCATGGGAATATTCAGGTCTATACCAGACCTCATGTGATTTCAGACACTGTACCTGTCCAGCCCTTAGTGTGCTCTGGCTCTGCATCCCGAACCTCGCCAACACCTGATTCACATTAGCTCCCACTCGAGACAAAATCAACCTGTGATCTCCATGCCTCCCATGTCAAAGAATTTCGCTACTCCAAACTCCTCATGACATGACAATGAACTAATCTTACCCTTAGCTCAGCAAAACCCTATATGTACACCCCTGCTAGCTAGCATACTATCCACATACAGCAACAGAATGATGTCATGACTCATCATCCACCTGGTAAGACAAACCACAGTAGTTACCTAACACTGACTGAAGCCATGCTTCATCCTCCACCTGTCAAAACCTGTACCACTATCCTACAGCTCCACAAGACCATATACCTAGTCTTCTGTCTCATGTATCCGTTCTCTCTATTCTTCTACTAAGGAATCCATTCATCTATGTGTTTTCATCCAGCTGGCAAACCTACCAAAACTCCCGTTTGGTTCTGCATCATATCCATGCCTAGCTCCCACCTGTTTCCTAGATCCTTCCTGCTCTACAATCAGCAACAAGTATGAAGAAGAGGAACATGAATTTGAGGGCCTACTTACGCCTTCAGTCCTCCATATGGGTGTTTGAGACTCCTTGACAGCATGCTGTCCACCCAAAATTCGTTACAGTGACTGACCTCGGTCACTCCACAGTCTACATCTGACCGATGTCAGTTCTCATGTGTCTGTACTTGACTACCAACCTGCCAGCGCTGGTGTCCCTACTATCGACGTCGGTCCTCCTGACCGACATCGGTCTTACATACTACCGACGTCGTTCCCATGACCGACGTCGGTCTTATCCTGCCCGACATCGCCGGCTTCAGTCTGCACCTGTCTGTTCGATGCCGGTTCCTCCTGACCGACGCCGGTGTCTGTGTTCGCCTGTGAGTGATGAATTTTTACCCGCGAGCTCCTTTGGATCAAAACACATGTCCAAACTGCTCTGGTCAGATGTATCCAGCCTCATCCACTGAACTCTGTTTGCCATCTCCTCTAAGAACACCAAGGCTTTCCAGTTCTTAAGCCTATCAAATATATCTGTCTTCCGCTTAAGAACATGCATCTCCTTCCTGCTCATGTGACCAAGCCTACGAAGCCACGTCTCCACAACAGAAGAAGAATCAGTAATATAAACAAGTAGATAAAGTATACCTATTTTCTTACCACCAGCTAATTCAAGTGCTACCGCTGTGAGAGTTCTTGTGCATCTCTCATCACCCAATCTTTCTGAAAAAATTAGCCATATCTATAAACCTGGGACCTGCATGACCTTCATCAACACCTGTGTGTTGGCCGCCTACAATTTCAGCTTCACTTCCCCTTTGCCAATTCTTTGGCAAGGCTTACCAGCTCCTCTACCTGGGGCTGCATGGAAAGAGGCAACCGAATCTTTTATCCAAGATTCAACTTTATCCAAGAAACCTGCAAACACATCCTGTGCAACAACACCTGCAACATCTGTATCTTCAGTTTCTTCATGCTGATCTGCTACCAACCAAAAATATTCTTTTACCTGCTCTTTCTTTCCATCGAACCGTGAGTGACCGTCTGTGCTTTTCAAATCCTCCATTCTTAACTTACTTTGATCTTCCATTGCTCTACTCCCACTCAATCAAAAACCCCTGAGAGTGCCCTATAACCAAAACACAACCTGCTTCCTGTAACCTTAGCTCTGATACCACTTGTCAGGGATGCGAAACACCGGAAGCATACAATTGATTACCAAATACCAAGCAACTTAATATGCAGAAATAAACCAGATTCACCAAGTAACTAGAATTCAGAATAACACAGCATATGAGAGACAATACACAACTTGTATTAACACTTTATACAGAAAAGAATACAATAGAGAATATCCCACATCTTCTCCACCACCTTACAGAGGTTTCCCACACCTCAAGTGAACAGTAAATCTTCTCCCCAAAGCTCTCCCTCTCACAGGTCCCAACACCCAACTCAAATACAGAGTTGGTGTTCACCTCCCATGCTCCACGCACACCACAAGTGCTCCACGCACTCCACAAGCACTCCACGTGCTTCACAAGTACTCAAGGTACTTCAAGTAGATCTCCCATGAATCTGCAACAACCTGCAATTCAACAGACCATACTTATGGAAGGAACTCCCTTGCCTTCCTCTTTGCTCTATCTGAGTACACACCTGTACTCCAAGTAGATCCTGCCTGATACTGCTCCCTATTGTGTTGCTGTCTATATGATCTTGCACACCTGCAAATCAAACAACGGTTCTGCTCACCTGTGAACCTTGACCTTGCACACACATACACCTGCAGATCAACGATCTTACTTACCATGTAGATCTCCTATATAGGCCATGCAACTGTGACCAAGATCCTACACTCCTGAAGAATCCAGCTGACTCTCCAAACCAGCACCAACACGCCTGGTACTGCTGTGGAACTAGGAGGAACACCCTTGCTCACCTCGCACACAGAAGGAACAAACTTTGCTCAACTCAAACTAGCCCACTTTTCCAATACAACCATGAGTCTATTATATAGATCTCATCAAACAATAATTAGACATCTAATTACAATAATTAGATCCGTAGCTCTCAGTCTAAAAATAGATCTCTTCATGCAAACACTTGGTTCGTTAGCTAACTGCCCGTAATTAGCTCGCAGTCGAACCACACAGGTGACCGACGTCGGTCCCTGTCTGCCTGGAGGTGACCGACGTTGGCCGATATATGACCGACATCGGTTGCTTCTCTATGCTATCCTGCCGATGTCGGCTGATCAGACCGACCCCAGCTTCTCTGCAACTCAGCAACCTTCAACAACCTCCTCTCCTATTTGCATCAGTGAAGCTTTTAGCTCCACAACCTAACATGGCCATAGTCTCTAGGAGTGGGTAAGGTATTAAGAGTTAATAACTGATATTCTCCTATCAAAAGTTGCTACATCAAGTAGTCAATGGACTTTGGAGCAAGAAGTTTTGAGGCAGGTATCATCATGCTAGTCGAAGCTTGATTAGAAGATGGAGATGGGATAATGTTAGGTGAGGCTATTATGACATCACTTGGCCTAAAGGTGAAGTTGCATGATTTAAAGGGATGAAGATTAGCAAAGTTGATATGTACCTAACCTTCATGTTCATATTTAAGGCATTGATGAATTGTGAAGGGTACACATCACATCGCATGAATCCATGGATGCCCTAATAGAATGTTGTATTGGAAAGTCCCTTATATTATATAAAATAGATCATTAATGGTGCGAAGAACTACATAAATGGGGAGAACAACTGTTCCTACCATGGGATACCATGTCATTAAATGCATGAAGTATTGCTAAGGATTAAGAAACAATTGGTTTTTGGTAGTTGTAATTATTGGAAAGCATGTGAGAAAATAATATTAATACTTTCCCCATTATCAATCATAACTCTTTTAATTTGAGTATGATTTATTTGAGATGTAATGAAAAGGGTGGGATCTTGATCTTTAGGTGATAAAAGAACAACCTCAAAATCAATAAAACTAAGAGTCGAGACCATTTGAAGGGCTTTTATAAAAGTTGACAAAGGTTGAGGTTCATCTGGTTAGATCTCAATAGCTTGGAGAGCATATATAATTGTTTGTCAATGTTGCAGAGAATTTTTGATAAGCTCATATAATATCTTTATAGGTTCTTGGTGGAGTTGTTTTAATATGGAGATTTGTACCAACTCCTTGGCTTCAACTGGGGTAGTTCTTGTAAGAGAAACTTTAGGCTTTTGTTTATATGGTTTAAGTGTATTGGGTGTAGATGCTCCTATAATTGAAACCTTAGCTTTATTAGGATTTTGGTTTTGAGAAAAGGTGGTTACATGGACAACATCAATGTGTATTAAAGGTGGACTTGAAGAGGCCACCAACTCTTTATCAGTTATAGGACTAGTAGGATTATGGGTGGGTGAAATGAATGGAATAGTGACCTTTTGATTAGGAGTTTGATTATTAAGATCATCAATTAAGAGGTCATCATCTTGGATTAATTATTGGATTATAGCCTTAAGGGCTTTGAAAGTTTCTATATTATGCCTAGGTACTCTATGATATGCACATATTTCTTGATTTCTATACCAAACATGTCTTTAGGGGTGAAGGTTAACAGACCATATAGGTGGTAATGTAATGAGGGATGTATCCAATAATTTTTCAAGATTACAACATAAGATCCCTTCAAAGCATCATATTGTGGTTTTATAGGGGTTTTGATAATAGGCTCTTTTGACAAAGTATTACTCATTTAGTTTTGTCATTTAGCCTTTATAAGAGGGAAAAATTTAAGCTCTTTTCCTTTAGGTTTTTCTTATGGTCCCTTAAAGGAGGAAGGTGTTATGGTGGTGTGACTAATAATAGAGGAAAACTTTGCATTTTCCCACATGTTTGGGCAAAATCACCTATGATAGGTATAGAAGATGGATGGGGACCTAAAATAGATAATGGAGATGGTACAAAAGGGATATGCCCTTTATTCTTTTGTGTGTTAACAATAGAGGGGGTATTTAGAATAAGGTTTGTGTCTTTTGACATTCTAAAAATATCAACTTTAACCTGAGGTTGAGTTAAGGCTTTCTTTGGTGGAATACTAAGACAATTATCCTAGTTATTGATGATAAGAGCTTTACCATTTCCTTTAATATCTTTAGGGTAATGAGGTGTTATAGTAGAGGATGGTTCAAAGGGTCATGGTTTTGGGCAAAAGGATAAGATTGCATTATATACTTTCTAGGGATAAAAGGGATGGAATGTCTAACTCTAGAAGTATCAAGATGTTTATTTATGACATCTCAAGGAGTAGTGTCATTTCCCCTTTAGGATATTCGATATGAGAAGGTGATGGTTCACATGAATAATCCCATGTAATGAGATTAGGGAGCTCTATGAGGTTTTTAGGACTAGTTTTAATGATCTCAGGTTGACTCAAATAAAAAACATCCCCTTTAAGGAGATCCAAGACCGAAGGTTTCTCTGAGACTTATTTAGGCAACAACTAATCAAATATTGTGTCAATCATATTAGTAGCTTGTTTTTATATTTCTTTAGGATTAGCTTGGACTATGTTTGATGTGGATGGATGGTTTAGAAATGGATATTTAAAAATATCTAAGGTTTGGTTAGGAGGAGCATTTGGATTGTCCAACTGAAGGCCCCCCTTGTCAATGAGATTTTTTACCTATCATTTAAAGGATTGGCATCGTTCTATGTCATGTCCTATTACTGTATGATAAGCACAAAACTAATCTTCTTTATACCAATTGGGTTTATGACGTGTATCATCGACTAATCTAATAGGAGGGAGTTTAATAACATTTACTTGTAGGAGTTTATTTAATACTAAAGTATAAGGCTCTCCTATATGGGTATATTTCTTAGGGGAAAAATGAGTAAGCCCCCTAGGTTGCTATGTTTGAGAAGTAGAAGACCCTGATTAGTTGGATGCTAGAAGGGAAGAAGTTTTTATAGTAACTATATTTGTTACCCCTTTTGGTTTAGGATTATTGCTATTGCTTTTAGAGGGGTCAAATTTGAAGTTTTTATTATGTAACTTAACTTTTCCCTCTTTAATGCCATGGAGTTCAAGCTTATGGGCCATGGTAAAGGCTTCATCAAAAGTCTTAGAAGTTTGAATTTGCAACATGGACAATATATGTTTTGCACAAGAATATGAAAATAATTCAATTAATTATGTTTGTAGCAAGGAAAAGGTTAGTTTATTGATTAAGTTATGCCATCAAGCCACAAATTCTAATATGGATTCATCATCAAATTGTCTAATAGCGTAAAGATCTGTGATAGTCACTTTTTGAGAAATATTAATCAAGAAGTATTCCAAGAAAATTTGGGCCAACTATCCAAAGGAAAAGAGGGAATGCTGGGGGATGGAATTGTACCAATCCAATGGAGATCCTACTAATGATATGGGAAATTTTCTAAGTAGGAGGGCATCATCATGTGCTATAAGATAACACGCTTATCAAAAGGCCCTAAGGTGTTGCTAGGGATCTTCTTTGTTTTAGAATTTGGTAAACTTAGGAAGCTACCATTACGAGGGATATGGTCAGATAAGTGTCAATGTATAGTTTGAGATTTTGGAAATATGTAGATGAATGGTTATTTGTCCCATGGAAGCAACAAATACCTCTATTATTAGACTGTAAGGGTATTTTAGCTTAAGGGGTAGAAGAAAAAGCCTGTGACTACTAATATAGATGAAAAACCTTTGTCTAATGACCAAAAAATCTATGAATATCACAATAAGGCTCATCTTCCCATTGTGTAAGGGACCATGCTGAGGTAATGGTAGAAGATCATCACCAGGGAAGAGAGAATCTAGAACATAAAATAGACTAGGCTCATCTAGAGATATGGATAGTTATGCAACGGGTCTAAGAAAAGTGGCTAACATATATAGAGGAAGCATACTAGAAGGGTCATAATATTTGAAAAAATGGTATGGTCTTGTCATGGCATGGTCCATGAGAAGACTCTTGAGATTATATGTTATGACTAGAGGTATAATACTTAATTGCTCCATCTCTAACCTATGAAAAATATCAAAAAAATAATATTAGGTACTATAAGAGAAAGAATTATAGAATAACTAAGAGATTAAAATAAAGAAGAAATATATCAAAGAACATCAACATTCTTAGCATGAACAAAGAAAACTAAAAATGGGTCATCTAAAAAATAACCATCCTCATAATTGGGTGTATGTAAATCAATAGTACATATGTTAACTATTTTGTTTGTTGAGGAAGCATGGTGAATGGAATGTCTTGTTTTGGTTAAAGTAACTGGTATGTCATTAAAAGATTATTGATGAGATCAATTTTTGAGATAAGGAGGTAGTTGATTGATGATGTGATGGGAGGGATTGCAATATTTGATATTTAAGTTTATCTCATCTGGTTCATCATCATTGTAGTCTAAGAGGTTAGGTGGAATGTTTCCAATTAATTTTGGATGACCATTATAACCTCTAGTGAAAGTGATGGGATAATTAAAGTGTTGGGATTCACAAAATGGAATTCTAGGAAAGCATCCAAGGGTGGGTATTTTAAAGACACCTGATTATTAGAATTGTTTGAAATTCTAAGGATTCATGTCCCCTTGAATCTTGTATATAACATCATTGTAAGGGAATTTGTCACATTGGCATGTAGATGAAGCAATTGTTCTTATACAATGAATCTAATTTTGACTAAGATATTGTAAGAAAGTGGAAAGTTAAATATCATGACTTTCAAATGGACAATAGTAGAAGGAATAGTAATGTGAATCAAAACATAACCTAGAGGAGGAATTTATCTTATGTCATAGCCTTGGCATGTACTACATGTGGATTTAAGGTTCCATCCAGAGTATCCAAGTGTTCTAATAAAGTCAAGGGAGGTAACATAAGTTCTTGAGCCTTCATCAATTAAAGCACACTTTAATTAGATATTGCCTATTTGAATGCTAATGAATAAGGGAGGATCATTTGCATGAAGTAGTATCTCCTCAATAATCGAAGAGGAGATAAGAAACTTAAGTGAGAGGGAAGTGTCCACTATTTCATCAACATGGATGCACATATCTTCACATTGTTGAATTATTTTATCTTTAGATATAGATAAGGTAGCTCCCTATAGGAGGAGGATGAGGGATGTTCATTTTGAATAATAATTGTATTAGGTGATTATGATGGTGGGGAGATATTCACATAAGCTCTAATAAGGGTATTTGAGATGGGAGATGGGAAAGTTCCATAATAGGATCCCATTCATCATAACCCATGACAGGATTGTTAGATAGAGGTGCACAATGTTGTAATAGATCCTTTGAAGGGGGTTTGGATGTTCAATGAAACTTATGTTGATAAGGAATAGTTGGTCTATGTTGGTTGCAAGTAAGTTGATTGACCTTAGGTGATGTGGTTTTTTGTTGAGGCATTTATTATGGTTGGGAATAAGTACTCTTTGAAGTTTGAGGGATGTTTTCTTGAGGGATAGTTATGGAATGAGTAGAAGTTATATTAATGGTATGAGAGATATGGTTAATTTATGTTGGTGGTGGTGGTGCTTATATGTGTGTTGGTTCCTCATGGCCTAATTCTATTAGATGGGATGGGGAAATTTCTTGAATAATGGAAATTATTGAAGTGGTGTGATGGATAGGTGTGTGGTTTTAATAAATATAAGAAACTAATCTTATTATATTAGTCATATTAACCACATTTTCATCATTGGTGTTTATAAAGGACAAAATCTGAGAAAATGGGTTTAAGACAACCTATATGATGCTTTGTATAAGATCTTTTTCTATGAATTACCTGAGCATGTGTACAAGTGGTTGGATATATATTCAACCCATAGAAGGAGAAGCTATGGATAGTGCTATGAGTGGATAAAAAAGTGCCTACAGATGCTTGAGATCATGGATGTTACTTGGACTAGAGTGGTGGATAAATGGTGGCAAGGGGCTCTTAATAACTATGTACTCAATTTCACAATATCAACTTATTTGTGCCCTAAAGAAGTGGAGTACCAATTCTTGCACGACCCTAGAGGCATGTTTGTGAATGATTTTGGCACATAACTCAAGAATTTAATGGTTGATTACTATTTTAAAACTTTGGTGATGGAAGGATAAAATCCTTTCATATATGATTTGTACAAAAGGGAAGAGGGGGATGTGTAGGTGAGGAGTGATGGAAGGGGACAATAAAATTGACACTTGAGAGATCAGAAGATAAGATTGTAATAAGAGATGGTGCTGAATGTTGAAAAATCTAGAAATTGGAAGTGTCAATAGGACCTATAGCGAATAAGGAGAGCATGGAGAAGGATCTCTTGAAAAATATCAGTGTGAAGATGAGAGGTATAATGAAGTGATAGGCCAAGATCATACTTGATAGGTGTGAATTTGTTGAGTTCTTATAGAATTTGGTAACTACAGATATGCTTGATGCACCTATCCCCTTTGAACTTACAGTACATGATCACATACTAGATCACCCACTTGAAGATAGTACAAAAATGATTGTTGACCCTACCAACACTTCAAATCTTAGACATTTCTATAGATTTAGATTGTAACTTTTTTATTGAATAGATTATTCCATATAAGGAGGTGAGTACAACAACCTATAGACCATTTATCAGTAGCTCACCATAAAAAAACTTGAATGAGAGTGTACCAACACATCCACTGTCAGCCATGCAAGGTGGGAAACAACCTATAAAAAGTGGTTCAACACAACAAACAAGAAACATAACACCAAAAAAATCAATTTCACTAATAAGAATAATAAGACTAGTGCCTACCTTCAGGGCTGGAGGCATTGGAGGACCATTGCTAGGACTAGCACTAGGGGACAAGCACCAAAAGTACCAACTACCCCTATAGTTGACCTACTACTAACTAGATATGCACCTTCCAGAGTATCATGGCATGGAAAATGTTGTATAACATGTTCTAAAATGTGAATTATAGTGTCATGTGTGAGGCATAACCTAGTTAGAGCATAAGGCTACTCATTTTGTAACCACTTTACTTGATTACTTCCACACCTAGTACATAAAGTTTGATCCCAACTAGGAAATGGTTGAATATGATACCCTAGAGGATGCAATCCTAAAGAAGTTTGAGATCCTGGATATTGAAAAATAGAGCATCACCACACTGAAATAAATTACCCAAGGACTCTTAGAGAGTGTGTGCTTTTATGATGCATGGTTCAAAACTTTCCTATATAAATTCTCATATGATATTCGCCCTTACCAATATGTGCAGTGGTTCATTGGGGGGTTTCTCATGCCATTTCAAAGAGCACTTTCCATGAAGACTTTTACATATCCTCATGAAGTGCTTGAAGCTACACTTAGAGCTAAGGTAGTTATAAGAGTAGACATTAAGATCATGCCATTTATGGAGGTTCATATTGCATCTATGGCATCCCATCTACAAAATATTACTACCAACTATATGTATGATAATCCAAGTGGATTATGGTGTATTGACTACAAAGTAGAGGGACATAATAAAACTAACTACCCATGGAGGAATGTGTATGATTTGATTCCAAGCTATGAATTATTTTGATAAGTGCATGACATGCAAAATTATCCTTTGTTTCAATGGACTAGCCAAGTCAACATAACCATATATTATCTTTTATGTGATGCTTACACCCATACCACTACTGATTGTCAGGTGATTGACAAAATGCATGAAAACATGGAAAGGGGCATGCAGTAGGCTACAATAGTAGTCATTGGGTAAGAAAACCAAGGGAATGATGGATACAAATAATAGAATATATGCTTTAAGATATAATGAGGTACAAAAGGGCGACGCAAATGATGTGGTGATGGAAGGTTCCCACCACAATCATGTTATAAGTGTGGCTCAATAGAGAATTATCATCATGACTACCATAAAGATCCCATGTGTGGCTATTGTTGAGGGCCCCATAAGGTCAAATAATGCCCTAACCTTTACAAAAAGTTGACTCAAGGATGGCCTAGTGTAGATAAGGGCACATAGATAATTAGACACAAGTGGAAGACAAAAAATGGACCCCAAAGGCATAACCTATGCACACTATAGAAGTAAAGGTACAAGAAAATACTCATAGTGGATTCACCACTTAGTTTCCATTTGTGCCAATACTTGATTTATGCTTTGAGTATGGGGATGAGGGTCAAAATGAACGTGTAATGCATCCTGAACTAAAATATGCACCTTATTATGACCCAATTCACCAGAAATATGTATTACAATAGGCTATGAGTGTAATAAAAAAATTTCAAGGGGAAAACCAATTAACATGGGACCTATAAGCACAAGATGTTGCCTCTTGAAAGAAGTAAGATAGCTGAGAGGTTGAAGTACAAGAATTGACTAAGATCTTATGCCTCTTGTAGACCAAGGGTATATTGTCCCTATTAAAGAACTTACCCTTGGAACATGTAGGTCAAAATCAAGTTGAGGTCACTGTGCCATGCATGGAAAGGGCACAAGACATTTGACATATGTAGAATGCTAAATATGACCAATAACTCCTGTTAGATGCCACTATTGATGATTGGTTAGTCTGCGAGATTCTTGTAGACATAAGAACTAAGGTCAACATCTTAACCAAGACTATTTAGGAGAAAATGGGTAGCCTAGTTTTAATATCTTCCTCTCATGTTCTCTTCAATGCCAATAAGACCTAGGCACAACCTATCATAATTATAAAGAGTGTAGTTATAGATATCATGGGAAAATGAATTCTAGGTTGACATTGAAGTAATAGAGTTACCAAAGCAAGACAACTACCCAAAAATTCTAAGAAGGTTGTGGTGTTATGCAAACAATATAGATATGTTATTCAAATGGTGTTATATGAAATTTGAGAATGGAAAGGAGAGGGTAGTTATACCTCTTTCAAATGATCAAGGACCCCTTATATCGAGAGTGTGGATATTGAGGATGAAATAAACCATATTTATACCATCACATTTTAAGGTGCTGAGACTCTAGATCTAAATGATCAAGGGATCCTCTCTTAGGAAGATGGACATTGAACCTCAAATAACATAGATGTTTCTTGCAACTAATGGGTCTAGGAAGTATATGATACCACTTACCAATGGTACCATTTAGTGTAATCAAAGGCACTAAAACTAGTAAAGATAAGATAGATATTGATTGATCATGATCCTAAAAGATAGGTCCTTTACACCAAGAAAAGGTAAAAAGAGTGTTTTTCCTCAATAAGGGAAAACTTGCTACACTCCCAAGGTCAACATCTTAACCAAGACTGTTTAGGAGAAAATGGGTAGCCTAGTTTTAATATCTTCCTCTCATGTTCTCTTCAATGCCAATAAGACCTAGGCACAACCTATCATAATTATAAAGAGTGTAGTTATAGATATCATGGGAAAATGAATTCTAGGTTGACATTGAAGTAATAGAGTTACCAAAGCAAGACAACTACCCAAAAATTCTAAGAAGGTTGTGGTGTTATGCAAACAATATAGATATGTTATTCAAATGGTGTTATATGAAATTTGAGAATGGAAAGGAGAGGGTAGTTATACCTCTTTCAAATGATCAAGGACCCCTTATATCGAGAGTGTGGATATTGAGGATGAAATAAACCATATTTATACCATCACATTTTAAGGTGCTGAGACTCTAGATCTAAATGATCAAGGGATCCTCTCTTAGGAAGATGGACATTGAACCTCAAATAACATAGATGTTTCTTGCAACTAATGGGTCTAGGAAGTATATGATACCACTTACCAATGGTACCATTTAGTGTAATCAAAGGCACTAAAACTAGTAAAGATAAGATAGATATTGATTGATCATGATCCTAAAAGATAGGTCCTTTACACCAAGAAAAGGTAAAAAGAGTGTTTTTCCTCAATAAGGGAAAACTTGCTACACTCCCAAGATATGAAGGAAACAATCCTATGGAAGAACATGTCTACAACATTGAGTTATGCATCCCAAAGAGGGTGGATAGAATACGTGCACTAGTGTACACATTGAAAATCACTACCACTCATTGGTGGGCAGTGTGGAAGCCCAGCTTACCAACTTGGCATAATGTAAAGGTTACTATTTTCACTAGATTTGAAAAAATAATGAGGACCTAGGCTTTCATCTTAATTTGGTGACTCTGACCCCATAAAACACGTACATATTTATAAAGAAATGTGGACTGTTTATGGTGAAAATACCCCAAGAAATATATGGGTGCACGCCTTCTACAAAACCTTAAATACTTGGGTATGGTCATGGTATGTATTAAATGAGATGCACTATGAAATAATATACTAGGAAGCCCTTAAGGAGTAGTTTTGTATACTTTCTCCCTTTCTTCACAACCTATTGAACTAATTGAGTCATTACACATAGCTCAAAGGTCAATGTTTGAGGACACACATATAATGGAAGAGAACCTAAGGGATATGTTAAAAAAAAAGGGTTATAACTCCCACTCTTATTTGAAGAAAAAAATTATAAATAATGACTATAGTGATGAAGATGATTACACATTGAAAGCATGAAACTAGAAGAATTTGACAGGGAAAATTAAGTTAGTGTACCAAGTTGAGGATAGTACCCAAAAATAAGAAGACCCTACCCATATTTAGGTAGATACAATTGAGTAAAACAAACAAGTTGAGGATTCACACTAGGAGAATCATGAACCCTATCAAGTGCCATTAAAAACTACCAAGGTAGATATCAGTTCATAAGGGGAACCTAGAATTACTACCCAGGTGCCTATTGGTTTGACATGGAACTGGTGCATATGATTGGTCTCCTAAAATAATTCCAAGACCTATTCTCAAGAAACTATAAAGATATTAAAGTCATCTGCCCATCCCTTAGGAGACATGTTAATGGCATGAGACATGTCAATAAGCGACCTTACATAATGAAGCTAAATCTTCACTCCAAGGTCAAGATTGAGATTAATGGCATGATAGCTGCAGGAGTTACCTACCTAGTGTAGGATTCCAAATAGGTCAGGCCCATGTGATGAGATCATAATATGGAATATTATTGACATGTTATTTCCTTCAATTCATCTCTCTAAGGATATTATCTTATGAAAATCATAGATTGTTAAATAGCTATTACATGGAAAGTAGATATTTGTCTTGTTTATATTGAACCAAAGACTAAACCTTTACTTTGTCATTAATGTCTAATACATAGCATGTTTTAGTGATTTTTTTTGTGAAGAATTCTTAGGAAGAAGACACAAGTGATTTATAGTGAAAGTTAAATTTTGATCTCTATCCAGCAGAACTACAGACTCTACAGGTTTGTTTCTACAGACTCTATAGGCTTGTTTCTATGGACTATACAGACTTGTTTCTATGGACTCTGTAGGCTCATTCCTATCGACTCTACAAGGTCAATTATGTGGATTTTGTAAAGATAAAGCTATAAATAGGGAAGATGGTAGCCAAATAAGATGAGAGAGAATCATTCCAACTGGAGTCAAATAACGAAAATACTTGCCTATTGTTTTGTAGGATTTGCTTTTAATAAAGTTGTATATATTTGGATCTTAAGACTATTACAGGATAGTATATCTATTTCATCAAAATAATTGGATCTCTTGGAAATCAAATCTCCTATCTTTGGATGAGTGGATCGATTAAGGAATCCTATTTCTTTGCATCCTATTTTTAGTTGATTATATTAGTATAAAAGGTAAGACTTTTGTCATTAAAAATTATTAGAGAATAGAGGAAAGATCCGTATAAGCATATTACAAGTTTTAGCTAGATTGTAATCATTTTAGTCTTATGAATTATTACTTTAGTTTCCATCATTGATTAATCTTTGTTCTTTAGTCCGAGAGGAGCAAGGGCTCACTCTCCTTAAAACCAGGAATTGTGTACAATACTTATGTTATGTTCTATTAACCTTTTGTTATAACTAATTAGAATATTTGTAATGTTTGCATTCATTCATAAAAATATCAAAACAAATTCACATTTTAAAAGGCATTTCTTTATTCCAAAGTCATTTCCTTTCCAAGTAAAGTGTTTTTTCTTTTAAATCAATTATGTGAAGCAAATTTCCTTTTCTAGTTAAACATCTACATTTCCATGCAAGCATAAATAGGAGTGTGATTTAAATTTAAAGCAAAAGAGTGGATTGATTTAATTAAATAGTTACATCTTTTAATTTTTAGCAAAAGGTGAATCAAGTAGTTTAAGACACATTTCTTTCATTAGTCTAAAGTTAGAATAAGACCATCAAACACCCCCATAAGTAAACTTCTAGATCTACTATCCTATACCTTACTGTAGACAGCTTTGGACACTAGCCTTGGTTGATAAGACATCAATTAAACATTGATTAAATGAAGATTTAAATGACACTCATCATTTTTGGTGTTGTTTTCGAGGAAACAAGGTGTTAGTAAGGTCGTAATTATTAGTTTAGAGTGAAAAACAAAAAAAATTTGTAAAAACTATAAAATCCCAAAACAATTAAATAAATTGATGTACAATCCTAGAGACTCTAAAATATGATTCATAAAAAAAATTCCACCAAGAACACAAGTTAAAACTTCTTCAACATCTCTGAGTAGTGAACCAGAAGTTACGAATGAAACCTATCTATAAGAATCTTCAGCAATTTGGATACAAAATAAGCCATTGCCATAAACAAGCCCCATAGGACAAAATCTTCAAGAATAATCTCTTATAAGAAGACATTATTTAGAAATTACCAAGGACTTAGAAGAATCATTTCAAAGATCCATAGTTGAAGAAAATTTTGAGAACTTTGAATAACCCATAACTAATACCAAAAATATTAAGTGGGAAGATCATCCCAACTTTGAAACATCATCAGAAGAAGAAAATATGGCTCTCCAATCAAATCAACAACTTGCACAACCAGGAAGGAGTTTTTCCTTTTCTATTGTTGCAAATCCTAATGATAAAACCCCCATGAAAAATATTTCACTAGCTAATCTGCCAAATTTTTGGGGAAGATCTACATAAGATCCTGATCAATTGCTATTTGAGTTTAAGGTGCTATGTCAAACTTATGATTACACAATAGATAGCCAAAAATTAAAACTATTTCCCTCTACACTTAAAGATGTAACTATGAGATGGTTTATGGGTTTACCTGGTGATTCTATTAGAACATGGGATGACATGGAAACAAAATTCTTAAACAAGTATCAAGATTACTACCATGTGCGAAAAAGAAAAGATGATTTCTTCAAAATCAAATATAATGAGGATGAATATGTAGAGGATTATTTGGATAGATTCATGTTCACTCATAAAAGAACCAATTATCCCCTCACTAAAGAAGATCAAAAATTGGTTTTCTTAAAAGAGTTGGAAGAAGATACTAGAGATGCCTTAAATCTGATGGGAGGTGGAGATATAAATAAGTTAGATTTTGATCATATTTTTGAGATTTGTACTAACTAATCTCAAACAAAACTCAGAATTAAGAGAGGAAGGTTTGAGAAATCTAATGAAGTGGGCAAGCTAATGGAAGAATTTTCCAATCTAAAGACAGATATTCTAGTTACACTAAATAGTACTTTAGATGGTCTTCAAGCTAAAGCAAATGCAATAGAACCCTAAAATTTTTAGTCCTAAGTGCAGACAGATACATGCCCTTAGAGACTGCCCCTAGATAAAATTAATGTTTCATCATGTGGGATCTGTGATGCAATAGATCATGATACCAAAAATTGTACCCTTCTGCTTATTTTAAAAAATTGAATGAAAATACAAGTCTAGTACACTGAAGAAGTAAATTATATCTAGAGACAAAACTTTGCCCTATAAAACTAAGATCAAGTATAATTTAATGCAATAAACCCAATTGATCTATAGATGGCACCATAAAATGTTTTAGTTCCTTCACCTTTTTGGAATCAACCTCAAATTCCATCAATCCAAAATCCATGGGCAGGACAAGAGTGGATGCCAACACCCCCATGGATGGTGCCATAGCCACAACAATAATGGGTACCACAAAATCAATGGATGCCACAATAGTATCAACAATGGAATCCATAGTGGAACCCACAACAAGAATTCACCCAACCAATAAGACCACTTCAATAGGAAAATATAATGCCACCCCCAATTATTAGGTAATAAGGAGAAATCAATCAACCCTCAATGCCTGCAAAACCAACATCAAATCCAAAAACTAAACAAATATCACCTGTTTATGTTAATGAACAGGAAGAGACAATGAATGTTAGAGCTATTGATTGTTCAGACATACATTTAAGATCGAGGAAAACTATTCCAAAACCTTCAGTTCTCATTTATGAGATACTAGATGAAAAAGAAAAAATAGAATCATTTCAATTAAACACTAGAGAAACTAAAATCAAAATTATCCTTGAATAAAATAAATAAAAACTACTACACCAGTAATTCCTTTTCTCAAAAGATTAAGAGAAATTGATATTAAACCAAAATTAAACTTGGTCCATGAGTTGTAAAAGATCAATATTGAGGTACCTCTACTAAAAACTATTAGGGATATACCTGAATTGAATAAGATCAACAAAATCCTTTGTATCAAGACACTTGGGATAAAATAAAAATATCTAGGGACCATTCGTGTTGATAGAAAAGTTGGTGATTTATTAGCAGAAAAACTATTAGTTTCAAAATATGCAGATCCAAGAAGCCCACTGATCACAGTTATAATTGGATGTAAATAAATTCTTAACATCTTGGTAGATTTGAGAGAAAAAATTAATGTTATGACAACTGATACTCTCCATGCATTATCTCTTATGAGAATGCAATCCACAACTACCATTCTTCAAATGGCTGATCAATCTGCATCTAAACCAAAAGGGACTATAGAAAATGTTAAAGTATTAATAGAGTCTTGGGAATATCCAATTGATTTTATGGTCTTACAACCTAAAACAAAGAATCTAGAATATCCCATAATATTATGTAGACCATGATTGGCTTATGTAGCAACATTAATTAATTGCAGGTTAGGAGACATGACCATTTCTAATGGGTTAAAATCTAAATGCATCTCTTTGTATCCCCCTACAAAACTATCAACAAATCACATACAAGAACTTTGGGTGGATGAATTAGACAACACATCAAACAAAATTTACTCCTTATCTATGATCATAGTTAAAAAACACTAGGAAGAATTTAATGGAGACATATACATAGAATCTACGGACTCTACTAGTCTAAAAACTATAGACTTTGCTAGTCTAGAATTTATGGACTCTGCCCGTTCAGAAATCGTGGATTCTCTCAGTTTAGGATTCTTGGGTTAGATAGAATATTATGAAACCTCCACTTCTACTTATTATATTTTTTCTTCACTATATGATCATGGATTGATTTGTGAAAGTGTGTGGAAATTGGCAGAATAACAACAAACTCATTTCTTAGATGCATTCCATTATTCATTAACAAGACTGATTCTTCTTGAAAAAGAGTTTGTTGATAATGTAACCACATTTCATAAGATACTTCATCATCCATGTCCTGTGAACTCATTGATTAGTGAATTCAAAAAAATAGAATCCAACTACCTAGGCACAAAACCAATCATGGTATTACTTGGAAAGATTTTGAACATCAATAGTTGGTTAACAAATGAAGAGGAAGATCAACTCTTTGAAGTACTGAAAAGACATACCAAGGCTTTTTCTTAGGATTATACTGACATGAAGGGAATTCACCCTAGTATATGTACTCATCATATTTACATAGAATTTGTCAAACTGGTAAGATGACCATGAAGAAGAATAAACCCAACATTAAAGGAAATAGTCAAAATAGAGATCTAAAAATTGCTAGAAGTTGGGTTTATTTGACCCATCTCATATAGTCAATGGGTTTCACCCCTGGTAATTATGCCCACGAAAAATGGAAAATTAAGGGTATGTGTAGATTATAGATAACTGAGCAAAGCAACACTAAGAGATTATTTTTCTCTATCTTTCATTGATCAAGTTTTTGATAACTTGGTAGAAAAGAGATATTTTTCTTTCCTAGATGGGTTTAGTGGGTATAACCAGATAATGGTGGCAGCTGAAGATTAAGATAAAACCACATTTACCTACCCTTGGGGAACTTTTTCTTACTAATTACTCCCATTTGGACTCTTTAATGCTCCAACAACCTTCTAAAGAGCATTTCTATAAATATTCTCTGACCTTACAAATGATTGTGTTGAAGTATATATGGATGATTTCACCATTCATGGTGGAACTTATGAAGAGGCTCTTACCAACTTGGAAAGATTATTGATCAGATGTGAAGAACATTAATTATCTTTGAGCCACGAGAAATTTTTATTGATGATAGATGAAGGAATAGTGTTGTGATACCATATTTCTGTAAAAGGAATTCAAGTAGATCCAAAGAAGGTTGAAATAATCTTCAATTTACCCATCCCATAAACACAACTGAAATTAAGAGTTTTTTGGGACATGATGGTTACTACAAACACTTCATAGATAATTTTAGTCAAATATTTTCCCCTATATTTTCTTTGATTACAAAAGAGAGTACATTCAAATGGAGTGATAGTTGACAGCAGGCCTTTGAGACCATCAAAGTTAAACTCATTACTGCTCTAGTATTGAGAGGACCAGATTGGACTCAACCATTTCATATATATATAAATGCTTCCAATACAACAATAGGAGTAGTCCTTGGACAAAAATATGAAGAGGTTAACATGTATGTTATATATTATATTAATAAAAATATGAAACCTACTGAAAGAAACTACACCACAACTAAGAGGGAATTCCTAGCTGTAGTCTATGCAATTAACAAATTTAGACACTATATAATAGGCTACAGGGTATTTATCTATACAAGCTATTCATATATTAGATACATTACCAATAAACCAATTCTGGGAGGTATAATTATTAGATGGTTGTTTCTCTTACAAGAATTTGATGTTACTATTATAGATAAATTAAGGAAGTATAATGTGGTTGCTGATTTCTTGTTAAGAATGAACACTACAGGTGAAGAAGAACCAGTAGAAGATGACTTTCTAGATGAACAACTATTTTTTATTTCATCAAAATTTTTGTGGTTTACTGATATAGCCAATCACCTCACCATAGAGAAGTTTCCTCTACAATTTTCACAAAAATAAAAGAAACATTTAATTAAAGAAAGTTATTCTTTTAAATAGATTAATGGAATGATATTTAAACTTGGACTTGACCATGTGTTTCACAAGTGTGTGACAAATGTTGAAGCTTATGATATCATCAAAGCTTATAATGATGAACTAGAAGGAGGTCATTACTCAGTTTAAAGAACCATATACAAAATGTTAGGAGCAGGATACTATTGGCCTCAACTTCATCAGTAAGTAAAAAGATATGTTAGACACTATGATGCTTGTCAGAGAATTGGACAACATACTCTTTCAACAGATATGCCTCTACATCCTCATCCTCATCCTCATCCTCAATTGGTTTTAGAACCATTTGAGAAATGGGAAATTGATTTTATAGGTCCTGTGGATCCTCCTTCTAGAGGAAAAAATATCTCCTAGTATGTACAAACTATATGACCAAATGGGTAGAAGTGGAAGTATTAACTCATGAAAAAGAAGAGATGGTAGCTAATTTCTTATATTTCAAAATTATGCAAGGATTTGGTGCTCTAAGGAAGATAGTCTCAAATCAAGAACCATAGTTCATGTTGTTGTCCCCCAAAAATATCACTCATTTTTGGAACAACATTTGAACTATTTTGGTCCTACAGACCAAAATTGTCTCTTCCCTTTTCAAAATTTGTTCTGAGCATTCAAATTCCTCATTTTTCAAGCTTCTCAAAAATCTACAAACTCTATAGGCTTAAATCTTTAGACCCTATAGACTTGAATCTACAAACTCTTTAGTCTTGAATCTATGGACTCTGTAGGCTTGAATCTATAGACTCAGTAGGTGAGAATCTACAGACTCTACAGGCCAAGTTAAATGGACTTCACAAGTTGATTTCTATAGACTTGACAGGAAAGAAGCAAGCTCTCAACACTTAGGTGATTTCAAAGTTGGTTCAATGACAAGGCTCAACCAAAATAGTTCATTAGCAAGCTTCTAAGCAAGGAATGAACCAATTGAACTGATGAACCATTGAACCACTTTGGTTCAAAGGTTCAACATCAGTAGCAAGAGTTCAACCACTTCAAGGTTCAAGGTTTAACAGGTTCAAAGACTTCTACAAATAGGTTCAATCAAAAGAACAAGTTTCTGACGCTTGAATCATTGAACTGTTGAACCATTGAACCACTTGGGTTCAAAGGTTTAATAGGTTCAAGGTTCAATGGTTCAATAGGTTCAATGACCAAGTGGTTCAACGTGTTTGGTTCAAAAAGATCAAAAGGACTTAGCCAAATAAAAAGAATGAACCTATTGAACTGATGAACCATTGGACCACTTGGGTTCAAAGGTTCAATGGGTTCAAGGTTCAACGGGTTCAATGAGGCTTCTTTCAAAGAATATTGGTTCAAACAGTAGGTTCAAGGGGTTACCCTAAAGCCAAAGGATCAAACAACCCTTGTGGAGGGCAAAAAGGGGGAAAATGGACCAATTCAAGGGCCAAAAGACAAAGTGAATTCCTTTAGGAAAATGAACAAGACAAAGAGACAATTCCTTGAGGGAAATTGTCTTAAAGAATTCCTTCAGACTCTTTCCTTTGAAAGAATTAAAAGATTGAAAAACAAAGAAAAGCCCGGTGGAAAGACTAAGGCAAGAAATGAATTTCTTCAGACAAAAAGACTGGAGAAATTTGGGGAAGCTATGGGAGAAAAGCTCAAAAGAATTTCTGAAGGCCAAAGACAAAGCAACTGAAACAATTCTCATAGACTTTTTGTCCATAGGAAAATATCCATAGAAAAAGTCTGCAAGAAAGCTTTGAAGGACTCCGAAGACAAAAGGCCATCGAAGGACCCCAAAGGGTAGGTGCCCTTGCAGGGGACTCTCAATTACCAAATTAAAAGATACTTCCCTAAAGCTGAAGGGTCACCTTCCCTTCAGGAGGATGCAAAATAAGAAATCTAAAGGAATTTCCAAGGAAAGTGACATGCCTGAATATGTCAAAGTCAAGAATGGCAAACTAGCCATTGGAAATTCAAACATAGTGACCAATGCACGAACGTTAATTTCAAGGTTCATAAAATAGCCGTTGATTTTGAAAATCCTTAAAAAAGATCCAAAGAACTTAGTGACTTGCTAATATAAGCCTGAAGGCCATTTAAAGACCACTCGAAGGGCAGATACCCTTATGGGGGGCTCTTCCTGACCCAAAGCAAACCGTTTCTCAAGGCCCTAAGGGTAGCCCCCCTCTAGGAAAGATCAAATGACAAAGCCAAAGGAATTGCCAAGGAAAGTGACGTGCCCATGGACGTCAAAGTCACAATAATGAAATAGCCATTGATCCTTGTAAGTTTTAAGAGTGGACCTAAATGTATTCAAAGGCTTTAAGGCCAAAACTAGTAGGAAGCGACTAAGGAATAGAGCATCAAATTGAATCAAGGACTCGATTCAAATAACCAAAAAAGGAAGAATGATGAGGAAGGACTAGAAACATTTGCACATCAGATATGTTTTTAGAAGTAGACCACTAGGTGGCTATTGAAAGATGCAAACTTTTAATAGCGTGACCCATTTTTCTGCATTGAGAAAAGAAAATGAGCAAATGCCCCTAAATTTCAGCATGTCTTCTTAACAAAATTCAATGCAACATGATGTGTTACCATTCCAATGTCCTTCTTGAAGAGGCTATATAAGGGACTCTCTTGTTATCACTAGGGTCTCTCTTTGATTATGAGAAACAAAACTCTGCCAAAATTGAAAGTCACTACTGAGACTTTGAGCTCAAATTATTGACCATATTATGTTATTGGAATAAGAAAGCAAGTGACTTTTCAGACTTTATGCTGTGATATCTTTGTTTTTGGGGAAACTGTTCTTATGTCTTTTTCCTTAATATATTTTTTGTTCCTTTAATTCAATAAGTAGAATTAGTGGAAACAGTCAGGAAGGTGTCCTAAAGCCAACTGTGGAGAGACTTTGTGCCCCCACAATTACCTTTAGCATGTTTTCTCTTTGTTTCTATGTAAAGGACCTTGGGAGGACTTTGTGCCCTCATTGTCCTTCGTATCTAACTCTTGGGCAATTCAGGTGGAGACTTTGTGCTACATGTCAATTTGCTGGTTATTATGACCTTGTGTTACATTTTGCAATTACTACCAAGAATATTCTTGTGGTTTGCTAAATACTACTTCTGAAAGAAGAGGAGTGCTTTTTGTCATTTCCCTTGAGATTTTTCCTTTGATTTGCACACATCATCTCTGAAATAAGAGAGATGGATGGTTTATCCTACCCTTGAGTATTATTTTCTATTTATATATATATAGCATATCTATAGGGGACCTCCCCTTGATGAGAGGAGAGATTAGTCCCCTTTTGATGTGGTAAACCTACACATTTGGATGACCAATCTTCCTACTTTGGATGATCAGACCTATTTTGATTATCAGTACGCTGATCGACAAAATATTCAACCAACATTTTTTGGCGACTCTACTGGGGATATACATAATTTTGTGTAATTTGGAACCTCGAGTTTCAAATTGAAACATCACCTATGTCTTACCCATTATCATTATAACCCTTATCCATTACAGACTCTGGCAACTCTGTTTCATGTCTTACCCATTATCCATTTATAGCCTTACCATCTTCCTCCACCTCTATTATTTTATCTGGTTTGCAAAACCAGAGCTGTTGGAAAAGAATGCACAATTTAAAGCCTCAAGCTTTAAATTGAAGCAAGGTCAATTCTTTTCCATTTTTGTTTCACAATCTGGTAGATTCAAGGTATACATGAAGCCAAAGGGCTAAAGGTATTGTTGATCCTGTATTCAAGTTGGTACAACAAAGTAATTTTGATCTATTTCCTTCACCATCTCACCTCCAATGAACTACGAGCTTTCCTCCTAATAAGGTTAGATCTCCATTTCCAAATGAAGTATCCACTTCTGCTATTGATAAAGATTTGCCAATAATTACCCTTTTGAGAATTGTTATTATTCCTTTTCATAGTCATATAATGGCAGTTCAAGGCACTGGGGGTAATTCTTTTGGTTCTCTCAATCTTACTTCACCTCTACATGAGCTTTCACATAGTTCAAGGAAGAATTTCCCCAAATTATATGGTGATGGGAAAGTTCATCTTGATGAACACATTACAGCCTTCAGCATAGCCAGTGGCATAATTAGAGTAGAATTTTAAGATGTAGCAGTCAGGATATTTGTAGAAACATTACAAGGTGCTGCTGCAGATTGGTTTTATCATCTATAAGCTCAGTCAGTAACTAATTGGAATACCCTCAAAGCTAAGTTTGAAGCCAGATTCAAACCTGTAGAAGATGCACATGCACTTCTAGCTCAACTTACATAGATGAAAAAAGAATCTCATGAACCAATGAGGGACTTCATAGCTAAGTTTGACAAATTGAGAAATAAAATCCTTGTAATTACTCGACCTATAGCTAAGAATCTCAAATTCTTCTTCATTAATTCTTAGTTACCTAAAGTAAGTTTTCTTTGGAGTTGTGCTGGTCAAATAGATCTTGCTGTAGCTCAACATTTGGCCATTGAGGTAGAAGATGATCTCATCTTAGCAGAGAAGATAAGAAGAGATCTAAATAGAAATAGACTTTCATCATCTTTTGAATATTTATCTACATGCACCACAGATCTACTGGTGCAAAAGTTGGAAAATGAGTTGCTTGCTCTTAAAAAGCAAATGGTGCAAGGTATGTCTTCTGCTCCATACAAAGATATGCCATGAAGGACATTTCTAAATCAATCATATTAGGGAAATGCTGCTAGGAATTAAGGGCAACAAAATCATCTTCCTCCCTCACAAGGGAAACTTGCCTTGGAAGCTCCTTCAACTAATTTGGCAATGGGATATCTTGAAGCAAAATCATAGTTCTCTTTCTAGCTTGAATTGAGTCAAGAAAATGACACTGATCTCCTTATAGAAAATCAAGAAGAATTAGCTAGCGACCTCCACAATGGTTTCTTGAACTACCAGGATGAACCCAAAAGCAAAGGAGAAGCTTTTGATGGATCATATGCAGTGTTTACCAAGTCCAAGAACCAATCAGTCTAGCAAGCTAATAAAGGGAAGATAGAGGAGCAACCTCAACCAATAATTACAATTGCTAAGAATGGAACCACTCTACCTTTCTAGTCAAAAGATCTAGTGATCACCCAAAAGACAAGCACATCAATTTCACCTTCACCTTCTACTTCAATTTCTCAAACCAACCCTCCTCCCATCCCTCCTAAAACTCAAAAGGTTGAAATACCTTCCTTTGTACCTAGCTCAATTTAGCCATTTGATATAATTAATCATGTCAAAAAGACAAAAATATAAATGTCTGAATTTGAATATTTGCAGTCCAATCCTGATCAATTGGATAAGTTGGTCCAATGTGTTAAAAACCAAACCGTCTTTGCAAGACAAGAAGCTAAAAAGGTAACTCCTAATTCACCAAATAACATGCCCATTCCAAATAATCTTGTCATTACTCCTCCAATTGCCCCTAGGAAAATAGAACCTTTCTATGTTTCCTTGTTAATAAATAGTCACAAGTTAAGTAATTGTATTATAGACTCAGGCGCATTTGACAATGTCATGCCTGCTAAAGTAACTGAATCTCTTGGCCTCACACTGACCAAGACATTTGGGAGATATTTCTCTATGGAAAACAAGCAAGTACCATTACTGGAGCAAATCAAAGATGCCCAATTTGCATTCACAGTGTTTCCAAATAAGAGAATCAAGATGACTGTCTTGGTCGTTGACGTCCCAACATCCTATGGCATTTTTCTTGGACAAAATTTTTGTAAGGATGTGAGAGGAGAACTAAGCATGGACCTATCTGAGGCAAGAATTCTTGTCAAAGGTGTAATGAAGAGGTTGCTCCTTGAAAAGGAGGAAAAATATGTGGTCACCCAAACATCAGCGCTTGAAGCTCAAATTTTTTTTGAATCCTCAAGTATGGGTAACTACTTTCTATCTACAGACAAAGTGCATGAAACACTTGATAAAATTCTTGAAAGTGTCAACTCAAAAATTAGTGTAACTAGAATAATAAAAGAACTAGTAGGTTGAAATACAAATGAAGAAGGACCCTCCCTCTCTAATGAAGGAAAGTCTAAAGAAAAATCAGTGTCTGATGAGGTATGGACTCTGGAATTTGATGGCAGCTGCTCCTCTGCTAGTTTGGGAGCTGAGATTGTGTTGATATCCACTCAAAGAGATATGTTTCCTTCATCTTACAAATTACAATTTAGCAACACTAATAATATAGCTAAATATGAATCTCTGTTGCTTGAATTGAAGGTTGCTCAAGATAAAGGCATCAAGTTTCTTCATGCCAAAGGGGATGTTGAATTAGTGGTTTATCAAGTGAGAAACTTATACCAAACCAAAAATGAAAGATTATACCACTATCACAACCTGGTTTGGGACCAAATTTAAAGCTTTGATGCTTTCAACATTTCTACCATACCTAAGGAATCTAATGACAGAGCTAATGCGCTTACTGTTTCAAGAATTCTTTTAGTTTCTCACTCAAATTTCAAAGAAGACAGGTATACTATTGAGCTAGTCTTTAGACCAAGTGTTTCTAACAATGTTGATCATTGGCAAGTATTCAATGATGATCATCAAATCATTGCCTTCTTGGAATGAAAAGACAATTTCAAACAACTACGTTTTGAAGGCAGTGAATCTTAAAAGTATGAATCAGCCTCTGAATCTAGTTCAGAGATAAATGAAGAATTATTACAATTAAAAGGAAATAAAATTTCCAAAGGCCTGATTTCTCTTGAGAAAATATTTGACAAGCATGATAGATTCATTAAATAATAACAAATAGATTCATGTTTCTCTCATGGATTCAATTAAGTAAATCTGACTACTAAAAAAATCCCAAGATGGTTAACATTGGTAAGTGTTGCACCCCTAAAGAAAGATTCAAGTTCACCACTTTACTTTATCAATACATGGATGTCTTAGCATAATCTTATGATGACCTAAAGTCTCTCAGACCTGATGAAATCTGCCATGACATTCCTCTCAAGGCTGACTCAATGCCCTATAAGTAAAAATCTAGATAGTATAATCCAAAAATATTAGGTACTATTCTGTCTAAGATATAAAAAATATTAAATGCTATAATCATATTTCCAATTCATCATTCCACATGGATTGAAAACATAGTGCCTATAAGGAAGAAGAGTGGTGAAATTCACATTTGTGTAGATTTTAAGAATCTGAATCAGTCATCTTTGAAAAATAATTACCCTTTACTAATTATGGATCAAGTGCTTCAAACAGTGACAAGTTTAGAGATGTTATCAATGCTAAATGGCTTCTCAAGATATAATCAAGTTGAAGTTGGTGAAGCAGACCAACATAAGACTACATTCACCACAACTTGGGGTACATTTGCATATAAAAGAATGACTTTTGGCTTGATAAATGCTAGTGCCACCTTTTAGAGAGCAATGGACCTGGCTTTCAAAGATGAGATAGGTAAATTCATAGTGGTGTACCTTGATGACTTAACCATCTTTTCATAGCATCGATTTGATCATGTATGCCACTTACAACAAGTGCTGGAGTGCTACTGCCAAAATGGTATTTTTTGAACCCTAAGAAGTCTGTTTTTGGAGTAACAGAGGGGAAACTCCTCAGACATATTGTGTCTAAAGAATGCATAAAGATTGACTCAGATAGAGTTAAGTCTATTCAAGAGCTTAATTTTCCTACAAGTAAAAATGTTATTCACTCTTTCTTTGAAAAGGTGAATTATTTATGAAGGTTCATCCTCAAATTTGTTGAGAAGACTAGACACATTATGAACATGATGAAAGGGAAGACCACCTTCAACTGAACTAAAGAAGGCAAGTCAACATTTCAGGATATCAAGACTTCCATTGCCCATGTCCCTACCTTGGTTTGTCTAAATTATAACAAAGATTTCATCATATACAGCTATGCTTCTGAACACATGCTTTTAGCAATTCTTGTTTAATAGGACAAGAAAGGTATGGAGTCTCCTATTTCTTTCATGAGTTTCCCTCTCAAAACCCATGAGATGAAGTATTCAAATGTAGAGAAGCATGCTTATGTGGTGGTGAAAGTAGTCAAACATTTTTGCTTCTATATCCTAAATTCACACACTACTGCCTTAGTTCCTGACAACATAGTCAAGTCCATATTAACTTATCAAGAATTTGGCACAAAAAGAGGCAATTGGATTGCAAATATCTAAGAGTTTGATCTAGACATCAAGCCAACAAATTTGGTTAGGGGAAAAGGCCTATGCTAATTAATTCTTGAAAATGAGCTAGAAGATACACAGCATGAAGAAGATGAAGTGGAAGATGCACCAAGTCTTTTTTGTCTCCACTACCAATGAGTGGTATTTAGATATTGCTCATTTCCTTACTTATGGTGAATGTCCTACTCATTTGTCTTATAAAGAAAGGAGGACTATCAAGTTGAAAGCTACTAATTTTGTCCTTTGGGATAGTGGCTTGTACAAGAGAAGCATAGATGGAGTATTCCTTCGCTGTGTAAACAAAGAGAAACAAAGCCAACTTTTGAAATCTTTCCACAATCTAGCTTGTGGAGGACATTTTTTTGCTCTTGTAACTACTCACAAGATTCTATGAGCCAGGTATTATTAGCCAACTCTTTTCAAAGATGCATATAAGTGGGTGAGAAAATGTGAACTTTGCCAACAATTTGTTGGAAGACCCAAGTTAGCTTCCCTACCTCTCAAGCCAGTGATCATAGAAGAACCTTTCTAGCAATGGGGGATTGATTTTATTGGGACTATAAATCCATCTTCAAGTGCTGAACATGATTGTGTCATTACAACAACTGACTATTTCACCAAGTGGGTAAAAGCAATCCCAACTAAGCATGCTACTTCATAAGTTGTATGAAATTTCTTCAAGGAAAATATCATTTCCAAGTTTAGAGTTCCAACTAAAATTGTTACTGACAATGTAGGTTGTTTCACCTCCCAGGAGATTACACAATTCTATTTTCATTATGGAATTACACTCTCCCATTCTTTTGATTATTTTTTACAAGGGAATGGACAAGCTAAATCAAGCAATAAGAACTTGGTAACTATCATCAAGAAGCTAGCAGATGATAATCAAAGGACATGGCATAAATCATTGGTTGATGCTCTATGGGAAGACAGAATGACACCAAAGAGGGCAATTGGTGTCTCCTTTTCAACTTCTTTATGGTATCAATGCTGAAATACCAATCACCTTAGAATTGCCAGCCTTGAAATTGGCAAAGGAAATTGAAGATCAAACATATGAAAGCTCTCTTGATAAGAGAATCATGTGCTTGACTGAGCTAGATGAATAGAGAACCATGGTGGTAGACCGAAGTGCTACTCATCAAAGTCTAGTAAAGAAACTCTTTGACCAAAAGGCTAAAAATCATGATTTCCAGATTGGGGATCAAGTCCTACTATGGGACAAAAAGAGAGAACCAAAAGAGATGCATGGAAAGTTTGACTCCCTTTGGAGAGGCCTATTTATAATTCATCAACATAATGGTGAAAATAGATTTTTACTAAAATATCAAGATGGCACACTCTTTTCTCTACCTCACAATGGGTAGCATCTGAAACACTTCAACTCTTGAAGTATCATATCATTGTATCTGTATATATTTATATTTGTATAGTTTTTAATTCTATTTTGTTTTGTTTGTTTCCATTTTTGATGCTTTCCATTTTTGGATAACATGAATTTGTAGCCCAATGGTACACATGAAGACATTGGAGATTCTAGATTCTACTCCCTTCAATTCTTGTTTATAATTGATAGAAGTTTGCCAACTGGAGCCAGTTGTTGTCCCCCAAAAATATCACTCATTTTTGGGACAACATTTGAACTATTTTGGTCCTACAAACCAAAATTGTCTCTTCCCTTTTCAAAATTTGTTTTAAGCATTCAAATTCCTCATTTTTCAAGCTTCTCAAAAATCTATAGACTCTACAGGCCTAAATCTATAGACTCAGTAGGCTTGAATCTACAGACTCTACAGGCTTGAATCTATAGACTCTACAGGCTTGAATCTATGGACTCAGGAGGTGAGAATCTACGGACTCTATAGGCCAAGTTCAACATACTTCACAGGTTGATTTCTATAGACTTTTTAGGATAGAAGCAAGCTCTCAACACTTAGGCAATTTCAAAGTTGGTTCAATGACAAGGCTCAACTAAAAGAGTTCATCGGGAAGCTTCTAAGCAAGGAATGAACCAATTGAACTGATGAACCATTGAACCACTTTGGTTCAAAGGTTCAAGGTTCAAAGGTTTAACATTAGTAGCAAGATTTTAACCACTTCAAGGTTCAACGTTCAATAGGTTCAAAGGATTCTACAGATAGGTTCAATCAAAAGAACAAGTTTTCGATGCTTGAATCATTGAACCATTAAACCACTTGGATTTAAAGGTTCAATGGGTTTAAGGTTTAATGGTTCAACAGGTTCAATGACTAAGTGGTTCAATGCATTTTTTTCAAAAAGATCAAAAGGACGTAGCCAAATATAAAGAATAAACTGATTAAACCGATGAACCATTAAACCACTTGGGTTCAAAGGTTCAACAAGTTTAAGGTTCGAGGTTTAATGGGTTCAATGAGGCTTATTTCAAAGAATCTTAGTTCAAGTGGTTAAAGGGAATGAACCACTGAACTGTTGAACCAAAGTTGGTTCAATCAGTAGGTTCAAGGGGTTGCCCCAAAGCCAAAGGATGAAACAACCCTTGTAGAGGGTAGAAAGGGGGCAAATTGACCAATTCAAAGGCCAAAAGACAAAGTGAATTCTTTTAGGAAAATGAACAAGACAAAGAGATAATTCCTTTAGGGAAATTGTCTAAAAGAATTCCATCAAACTTTTTCCTCCAAAAGAATTAAAAGACTAAAAAACAAAGCAAAGCTCGATGGAAAGACTAAGGAAAGAAACAAATTCCTTTAGACAAAAATTCTGAAGAAATTCGAGGAAGCTGCAGGAGAAAAGCCCGAAATAATTTTTAAAGGCCAAAGACAAAGCAGTCAAAACAATTCTCATAAACTTTTTGTCTGTGGGAAAATATCTACAGAAAAAGTCTGTGGGAAAGCTTCGAAGGACTCTGAAGACAAAAGGCCACCAAAGGACCCCAAAGGGCAGGTGCACTTGTGGGGGACTCTCAACTGCCAAATTAAAGGGAACTTACCCAAAGCTAAAGGGTCACCTTCCCTTTGGGAGGATACAAAATAAGAAAGCCAAAGGAATTACTGAGGAAAGTGATGTACCCGAAGATGTCAAAGTCAAGAATGACAAAATAGCTGTTGGAAATTCAAACGTAGTGATTGGTGCATGAATGTTAATTTCAAGGTTCATAAAATAGATGTTGATTTTGAAAAGCCTTAAAGAAGAGCCAAAGAACTTAGCAACCCACCAAAAGAAGCTTGAAGGCCATTTGAAGACCGCTCGAAGGGCAGATACCCTTGTAGGGGGCTCTTTCTGACCCAAAGCAGACTGTTTCTCAAGGCCCCTAAGGGTAGGCCCCCTCTGGGAAAGATCAAATGCCAAAGCCAAAGGAATTGTCGAGGAAAGTGACATGCCCATAGATGTCAAAGTCACAACAATGAAATAGCCGTTGATCCTTGCAAGTTTTAAGCATAGACCTAAATGCATTCAAAGGCTTTAAGGCCAAGACCAACAAGAAGTGACTAAGGAATAGAGCATCAAATTGAATCAAGGACCCAATTCAAATAACCAAAAAAGGAGGAATGGCAAGGAAGAACTAGAAACATTTTCACATCAGATATGTTTCTAGAAGTAGACTGCTAGGTGGATGTTGAAAGATGTAAACTTTTAATAGCATGACCCATTTCTTTTCATTGAGAAAAGCAAATGGGTAAATGCCCCTAAATTCCAACATGTCTTCTTAACAAAATTCAATGCAACATGATGTGTTACTATTCTCATGTCCTTCTTGAAGAGCCTATATAAGGGACTCTCTTGTTATCGCTAGGGTCTCTCTCTGATTATGAGAAACAAAACTTTGCCAAAATTGAAAGGCATTACTGAGACTTTGAGCTCAGATTATTGATCATAATATGTTATTGGAATAAGAAAGCAAGTGACTTTTTAGACTTTGTGCTGTGATATCTTTGTTGTTGGGGAAACTATTCTTATGTCTTTTTTCCTTAATATATTTATTGTTCCTTTAATTCAATAAGCAAAATTAGTGGAAGTAGTCAGGAAGGCATCTTGAAGCCCACTGTGGAGAGACTTTGTTCCCCCACAATTGCCTTTAGCATTTTTTATTTTTATTTCTATGTAAAGGACCTTGGGATGACTTTGTGCCCTCATTTTCCTGCGTATCTCACTCTTGGGCAATTCAGGTGGAGACTTTGTGCTACATCTCAATTTGATGGTTACTACAACCTTATGTTACATTTTGTAATTACTACCGAGAATATTCTCGTGGTTTGTTGAATAGTACTTTTGAAACAAGAGGAGTGCTTTCTATCATTTCCCTTGATATTTTTCCTTTGATTTGCACACATCATCTTTGAAAAAAGAGAGATGGATGGTTTATCCTTCCCTTGAGTATATATATATATATATATATATATATATATATATATATATATATATATATATATATAGGGAACCTCCCCTTGATGAGAGGAGAGATTAATCCCCTTTTGATGTGGTAAACCTACACATTTGGATGACCAATCTTTCTACTTTGGATGATCAGGCCTATTTTGCTTATCAGTACACTGATTGACAAAATATTCAACCAACACATGTCAAACATGATAAAGCACTTCATGCAAGTATATCAAACTCAATACAGAAAACATCTCCATACCATCCATAGGCTAATGGGCAAGTTGAAGTCACCAAAAGATAACTGGAAACCATTTTAACCAAGGTTGTTAATTCTAGCAAAAAGGATTGGGAAGATAAGGTACCAAAAGCTATTTAAGCCTATAATACTACTTGGAAAACAACAACTAGATTTTCACCTTATGAATTGGTTTATGGTAATAATCCCTTATTTTTTGTTGAATTTGAATTACAAACTTTGAAAATAGTTTTAGAAGTAGGGATTGAATTAGAATAAATATAGAAAGAAAGATTCTTACAGCTTAATTAGCTTGATGAGATGAGGATGGAAGCACTACAAAGAACTAAATTGGTACAACATCAAAGAAAAGTTTGGCATAATTCACAGATCATGTAGTGAAAGTTTTAGAAAGGGGATTGGGCACTGTTGTTTGATTCCAAATTTCAAAAATTTAAAATAAAACTATAAACGAGGTGGTTGGGAACTTATGAGATTTAGGATGTCTTTGAAAATGGTTTCGTTAAGCTAATACCTATTGATAACAGCAGAAGAGCTTTGCTAATCAATGGACATAGATTGAAGCTTTATTAGAAACCTCTTAATAAAGAAGAAATTATTCAAAAGGTAAAAGATCATGTGGCCTTTCTAGAGGACTCTATTTCTTTCAGAGAACATACTCCTTGATGATCTAGTATTCAAGATATATATATATATATATATATATATATATATATATATATATATATATATAGTGAAAATCCTTCCAGGGACACTATTGACAATACATTCCCAAAAAACCAGCTTGTTGGCTGGGTATTCATTGTAAAAGGGCTTTGGATAGAAAACCAACAATGGCTAATATAAAAACAAAAAAAAGATAATCTCATCAATTCATTATGATTGGTCTTCTCCATGTAATAAAAGTTGTTCTTTCAACACCTATTGACTAATCTATGCAAACTTATTTGTATAGAACAAATGGCAAGTAAAGGATAAATCTAAGGTAAAAAGTAAGTGAGACATATATTCTATTTATCTACATTTATTTAACTAATTATCTTTGATTTAATTAAGAATTATTCTACAGAGATGACCCAAACTTGAACCTTTTGAAATATAATGACATGACACATACCATAATGAAGATGCATGCAAACAAGTTGTCAAAAGTGTATGGATAAGTGTGTAGCTTTGGCACAATCAATTACATTATTAAAAATGATAATTATGGGACATCATAAAAGGAGTTTTAAATGAAGTGATAAATCACTATCACCATCAAAGTGCCATGTCATCATTTTATTCAATTTCTAATAATTTGACAAATGGCTAGCACACTCTGTAGAAATATGCGACGCTAAACTATATCAAGTAATCATATTAAACTATGGACTCATGCTAATATGGAGTTTCATAAAAACCATTTCATTCCTATTGATTTTAATAGAAGTTGGTTTATAGATCCTTAGTGATTATTGCCTACAGATTTCAATAGAAGTTGGTCTAAACCTTAATCTAAGTTAAAGAAATAGAGTTGTCTAAAAATATGAGTAAAAATAGGATAAAAAATGAGATCAGATCTGAAGAATACAATAAAGTTTCACAAAGATAAAGCTTCTATGGCAGTGTTTAGATCAAATGGCTGGCTACCTTTCATTGAAAAGTTCTAGGGTTTCCATGAAACAATTGTAAAGAATTCATCACTAATCTCACCTCTAAGTTTTCAGTTGTGAAAGGCAATGTTATTCCTATTTCAACTCAAATTATAAGTCAAATCATACAAGTTCTAGAAGAGAGAATGAGAGCTACAGGAAGTATTCTATTTAATGATTTAATTATTTAGTTTAATGGTAATGAGCAGACTGAAACTTTGTGTCTAATAAATTCCAAATGAAAATCAAAAGGGATTAGTATAAATTCACTTCCTGAACCTTGAAAATTTTTAGCCAAGTGGGTACTCAAATATATCATTTGTGAGGGGTAACATAGTCTTTTAGAAAGAAACGCCATGAAAATTTTAATACACCTTAAGCATGGGAGACAAAACTTTCATTACAAGATTAACCTCCCACCCTTCTTATATGGTGCCCTTCAAATTATGACAATAACTCATAATGCTGCTCTTAGGCATCATGGAATTATTCACCTAATTATCCAATATAACTTCCTTTAGCAAGGACAAGAGGTCTGGAAGGAATTTTAGAATAGTGTAACACAACAAATTCCAAATCTACCTGCATAAGCAACCACAAATTTACCATAGGAAAATTCATCTCCACCTGCTACATTAGTTAAGAAAATAATTCCGTAGAAGAAATCACAAATTGCAGTCTCAATAGAAATTCCTTCTTCTTCTTCTTCAAGAAGAATCACAAGGTCTCAAATCCCTATAGTTTCAAGGTCCCTACAAGAACTTCAGTAATCTGTAGTACAACAAATCCCCTTGTCAAGAAGAAGAAAATTGAAATAAAAGGTTGCTACAAAATTTGAGAAGACTGAGGGTTTGATGGTTGAAAAGGAAAGACAATCGAGTGTAGCTTAGAGAGTGACCAAAAGAAGGAGAAGGCTAATTCTGATAGATGAAGATGAATAAGAGGTTGCAAACATTTTAGATAGTCTTAAAATAGTATCTCATTCCCCCATACATCAACATATCCCTACAAGTGTAGATGTTGAGAAATTTTTTTCGAAAGGAAATCTCCAATCCTAATGGAGGATCCAATTCTAGAAGAAGAGCCAATCATGGTAGAGAAATCAAGTATAGCAGAACAACCACACATTTCAATTGAAACTACAATGAATAAATGAAAATTTGTATGCACAAATGAGAAAGGTGAGTCCTCTAATCTAAATGATCCTATTATGCAGTTAACCTTGAAGCTTTCTCAAACTCAATCTCTAGAGTAACAACAAATAGCTGACATTACTAACTTGATCAGTCAATTGCAGAATAATGATCATCTCAACTCATTTTTGATGCAAAAATTGGACACAACATCTACCAATCATGCAACAGAAGTTCATATACTAGAAGAAATAATAAAGAAAAATGAAAGTGAACAAATAGACCTTTGGATATATGTAGAAAATCTAAAGAAAGAGAATACGAGATTGTAGAGTTTGGTAACTCTTCTAAAGCACCTTCTAATGTTGCACCTTCTCCTCCTAAGGTTTTTGTTGACCAAAGTTGTCAAACAAGTTTTCTAGGTATTCCTACCTTGAAAATACTAAATCAAATTGAAGAAGAATATTCCATACTTAAACAGAAAAAAAGTTGCAACTTCTTCAAACAAAATATTGGAAAATAAAAAGAAAGAATTAGAATCTAAGGTCCAAAACTTAGAAGAAAATTTGCAAGGTACATGCAAATTAGGGAAATCTCTTTTGGCATGTAGAAATCCTTCTCTTGCATATAGTTTATTTTTATTTGAACAATTTTCTAGATGGCAGCTTCTAAGGATGTCTTGCCATCTTCCTTACAAGATTTCACAACCAACATTTCTAGAAATTTTATATAGTGTTGATCCTGATCAGTAGGATTTGATTTGTGACTTTTATTTGCATGACTTGATCATAGGAGACTATGATTACAATAAGTTCTTAATAAACCTTCATGTAGGAGAATTTCAACTGAGGGCATTGGATTCTACATTAAAAAATTAATTAACATGCAAAAGCAGATTTGAGAACTATACAAATCATGCTAAGACTACAGGGTTGTGTATCAGACCAACCTTTCCTATCCCCAGATTGATCAAATAAAATTTTAACTATGCTTGTTTAAGAGATGAATTTAAAATTCATTATTTACAAGTTTTATATGATTGTGCTATTTCTTTTGACTTGTTTTCAAGATAGAGTTTTGATTCAGTGATGACTGTAAGTGTGCAAAGGTAGGACCAACTTTCAGTGCCTCTTAAAAGATGAGAGGTCATGTCTCTAAATAAATTAAGATGGAGTATGAGGAGATCTTCCTCAACTTTGGAAATTTTAATATAGGTAATAAACTCTGGAGGAGAAAAGAAATAGATTGGCATGAGATATAGACCCCCTTTGTTGATCATACCTATTCTAGGATGGCAAAGTTGGGCTCCACAATCAGAGGAGAAATTCAATATATGGAAACAAATGAGTCAAGAACATTAGGGGTTTACAAGCAATTTAGATAAGCATATAATAGATGAATTTGATGACTATGATTTGAGTTAGAGTGTGAAAAGCAGATGCCAGAGCTATAGATGTCAATAAATGTTTGCAATGGGACTTACAAAAGTTAAAGCCTAGAGGAGATGATGAGCTTAGAATATGGATCATTATTGACATGTTATTTTCCTCAATTCATCTCTCTAAGGATATTATCTTATGAAAATCATAGATTGTTAGATAGCTATTACATGGAAAGTAGATATTTGTCTTATTTTTATTAAACTAAAGACCAAACCTTTACTTTGTCATTAATGTCTAATACATAGCATGTTTTAGTTATTTTTGTAATGAATAATGCTAAAAAAGAAGACACAGGTGATGTCTAGTGAAAGTTCACTTTTTTATCTCCATCTAGCATAACTATGGACTTTGCAGGCTTATTTCTATAGACTCTGTAGGCTTGTTTCCATGGACTCTATAGGCTTGTTTCTACAGACTCTGTAGGCTCATTCCTACTGACTCTACAAGGTCTATTATGTGGATTTTGTAAAGATAAATCTACAAATAGGGAAGATGGTAGCTAGATAAGATGAGAGAGAATCATTCCAGTTGGAGTCAAATGAGGAAAATATCCACCTGTTGTTTTATAAGATTTAATTTTGATAAAGTTGTATATATTTGGATCTTAAGACTATTATAGGATAGTATATCTATTTCATCAGAATAATTGGATCTCTTGAAAATCCAATATCTTATGATCAGCCAAGGAATCCTATTTCTTTGCATCCTATTTTGAGTTGATTGTATTAGTATAAAAGGTAAGACTTTTGTCATTAAAAATTATTAGAAAATAGAGGAAAGATACAAGCATATTACAAGTTTTAGCCAGATTGTAATAATTTCAGTTTTATGAATTATTACTTCAATTTTTAGCATTGATTAATCTTTGTTCTTGAGTCTAAGAGGAGCAAGGGCCCACTCTCCTTGGAACCAAGAATTGTGTATGGTATTTATGTTATGTTCTATTAACCTTTTGTCATAACTAATTAGAATCTTGTTAATGTTTGCATTCATTCATAAAAACATCAAAACAAATTCATAGCTTAAAAGGCATTTCCTTATTCCAAAGTCATTTCCTTTTCAAGAAAAGTGTGTTTTCTTTTAAAGCAAATGTGTGAAGAAAATTTTCTTTTCTAGTTAAACATCCCCATTTCCATGTAAGCGTAAATAGGAGTGTGATTTTACTTTAAAGCAAAAGAATGGATTTATTTGATTAAATAGTTACATCTTTTCCTTTTCAGCAAAAGATTGAATCAAGTAGTTTAAGACACATTTCTTTCATTAGTCTAAAATTAGAATAAGACCATCAAACACCTCCATAAGCAAACTTCTAGATCTATCATCCTATACCTTACTACAGACAGCTTTTGACAGCCACCCTGGTTAATAAGACATCAATTGAACATTGATTAAATGAAGAGTTAAATGACACTCATCACCATGTTGATTAACATAAAAAAATATGATAGCAAATGATAGGAATAGGTAGGACTAAGAATAATAAGCTTGGGTTTAATGGTTTTAGGAGGATAGAGTGTGGATGGTAAGTAGAAAAAGGAAAAACAATATTATGAATCATTGATGCTCTACCCACCTCTTTCTCGATACACCCCTTAAAGCATTCACTTAGAGAGATTGAAACTCGATAGGTTCCTACAAGATACGAAGTGTTAGTAATCACTAAAACTTAAAAATATTATGTGTATATAGATTTCACCATGAATATTTTTAGTTATGATTTCCTTCATCATGCTCCGAATTCATTTGGATCCTTATTTTTAATTTTTTTTAATTCATTCACCCAACCATCATTCCAAATCTCTTTGACCTGATAGCCATTTCAACATGTCTCAAAATCCACACTTACTACATAATTGTTAACATAGGTTCTTTTAAATTCCCATGAGGACATGATAATGTTGTATGTGTGTGAAGTGAATTATAGAGTCATAACTAACACAAGATAAGAAAAATTAGTTTATTCATTATGTTCACACCCAGTGAGTATTCATATAAACATAGGCTAAAATTTAGAAAAAAATCATTATTGTTATACTATTAAATATTCAACAAAGCATAAATACACACAAAAAAGTAAAAAATTCATTAAAATAACCATAAAAAATGTCTATATTAATCTCTCATAATTAGAGACTCTTGTCCTTTACAAATTTATAATATTTATAAAGTAAAAAGGCTCTGATGCTTCACATTCCAAACCTTTCCTTTTTCTCTTAAAAAATTATTTTCATATTCTATAGACCTTTGATATATAATCATGTGTTGAATACATAAAAATTCATATACGTTATAAAAAATTATATACATTAAACACACATTTAATTCATATATACTCCATGATTTTATACTTCTATCTCTACTACCAACACAAACACTCCTTGATAATGATCCACAAAAGCTTGCATGATGTCTTGGAGTTTGGTAAGCATGGAATTAGCATCTTGAATGGATTTATATATGTTTTTAGCTTATATAGAGTGACTAAGGAGAAATAATTCTTTTTTAAATGTATACCCTACTCTTAACCATTGCATTCTAGCTCTGCATTACACTCTTCATGCCTTCTAGGATTTCTCAAATTTGATCTTATCTCTCCATTGAGCACCTTTGAATTGAAAATAAACATAAAGTGGTGAGTTATCAAGTTCCTATAAAATCATATGGAATTCATGGTATGATGTTTTGTGAGTAGGTTTTCTGAAAATAGATGTTATCTTACAACATATTTGTAAAAATTTAATTATCCAAGTAATGACATAGGTCCACCGCTCAATATAACCTATGTTTCCTGAGGGTATGGGGACCAAGATCTTGATCAATTTGATACAGACAAGAGTTATTTCATGATATAAATGAGTAATATTGAGATATAACTATTTTTTTTAATCTAGTTTTAGGGGAACTCCATTCAATATAGAAGTGGATAGGTTGATGTTATAAAATAATAGAATTATCAATAAAAACATTAGGTGAGTGTTGGAACTAAATAATGATAACAAGTATTATTTCATGAGTAAGATTTGATTGGAGAAAATAAACCAAGAATCAGTAAAGTTCTTTCTCTTGAGTTGGTTTAGATAATAGAGACCAATATTCTTACATATGTAAAACCATGCTTCTCCCTCCCATTCAAACTAATGCATAGGGAGATGACCTTCATTGTCTTCATTGGATTCCTCCATGATGAAATCCTCGAAAAAGACCAAGTGAATTTTGATAAGTGAGACTACCAACCAAATCTAGAGTATGTATCTCTCAATAGCTTCATTGAAAGGATACAAGCTAGCCAACCCAAGAATCAAGATGTCAAAATAAAAATGGTTCACACCTACCAATGGGTAGATTCAGACCTTGTTAGTAGAAGTTCCAAGGTTATTACCAAAACATGATAATTACAAGGGTAAAATGTGCAAATTTATATCAATATCTTATAGGATGGGTTAATCAAGAATTTGAAAACATGTGCAAGATTTATCATATAGAATTATGCTTGTTTAATAGCTTAACATATGATGTAAACTACTTATAGAGATATAAAATTATACATTAAATCAACTTAATAAGGGAAAAATTCATAATAACATAGAAAATTATGTGATTATACAATAAAAAATTCTTAGAATTCATAATAGAGGATCTAGTACTAGGGATTACAATAAGGAAACCTTCATAGATCAAGGTCTAGTTCTATAAATATTCTGTGTGAAAGCTCTCTGATCAAAATAACAATTGGTATTATTTTACTCACATAATTGTCAACCCTTCTATTGTATTATTTAAAAATACATATAAGCATTAGTTCGTATGGTTTTAGCTTCCATATTTACCATGATGAGAATAGTTCTTCATATCGTATTTAATTGAGTCTTGACCAATCATAAATATTCTCATAACAACTCCTGAAAACTTAAAAAAAAATATAGTTATATTTTTCATAAGACATTCTTATACATACAAAAAAAATTACATTTAACTTTTACCACTAACACTTTCCTAGACTTAAAAGGTTGTTAGGAACCCGTGTTCTACTCTTCTATTAACATTATTAGCATAGTAGTTGCTTTGGACACATATGCTTTGTAAGTCCTTCCTGGAGTATATTTGCTTTATCCCACATCCATGAGAGGAAATAGTTGTTAGAATAGAATTAGTATTTAAGTCAGTGTTAAGGCCCAATGAAGGCATCCATGAATTGTATTAAATTGAGATTCCTCAAAGGAGGTTGCCCCCTCAAAGAGGCCAATGATTCTACAATTTTGTTATTTTAATTTAGTTATCTTTGTTTTATTTAATATATTACTTATTTTCCATAGTTTATTTCATGTATTTGCAATTATATGCTAATTTTTTAGGAAGGATCATATCATCTGGTATTAGAGCACTTTTTAGGGAATTTTTTTTTGTTACTGACTGTATGCTCTCACCTTACCATAATTGGAATCTAGTGATCAAAAAGTGGTAATAGATCCATTCTCAGTCCTTCCATGTGATAGTAAAGATCTGTAATTTTATTTTGGCAATAAGACAACACCAAAGATCATGCATTTTTATTCAATTGGATTACATTTGTGTTCTACTTTGGATTTTATCTTCTATTTTAGATCAGGGTAAAACCTATCTACTTTGCTATCTAAAGTGCTTGGGTGAAATCCCTAAAACTCATTATGAGGAGTACCATAAGAACCCCAAAGTAACTAGCTCATTGAGAGGACCTGCTAGTGAAATGGGCAATGACCCCTTCTTGATTAACTAGTTCCCACCCACAAGGAAAACCAAGGGTTGTCGCTAAATTTTTTTGGAGTGGTACTCGCTCAAACAACATTGGTGGCCAACATGAATTCTAAAAAAACCTTTTGACAAATTTTCAAACATGGGGTCCATTTCCAATAGGCAGGTTAGAAATTATAATGATTTATAAAACCGTATAAGTTTTAGAAGACTATTAGTAGAGCAGAAGAAAACCTTCAAAAGACTATCAACAAAGCAACAGAAAACCAAAAATTAGTGTTGAAATTTTTTTATTATCTTCATTTTTGTAGCCTTGTTGCTTCTTAAAATTTACCAAGACACCTAAAATTCAATTCTCCACATTTTCTCCCTTGAGGTCTGATATCCCAATTCTACTTTGAATTCTTGCAAATTTCATTTTTCTGTTTTTTCAAGTTTTATCATAACTTTTTTAGTTTCTATCCATTTGCCTCAAAATTTTTACACCATGTTCATCTCCCTTTTCTTCTTCTTCATCCCTATTTGACAATTTTTTTTATTTTTTATATTTTCCCCTCTAAAATTGCCCTTGTCTTCGTTAATCATACTCATATGCAAAAAAATTAGTAAAAAGTAACTTTACCCCTCCCGATTTCATCCACATTAAAAATTCCTTTACTAAACATGTCTTAACTTTAGATTCCCGACCCATTGAAAAAAAATAGAAAAAAACTAGGTTATGGTTATCACATGTGTAGGCACATAGATCATGGAGGAAGAAATTGTAGCTCTAACAACTCGGGTCACTGGCTTAGCTAATATGGTGCATGGATTGAGTGAATAGAATGGCCATTTTCTCAACAAATTATAGAAGATAAATTCTTCTTCCAAGAATACTTTTTCATCCACCCACCCACCATGTGAGACCAAATTAGACTTTCCATGGTTTAATGGCATAGACCCAACAAGTTGGATTTATCGTGCAGAGCAATACTTCAACCTTCATAACACTTATCATCTCAACAAAGTTCCAATTGATTCATTTCACTTGGAACTAGAGGCACTCTAATGGTACTATTGGTATCTTAAATCTAATGATGAACATGATTGGACAACTTTTGCATCCCTACTTTTGGGTAGATTTGGTCCCTTGGCATTCAAGGATTTTATAGGAGCCCTCACCAAACTTTGTTAGACAAGCACCAATCATGATTAGCAAATTGAATTTGAGAATTTGGATAATCACATTTAAGGGTGAATAGATGACTTCTTCAAGAGTTTTTTTATTAGTGGCCTCAAAGAGCCCATTCACTTTGAGGTCAAGATGTTTCAACCTCAGATCATGATGGAAGCCTTAGGTCTCACAAAACTTGCTAAAGACAAAATCATTGCTCAACGTCACACTTCTAATTAGGCACCCTCTAAGCCCTCTTTCCAACAACCCACTACTAGGATAACCCCCATCAAATGTCTCATAAGAGCTAAAATGTGTGCATGTCATGAAAAAGGGCTTTGTTACAATTGTGATGACAAATGGGTTCTAGGGAAAAATACATCAAGAAAAAATTGTACCTACTAGATGTTGATTCCCCACTAGATATTGAATATTATGAGGATACTACTGAGGAGATTTCACAAGAAGTTGATGATTCTACAAACCCAAATTTCCCACAAAAAATATCCATGTATGCTTTGGTAGGAGTCACTATCCCCCAAATGATGTGTATCCAAGGTTATTTTAAGAATCAACTGCTTGCCATCCTTATTGACTTTGGTAGCACCCATAACTTCGTTGACCCTTGGGTCATCAAGAAAGTAAATTATTGTATCCATCCATGTTCCAATTTTGAGGTCATGATTACTAATGGAGGCACATTACCCTATAGGGGCAAATGTCATAATGTTCATAATTTAGTGGGTGACTATAACCTTTGGGCTAACATGTTTAATTTATCTTTAGGGAGATGTGATGTTTTTATCAGTGCCTAGTGGTTATGAACACTTGGACCCATCCTTTGGGACTTTTTAGAGCTTTAGATGCAGTTCTCAGAGAATGGACAAAAATACTCCCTACAAGGCCTTCTTTTGGGCTCCACTAACATTATTATCTCTCACCACATGGAAAAATTCTCAAATGGGGATCCCATGACATCATTGCCTAACTCTTTTCTCTTCATGGTACTTTACCACTAGACTCTCACCCACCTTCCAACATGCACAACCTTTTGGTCAAGCATGCTTCAGTTTTTGAGGAACCTATTAGATTGCCACCTCATTAGCCTTAGGACCACTACATCTCACTACTTCTTGGTAGTGCACCTCCTAATATTTAGCCCTATTGGTACCTATTTCATCAAAATATTGAGATTGAAAAGATCATCCATGATCTCCTATAGGCTGGGGTTATTCGACCCAGCATTAGTCCATATGCTTCACTAGTATTGCTTATTCATAAGAAGGATGGTTTTTGGTGTCTCTGCATTGATTAATAGGATAAATTTTACAATCCCCATCATTTTTGAACTCCTTGATGAACTCCATGGTGCATAATTTTTCTCTAAATTGGACCTACACTCAGGGTATCACCAAATTCATCTTTATGATGCTGACATTCCTAAGATATCCTTTCGCACACATGATGGCCACTATGAGTTCCTTGTCATCCCATTTGCACTTACTAATTTCCCCTCCACCTTCTAGAGTTTGATGAACCAAGTATTTTCCCCCTTTTTGTAGAAGTTTCTCTTGGTCTTCTTTGACAACATTCTTATCTACAGTCCCACATGGGAGGATCACCTCCACCACCTCAACACCACCTTGGGAATTATTGTTGCTAACCACTTATGTGTCAAAAATTCAAAGTGTTCTTTTGGGAAAATAGAGGTGGAGTATTTGGGAGATATTATTACATTTGATGGTGTTCATGTTGACCCAACCAAAATTGTAGCTATGACAAATTGGCCTTGTTGGGTGAATATTTTGTCGACCAACTAACTGGTGAGAAAAATAGGTCTCTTCAACCACAGAATAGGGAGATTGGTCAACCAGGTGTGCAGGTTTAGTACATCAATAGGGGACAAATCTCCTCTCATCAAGGGGAGGTTCCCTATAAATATGAAGGGCTATATACTATATATAAGCAAAAAATAATACTTAGGGGTAGGATAACACCATCCATCTCTCTTTTTTTAGAGATGATGTTCAAAAATAGAGGAGAAAATCTTGGTGAAGACACTAAAGGCACTTCTCTTCTTTTAGAAGTGATCTTGTAGGGAACATCAAGAGTTCTTCCAGGTAGTGATAAGTAACTGGTAACCAAGGGTGTAGTAACCAACAGACTAAGATGTAGCACAAAGTCTCCATCTCAACTGCCTAAGAGTGAGATATGAAGGACAATGAGGGCACAAAGTCATCCCAAGGTCCTTTACATAAAAACAAAATATGAATGATAATGAGGGCACAAATTTCTCCCAAGATCCTTTACATAGAAAGAGAAAATAGACAAACACACTAAAGGCAATTGTGGGGGCACAAAGTCTCTCCAAGTTGGCTTCAGGACACCGTCTTGATTACTTCCACTAGTTCTACTTGTTAGATTAAATAAACAAGAATGCTCCTAGGAAATAGACATAAGAACAATTTCATAAAATAACACAAGCTATAACAGCACAAAGTCTGCAAGTAACTTGCTTTCTCATTCAGATAAAATAATATGAACAACAATTTGAGCTCAAAGTCTTAGTATTTGCCTTTCAATTTGGGTAGAGTTTTGCTTCTGGTAAGAAGATCTCCCTTAAAATGACATATGAGACTACAATATATAGCAGCTAAGAAAGGCTTGGCACTTTGTTCCATGAAATAGCCCATGCTGCACTCAATGCATTAAATGCATTTTTAGTTTTGTCAAAGAGGGCCATGATAGAACGAGGTGGCTGCCTTAACTATGGCACGTTGATTCATCTTGAATGTCTTCTCCTGGGCCTGAGTCATCTAGTCTGTAACCTGATATTTGTGTAGCTATCCACTTTTCCTTTACTTTAAAGGAGACAAATAGGTTGCACCTTCAATGTTTCTAAGCTCAAATATCTACTTGGGGGACTATTCCACCTACTAGAAATAACTCCTGTAGATATTTTGGCCTTTCCCTCTTTTTGCTGCAATTCAAGCCCTTAGGATACCTTTTCTCTTTTTTGATTCCTTTCATTCTTCCTCTCAACAATATTCCTTTCACCCTGAAGGTCTTTGAATGCATTCAAGTTTGTGCTTAAGCCTGCAAGGATCAACAATTATTTTATTACCACAAATTTGATGTCTTCAGTTCTATCATCATTTGAAAGCCAATGGCTACTTGGTTACCCTAAATTTGATGGCTACAGGCCCATCATCCTCCTTATCAATTCCTTCATGTCTTTCTCACTTGCTCTGGATGTTTTCCATTGATCTTAACAAGTGACACGTGGCGTGTTCTACTATGAAATAGGTGAGGACACGTGGCAACATCTGCTTAACTTATAGCAACTTTAGACACCCTTTGAGAGTCTTGTAGAAGATGACACCTAGCAACTTCTACTTGACTTATAGCAACTCACTTGGGGCCCACTACAGTCCTTACATCACAAAAGGAAGAAGTTGTGGATGTTGAAAATTGTCAGCTTTTATAGAGCTTTGCAAGGGACATGTGGCACATTCCACTGCTCTTAGAAAAACATATTTAAACTTTACACAGTTACCACTTGTCACCCTTGACAAATAAGAGAGACTTATTGAAAGAATATTTGAATCTTAAAATGTAAATGCAAACATGTGTCATGCTCCACTAAGTTTTAACAGGACACATGGCATGTTCCATGAAGCTTCAGATACCTTTTGAGAGTCTTGCAAAAGATGACACATGGTAGCTTCCACCGAGATCCTAGAAACACTGTAGAAACATTTGAGACTCATTTAGACTCATGCAGATGATGACACATGGCACATTCCACTCAAGTTTAGCCACTCACCTGGGACCCACCATAGTCTTTAAGACACAAAAGGAAGAAGCTGTAGATGTTGACACTTGGTGGCTTCTGGTGAGTTATAACAGAACACATGGCATGTTCCATAGCTTTGAAACTTATTAGAAACTTTGTCCTAGTAGATGACGCTTGGTAGCTTCCACTTTGACTTTATAAGGGACACGTGATAGCTTTTACTGCACTTTGAGATTTGATCTTTTCCAAAGGGAACTTGCCCTTCAGGGTCTTGAAAGATGGTTCATTTTTTGAGTGTTGAGTATCCTTTGTGAGCATACCTACCCTTTAGGATCTTCCAGGCAGCCTTCAGGCTTTAATTCCTTTGGAGAAATGTCCAAAGGAATTCCTTCAAAAAATTTATCTAAATGAAATCTTTCCTTCACTTTGTCTTTTTTCATCCTATGGCCTTCGGGCTTTTCTCTTCGATCAGGCTTATTTCCTTTGGACATTTTGTCCGAGGGAAATGATCCTTAATAACTTTGCCATGCAAACTTTTTTGAAGGAATTCCCTATTTGATTTTGTTTGTTACCCTCCACAAGGGCACTTGGCTTGGTTCATTGGCCTCCACAAAGGCACTTAGCTTTGGGGTAGTCCCTTGAACCTTTGATTAAACTGACTTTGAAATCACCTAAGTGTTGAGAGCTTGTTTCTTTCCTATAGAGTCTGTAGAAATCAACTTGTGAAGTTCGTAAAACTGAGTCCATAAAACTTGGCCTGTAGAGTCCATAGTTTTATCTAAGTCTCTTGAGCCTTGAAAGAGTCTATAGAATCCTGCCTATGGAGTCCATAGAAATGAGCTTGTGGAGTCCATAGTTTCAAGCCTGTAGAGTCTATAAAAATGAACCTACAGAGTCCATAATTTTAAGCTTGTAGAGTCCGTAGATTTATAAAAAACTTGAAGAATGGAGAATTAGAATGCATGAGAAATTTTTTTGAAAAGGAAAGGAGGATTTTAGTTTGTAGGACCAAAATAGTTCAAATGTTGTCTCAAAAATGAGTGACATTTTTTGAGGACAACAACTGGCTTCAGTTGGGGGACTTCCTTTAATTGAAAACTTGAAACAGCTGAGGGGAGTAGAAACTAGAATCTCTAGTGCCTTAAAGTGTGCCATTGGGATATGGAGTCATGCTACCCCAAGAAAAAACTCCAAAAAATGAAAACAAAAATCACAAAATAGAAATAAAGACTATATACATATGTACAGGGGAACTTATCTGATACTTCATGAATTAAAGTGATTCAGACACTACCCATTGTGAGACAATGAAAATGGCATTTCGTCTTTATAAACTAGTAGGAAACCATTTTGTCCCCAGAATCGGTGATGAGTGAATGGAACTCTCCACCAAGAATCAAATTTTATGTGCACTCCTTTTGGTTCTCTCTTCTTGCGCCATGGCAAGATGTGTTCTCTAATCCAGAAACTATAACTCCTTGCTTTCTCTGTAAAGACTTTCTTTTGCTAACTTTGGAGTACAGTAGTATGGTCCACTACCATAGCTTATTGTTCTACTAGTTCAGTCTAGCACATGTTTTGATTGTCAACATCAAACTCTTGACAAACCATCAGCTCAACATCTCCATTGGTGTGAAGGAGTTTCACATCTTGGTCTTGAGCAGCCTTCAATCTAAGCAACAAAGTTTCACATTCAGCTATATTGTTGGTGTTGTTGAACTACCAATTGCATGAAAGAAAAATATTTCCCTAAGGAGATATCAATACAGTCCCATTTCTAGCATTGGTAGAAGAATTACTGCCATCAGATTCCAGGATCTAAACATCATTAGAAACTGATCTTCTATCAGATTTCTCTTAATTAGAAGTGAAAGATGATTTTTCATCTGTACTCCACCCTACCAATTCTTTTGATGTCTTATTTGAATCAATTTTCAGATTGCCACCTACAAGGCTTTCATATGAAGAAACATGAACACCCTTTGTGGTTAAAAAGTAATTACCCCTGCTTGAAGACTCAAACAAAATTTGAGCTGCAAGGGTTGACATTTGGGTGACCACGTATTTTGTCTCCTTTCTAGGAAGTAGTCTCTTCATAACACCTTTGACAGGGATCCTTGCCTCAGGAAGGTCCATGCTTATTTCTCCTCCCACATCTTTGCCAAAATTTCATCCAAGCAAAATGCCATAAGATGTTGGGACATCGACCACCAGGACTATCATCTTGATTCTCTTTTTTGGAAAGGTGTAAAATGCAAATTGGGCATCCTTGATTTATCCCAACAGTGGCACTTGTTTGTTCTCCATGGAGAAACATCTCCCAAATGTTTTGGTCAGTGTGATACCAAGAGATTCTGCAACTTTAGTAGGCATGACATTGTCTGAAGCACTGGAATCAGTGATGCAGTTGCTTAGCTTGTGACCGTTATCAATAGGAAAACATAGAAAGGCTCTATTTTCCCAGGGCCACAGGAGGAGTAATGACAAGATTATTTGGGATGGTCATGTTTCTTGGGGGATCATGAGTTACCTTTCTAATCTCTTGTCCTATAGGGATGGCTTTATTCTTCACACACTCTATCAACCTGTCCAACTGCTCAAGATTGGCTTGTAGGAATTCAAATTAAGTCATTTGGATTTTAGTTTTCTTGACATGGTCGACTATGTCAAATGACTGAAATGGACTAGGAAGAGAGGATGGGAGTTCATCCTTTTAGTTTTTGGGAGGGGGAGGACTGGCTTGCAAATTTGAAGTAGAAGGCGTAGGGATATTTGAGGCACTTACATTTCTTGAAATCATGGGGTCCTTTGACTGGAAAGGAAGAGGGGTTCCCTACTTAGTAATTAAAATTACTAGTTGGGGCCACTCCTCTATCTTTTCTTTGTTATCTTGTTGGGCTGACTGGTTATTAGATTGGGTGAATACTACGTATGATTCCTTGACTACTTCAGCTTTACTTTTGGGTTCATCTTGGTAATTCAGGAAACTAATGAGGGAGTTTCCATTTGACTCTTCTTGACCCTCTATGAAGAGATCAATGTCATTTTCTTGATCAAACTCAAGTTGGAAAGAGAAATCATGTTCTATTTCCAAATATCCAACTGGTGATTTGGTTGGAGGTGCTTCAGGGGCATAGTTCCTCTATGGGGGAGGAAGATGATTTGGCTGCCCTTGATTCCTGGCAGCATTGCCTTGATATGGCTGATTTTGAAATTTCTTCCTTGGCATATCTTGATTAGGAGGAGTAGACATAATTTGGGCCATTTTTCTCTTAAAGGCTAGTAGTTAATTTGCCATCTTTTTCACCATTTGATCAATGGTGCATGTAGATGGATACTCAAAAGATGAAGAGAATTTACCTTTGTTAGGATCTCTCCTTATCTTTTCTTCTAAGATAAGGTCATCTTCTACCTTAGTAGCCAAGTCCTGAGTAGTAGCAATGTCTATGTGACCAGCACATCTCAGCAAAAAATTCACTTCATGCAGCTATGAATTGATGAAGAAGCATTTGAGGTTTTCAAGTGTTGGCTAAGCTATTACAAGAATTTTGTTCTTGAGCTCATGAGGCTCCTTCTTCATCTCTGTGAATTGGGCTAGCAAAGCATGTGCATCTTCTGTAGGCTTGAACCTAGCTTCAAATTTAGCTTTGAGTGTGTTCTAATCAATCACTGATTTAGCTTGCAAATGCTAGAACCAGTCTGCAGTAGCACCTTGTAGTGTTTCCATAAAAAGCCTAATTGCCATGTCCTCAAATTCCACTCTTATTATGCCACAGGCTATGCTCAAGGCTGTAATATGTTCATCAGGGTGAACTCTCCCATCACCAAAGAATTTGGGGAAGTTCTTCCTTGAGTTGCGTGGAAGTTCATGCAGGGGTGGAGTCAAATTGAGTGGGACAAATGAGTTACCTTAGGGGCCTTGAACTACCGTAATTAGATTATGAAGAAGAGGGATAACAAATTTGGGTAGCGTGTGGATAGGCAAAGCTCTGCTAATAGCAAAAAAAGTAGCTCTACCTTGTGTTGGTGTCTTGGTATGGGTAGGAGGAACACTCCTAGATCTTTGAGCTTGAAGTTGGGGAGGGAACAAATCAAAATTACCCTACTACACCAACTCAAAAATAGGATCAACAACACCTTGGGACCTCTGCCTCTTGGTATAGTGTGGAGTTGCCAGATTGTATAACAAAAATGGGAAAGAGCTGGCCCTGCTTCAGCTTGAAGCTTGAGGCTTCAAACTGCGCATTCTATCCCAATTATCATGGAGGTGGAGGGAGATGGTAAGGCTATAATGATAATGGGTAAGACATAGAATGGAGTCACCAGAGTCTATAATGAATAAGGGTAGGAACTGCTTCAATCTAAAACTTGAGGCTTCAGATTGCATGTAAATCCCTAGTAGAGTCACTAAAAACTATTGTGCAAAGTTTGGAGGAAAATTAGCAATGGGAAAGAACTAGAACTACTCATTATTTCCCAATAGAATAAATGGATAAAGCTATAATGATAATGGGTAAGATAGAGGTGATGTTTTAATCTGAAGCTTGAGGCTTCAAATTACACAAAATTACTGTGTCCCCAATGGAGTCACCAAAAAACTGTTGTGTGAATATTTTGTTGACCAACTGGTGAGAAAAATAGGTCTCTTCAACCATAGCATAGGGAGATTGGTTAGCCAGGTGTGCAGGTTTACTACATCAATAGGGGTCAAATCTCTCCTCTCATCAAGGGGAGGTTCCCTATATATATGAAGGGCTATATACTATATATATAAGTAGAAAATAACACTCAGGGTAGGATAACACCATCCATCTCTCTTTTTTTAGAGATGATGTTCACAAATAGAGGAGAAAATTTTGATGAAGACACTGAAGGCACTTCTCTTCTTTCAGAAGTGATCTTGTAGGGAATAACAAGAGTTCTTTTAGGTAGTGACAAGTAACTGGTAATCAAGGGTGTAGTAACCAACAGTCTAAAATGTAGCACAAAGTCTCCACCTTGACTGCCCAAGAGTGAGATACGAAGGATAATGAGGGCACAAATTCATCCCAAGGTCCTTTACATAGAAACAAAATATGAAGGATAATGAGGGCACAAAGTTGTCTCAAGATCCTTTACACAGGAAGAGAAAATAGACAAACACACTAAAGGCAATTATGGGGGCACAAAGTCTCTCTATAGTTGGATTCAGGACACCTTCCTGATTACTTCCATTAGTTCTACTTGTTAGATTAAATAAACAAGAATACTCCTAAGAAATAGACATAAGAACAATTTTTTAAAATAGCACAAGCTATAATAGCACAAAGTCTATAAGTAACTTGCTTTCTCTTTCAGATAAAATAATATGAATAATAATCTGAGCTCAAAGTCTCAATATTTGCCTTTCAATTTGGGTAGAGTTTTTCTTCTAGTAATAGGAAGATCTCCCTTAAAATGACATAAGAGACTACAATATATAGTAGCCAAGAAAGGCTTGGCACTTAGTTCCATGGAACAACCCATGCTGCACTCAATGCATTAAATGCATTTTTAGTGTTTTCAAAGAGGGCCATGCTAGAATAGGGCAGCCATCTTAACTGTGGCATATTGATTCATCTCAAATGTCTTCTCCTGGGCTTGAGTCATTTGGTCTATCACCTAATATCTATGCAACTATTCACTTTGCCTTTACTTCAAAGGAGATAAATAGGCTATGCCTTCAATGTTTGCAGGCTCAAATATGTACTTGGTGGACTGTTCCACCTACTGGAAATAACTCCTAAAGATATTTTGGCCTTTCCCTCTTTTTGTTGTGATTCGAGCTCTCAGGCTACCTTTTCTCCTTTTTGATTCATTTGGTTCTTCCTCTCAGTGGTTCTTCCTTTCACCCTGAAGGTCTTTGAATGCATTCAGGTCCATGCTTAAGATTGCAAGGATCAACAGTTATTTTATTGGCACAAATTTGACATCTTTAGGTCTATCATCATTTGAAAGCCAACAACTACTTGGTTGCCCTGAATTTGATTACTATGGGCTTGTCATCCTCCTTAGCAATTCCTTTATGTCTTTCCTACTTGCTCTGGCTACTTTCCATTGATCTCAATAAGTGACACGTGGCGTGTTCCATTGTGAAACAGGCGAGGACCATGGCATCATCTACTTAACTTATAATAACTTTGGACACCCTTTAATAGTCCTCTGGAAGATGACACTTGATAGCTTTTGCTTGACTTATAGCAACTCACTTGGGGCCCACCACAGTCCTTACATCACAAAAGGAAGAAGTTTCAGATGTTGACACTTGTCAGCTTCCACAAAGCTTTATAAGGGACACGTGGCATGTTCCACTGCTCTTGGAAAGACATATTGAAACCTTCTATAGTTGCCACTTGTCCCCCTCCATGGAACTATGAGAGAGACTTATTGAAAGAAGCTTTGAAGCTTAAAATTTAGATGCAGACACGTGTCATGGTCCACTGAGTTTTAATGGGACACGTGGCATGTTCTGTGAAGCTTTAGATACCTTTTGAGAGTCTTACTAAAGATGACACATGGCAGCTTCTTATGAGCTCCTAGAAACACTATAGAAACATTCAGAACTCATTTGGACTCATGTGCATGATGACACATGGCACGTTCTACTCGAGTTTAGCCACTCACCCAAGACCCACCACAGTCTTTACAACAGAAAAGGAAGAAGTTGTAGATGTTGACACTTGGTAGATTCCACTAAGTTATAATGAAACACATGGCACATTCTATAGCTTTGAAACTCATTAGAAACTATGTCTTGACAAATGACACTTGGTAGCTTTCACTTTGACTTTATAAGGGACACATGGCAACTTTTGCTATACTTTGAGGTTTGATCTTTTCCAGAGGGAACTTGGCCTTTGGGGTCTCGAAAGATGATTCATTTTCTAAGTGTCGAGTGTCCCCCATGAGGGTACCTACCCTTCGAGATCTTTTAGGTGGCCTTTGGGCTTTGATTCATCCAGACAATTTGTTCGGAGGAAATCTTTCCTTCACTTTGTCTTTTTTCATCAGGCGGCCTTTAGGCTTTTCTCTTTAGTTGGGCTTATTTCCTTCAAACAAAAGTCTAAAATAATTCCTTTAGACATTTTGTCTGAGGGAAATGATCCTTAACAACTTTGATGTGGGAACTTTTTCGAAAGAATTCCCTATTTGCTTTTACTCACTTTCCTCCGCAAGGGCACTTGGCTTGGTTCATTTCCCTTCACAAGGGCACTCAGCTTTGGGGCATTCCCTTGAACCTTTGATTGAACCAACTTTGAAATCACCTAAGTGTTGAGAGCTTATTTTTTTCCTGTAGAGTCCATAAAAATTGACATGTGAAGTCCATAGAACTGAGTCTGTAGGACTTGTCTTGTAGAGTCCATAGTTTTCTCTAAGTCTCTTGAGCCTTGAAAGAGTCTATAGAATCCCACCTGTGGAGTTTGTAGAAATGAGCCTGCAGAGTCCATAGTTTCAAGCCTATAGAATTCATAGAGATGAGCCTGCAGAGTCTGTAGTTTTAATTTTGTAGAGTTCGTAGATTTTTGAAAAGCTTGAAGAATGGAGAATTAGAATGAACAGAACAATTTTTGAAAAGGGAAGAGAGGATTTTGGTTTGTAAAACCAAAATAGTTCAAATGTCCCAAAAATGAGTGACATTTTTTGGGGACAACAGCTAGCTCCAGTTGGGGGACTTCCTTCAGTTGAAAACTTGAAATAACTGAGGGGAGTAGCTGAGGGGAGTAGAAACCAGAATCTCTAGTGCCTTGAAGTGTGCCATTCGGATATGGAGTCATGCTACCCAAAAAAAAAGGATACAAAAAATAAAAACAAAAATCATAAAATAGAAATAAGGACTATACAAATATACATATTTATAGGTGAACATATCTGATACTTCAAGAATCAAAGTGATTCAAATGCTGCCCATTGTGAGATAATGAAAATGGCCTTCCATCTTGATAAACTAGTAGGAAACTATTTTGTTCCTAGAATCAATGACAGGCAAATGAAACTCTCCACTAGGAATCACATTTTTTGTGCACTCTTTTTGGTTCTCTCTTCTTTTGCCATGGCAAGATGTAGTCTCCAATCCAAAAATTGTAACTCCTTGCTTTCTCTGTGAAGAGTTCCTTTTGCTGACTTTTGAGTATAGCAGTATGGTCCACTACCATAGCTTGTTGTTCTATTAATTTAGTCTAGCACATGTTTTGATTGTCAGCATCAAAATCTTGACAAACCATTAGCTCAGCATCTCCTTTGAGGTGAAGGAGTTTGACATCTTGGTCTTGAGTAGCCTTCAATCCGAGCAATAGAGATTCACATTCAGCTGTGTTGTTGGTGTTTCTGAATTACAACTTGCATGAAAGAAAAATATCTCCTTAAGGAGATATCAACACAGTCCTGGTTCTAGCATTGGTAGAAGAATTGCTACCATCAGATTCTAAGATCTAAAAATCATTATAAACTGATCTTCTATTAGATTTCTCTTCATTAGAAGTGGAAGATGATTTTTCATCTGTACTATGCCCTATCAATTCTTTTGATGTCTTGTTTGAATAGATTTTTAGATTGCCACCTATAGGGCTTTCATCTACAGAAACATGAACACCCTCTGTGGTCAAGAAGTAATTACCCCTTCTTGAAGACTCAAATAGAATTTGAGTTATAGGGGCTGACGTTTGGGTGACCATGTATTTTGCCTCCTTTTTAGGAAGTAGTCTCTTCATAACACCTTTGACAGGGATCTTTTCCTTAGATAGGTCCATGCTTAGTTTTCCTCTTACATCCTTGCAAAAATTTCATCCAGGAAGAATGCCATAGGATGTTGGGACATTGGCCACCAGGACTATCATCTTGATTTTCTTATCTGAAAAGGAGGCAAATGCAAATTGGGTGTCCTTGGTTTGTCCCAGCAGTGGCACTTATTTGTTCTCCATGGAGAAACATCTCCTAAATGTTTTGGTTAGTGTGAGACCAAGAGATTCTACCACTTTGGCAGGCATGACATTGTCTAAAGCACCATAATTAATGATGTAGTTGCTCAACTTGTGATCGTTTATCAATAGGGAAACATAGAAAGGCTCTATTTTCCCACGAGCCACAGGATGAGTAATGACAAGATTTTTTGGGATGGGCATGTTTCTTAGGGGATCATGAATTGCCTTTCTAATTTTTTGTCTTGTAGGGATGGCTTTATTCTTCACACTCTCTATCAACTTGTCCAACTGCTCAAGATTGGCTTGTAGGAATTCAAATTCAGTCATTTGGATTTTAGTTTTATTGACATGGTCGACTATGTCAAATGACTGAAATGGACTAGAAAGAGAGGATGGGAGTTCACCCCTTTGGTTTTTGGGAGGGGGAAGACTAGCCTATGAATTTGAAGTAGAAGGCATAGGGATATTTGAGGCACTTACCTTTCTTGCATTCATCGAGTCCTTTGATTTGAAAGGAAGAGGGGTTCCTTGCTTAGCAATTGAAATTGCTGGTTGGGGTCGCTCCTCTTTCTTTTCTTTGTCAGCTTGCTAGGCTAACTAGTTCTTGGATTGGGTGAATACCACGTATGATCCCTCGATTGCTTCACATTTACTTTTGGGTTCATCCTGGTAATTCAAGAAACCAATGTGGGAGTTGCCAGCTGACTCTTCTTGATCCTCCATGAAGAGATCAACATCATTTTCTTGATCAAACTTAGGTTGGAAAGATAAATCATGTTTTGTTTCCAAAATCCAACTGTTGAGCTGGTTGGAGGTGTTTTAAGGGCAAAATTCTTCTATGGGGGAGGAAGATGATTTAGCTGCCCTTGATTCCTGACAACATTGCCTTGATATGGCTGATTCGAAATGTCTTCCTTGGCATATCCTGATTAGAAGTAGACATACCTTGGGCCATTTGTCTCTTCAAGGCTAGTAGTTCATTTTCCAGCTTTTGCACTATTTGATCAGAGGTGTCTATAGATGGATACTCAAAAGATGAAGAGGATTTATCTATATTAGGATCTCTCCTTATCTTTCTTATCAAGATAAGGTCATCTTCTACCTCAATAGCCAAGTCCTGAGCATTGGCAAGGTCTATGTGACTAGCACATCTTAGCAAAAAACTCACTTTAGGTAGCTATGAAATGATGAAGAAGCATTTGAGGTTTTCAAGTGTTGGCTGAGCTATTACAAGAATTCTATTCCTGAGCTTGTCAAACCTGGCACTTAAATCCCTCATAGGCTCATGAGGCTTCTTCTTCATCTGTGTGAGTTGGGCCAACAAAGCATGTGCATCTTCTACAGGCTTAAACCTGGCTTCAAATTTAGTTGAGTGTGTCCCAGTCAGTCACTTATTTAGCTTGTAAATGGTAGAACCAGTCTGCAGCAACACCTTGTAGTGTTTCCATGAAAAGCTTGATTGCCATGTCCTCAAATTCCACTCCTAATATGCCACAGGCTATAAGATGTTCATCAAGGTCAAGTCTCCCATCACCAAATAATTTGGGGAAGTTCTTCCTTGAGCTGTGTGGAAGTTCATGTAGGGGTGAAGTCAAATTGAGTGGGCCAAATGAGTTACCCCAAGGGCCTTAAACTACCGTGATTGGATTATAAAGAAGAGGGATAACAAATCTAGGTAGCGTGTGGATAGGCAAAGCTCTACTAATAGTAGAAAAAGTAGCTCTACCTTGTGTTGGTGTCTTGGTATGGGTAGCAGGAACATTCCTGGATCTTTGAGCTTGAATTTAGGGAGAGAACAAATCAAAATTACCCTACTGCACCAACTCAAAAATAGGATCAACAACACCTTGGGCTCTCTGGCTCCTGGTATAGTGTGGAGTTGCCAAATTGTAGAACAAAAAAGAGAAAGAACTGGCCCTGCTTTAGCTTGAAGCTTGAGGCTTCAAACTATGTGTTTTATCGCAGTTGGTGTGGAGGTGGAGGGAGATGGTAGGGCTATAATGATAATGGGTGAGACACAAAATGGAGTTGCCAAAGTCTATAATGGATAAGGGAAGGGACTGCTTCAATCTAAAACTTGAGGCTTCAAATTGCACATAAATCCCCAACAGAGTCACGAAATATTATTATGCAAAGCTGGGAGGAAAATTAACAATGGGAAAGAATTAGAATTGCTCATTCTTCCCTAGCAGAATAAATGGATAAGGCTATAATGATAATGGATAAGACACAGGTGATGTTTCAATCTGAAGCTTGAGGCTTCAAATTGCATAAAATTATTGTGTCCCTAGTGGAGTTGCAAAAAAACTATTGGGTGAATATTTTGTCAACCAACTAATTGGTGAACAAAATAGGTCTCTTCAACCACAACATAGGGAGATTAGTCAGCCAAGTGTGCAGGTTTACTACATCAATAGGGAAAAAATCTCTCCTCTCATCAAGGGGAGGTTCCCAATAAATATGAAGAGCTAGATATTATATATATAAGCAAAAAATAACACTTGGGTTAGGATAACACCATCCATCTATCTTTTTTCAGAGATGATGTTAACAAATAGAGGAGAAAATCTTGGTGAAGACACTGAAGTCACTTCTCTTCTTTTTGAAGTAATCTTACAGGGAACAACAAGAGTTCTTTAGGTACTGACAAGTAACTAGTAACCAAGGGCGTAATAACCACTAGACTGAGATGTAGCACAAAGTCTCCACCTCAACTGCCCAAAAGTGAGATATGAAGGACAAAGTCATCCCAAGGTCCTTTACATAGAAATAGAATACGAAAGATAATGAGGTCACAAAGTCATCCCAAGATCCTTTACATAGGAAGAGAAAATAGACAAACACACCAAAGACAATTGTGGGGGCACAAAGTCTCTCCACAGTTGGCTTCAAGACACCTTCCTAATTACTTCCACTAGTTGTACTTGTTAGATTAAATAAACAGGAATGCTCTTAGGAAACAAACATAAGAACAATTTCCTAAAATATCACTATCTATAGCAGTACAAAGTCTACAAGTAACTTGCTTTCTCATTCAGATAAAATAATATGAACAACCATCTGAGCTCAAAGTCTCAGTATTCACCTTTCAATTTGGGTAGGGTTTTGATTCTGGTAATAGAAAGATCTCCCTTAAAATGAAATAAGAGACTACAATATATAGCAGCCAAGAAAGGCTTGGCACTTTGTTCCATGGTACAACCCATGCTACACTTAATGCATTTAATGCATTTTAAATTTTGTCAAAGAGGGCCATGCTAGTATAAGGTGGCTGCCTTAACTTTGGCATGTTGATTCATCTCATATGTCTTCTCCTGGGCCTGAGTCATCTAGTTTATCACTTGATATCTATGTAACTATCCACTTCACCTTTACTTTAAAGGAGATAAATAGGCTAAACCTTCAATGTTTGTAGGCTAAAATATCTATCTGGTGGACTGTTCCACCTATTGGAAATAACTCCTGTAGATATTTTAGCCTTTCCCTCTTTCTACTATGATTTGAGCCCTTAGGCTACCTTTTCTCCTTTCTACTTCCTTTGGTTCTTCCTCTCGATGGTTCTTCCTTTCACCATGAAGGTCTTTGCATGCATTCAGATATGTGCTTAAGCCTACAAGGATCAACAGTTATTTTATTGCCACAAATTTGACATCTTCAGGTCTGTCATTGTTTGAAATCCAATGGCTACTTGGTTGCCCTAAATTTGATGGTTACAGGCCCGTCATCCTCCTTAGCAATTCCTTCATGTCTTTCCTACTTGCTCTGGTTGCTTTCCACTAATCTCAATAAGTGACATGTGGCATGTTCTACTATGAAATAGGTGAGGACGCGTGGCATCATTTGCTTAACTTATAACAAATTTAGACACCCTTTGAGATTCCTATGGAAGATGACACCTAACATCTTCCTCTTGACTTATAGCAACTCACCTGGGGCCCATCACAGTCCTTACATCACCAAAAGAAGAAGCTATGGATGTTGACACTTATCAGCTTCCATAGAGCTTTGCAAGGGACACGTGGCACGTTATGTTGCTCTTGGAAAAACATATTGAAACCTTTTGCAATTGCCACTTGTTGCCCTTCATGGAACTATGAGATAGACTTATTGAAAGAAGATTTGAAGCTTAAAATGCATATGCAGACACATGTCATGCTCCATTGAGTTTTAACAGGACACATGGCATGTTTCATGAATCTTTAGATACCTTTTGAGAGTCTTACTAAAGATAACACGTGGTGGCTTCCATCGAGCTCCTAGAAACACTGTAGAAACATTTGAGACTCATTTGGACTCATGCACATGATGACACGTAGTGCATTCTGCTCGAGTTTAGCCACTCACCTAAGACCCACCATAGTATTTACAACACAAAAGGAAGAAGCTATGGATGTTGACACTTGGCAGATTTTGCTGAGTTATAATGAAACACATGGCACATTTTATAGCTTTGAAACTTATTAGAAACTATGTCTCGATAGACAACACTTGTCAGCTTCTGCTTATACTTTATAAGGGACATTTGGTGGCTTTTACTGCACTTTGAGGTTTGATCTTTCCTAGAGGGAACTTGCCCTTCGGGGTCTGGAAATATGGTTCATTTTTTGAGTGTCTAGTGTCCCTCGTGAGGGTACCTACCCTTCGAGATCTTTCAGAAAGCCTTCGAGCTTTAATTCCTTCAGAAAATTTATCTAAAGGAAATCTTTCCTTTGCTTTGTATTTTTTCATTGAGCAGCCTTTAGGGTTTTCTCTTCGGTTGGGCTTATTTCCTTTAGACAAAAATTTGAAGTAATTCCTTCATATATTTTGTCCAAGGGAAATGATCCTTAACAACTTTTCCATGAGAACTTTTTTGAAGGAATTCCCTATTCACTTTTACTCACTACCCTTCACAAAGGCACTTGGCTTGGTTCATTTCCCTCCACAAAGGCACTCGGCTTTGGGGCAGTCCATTGAACATTTGATTGAACCAACTTTGAAATCATCTAAGTGTTGAGAGCTTGTTTCTTTCTTGCAGAGTCTATAGAAATCGACCTGTGAAGTCCATATAACTAAGTCCGTAGGACTTGGCCTATAGAGTCCATAGTTTTCTCTAAGTCTCTCGAGCCTTGAAAGAGTCTATAGAATCCTACTTTTGGAGTCTATAGAAATGAGCTTGTAGAGTCTGTAGTTTCAAGCCTGTAGAGTCCATATAAATGAGCCTATAGAGTTCATAGTTTTAAACCTACAGAGTCCGTAGATTTTTGAAAAGCTTGAAGAATGGAGAATTAGAATGCACAGAAACATTTTTTGAAAAGGGAAGAGAGGATTTTGGTCTGTAGAACCAAAATAGTTCAAATGTTGTCCCAAAAATGAGTGACATTTTTAGGGGACAACAAGCCCCAACCAAAGACACTCAAAAGATTACATGGATTTCTTAGTCTAATAGGATACTATAGAATATTTGTCAAGGATTATGGAATAATTATAGCTCTATTGATAGATATGATTAAAAAAGATGCATTTTCATGGTCACTTGCATATTCTCAAGAATTTGATGACCTTAAACATGCCATGTGCACCATGCCAGTCTTGGCCATGCCTGATTTCTGTAATCCATTTGTGCTTGAGTGTGATGCATGTGGAATAGGTTTGGGTGCTATACTTATGTAGGAGGGTCATCCCATCACCTTAACTAGTAAGGCCCTAACTAGATGTAATTTGGTATGTTCCACATAGGAAAAAGAGATGATGGTTATTCTCCATGCATTTCACAAATGTCACCCCTATTTGATTAGTTGACACTTCTACATTAAAACTGATAATCAAAGCCTCAAATATTTTCTAGAATAATGGGTTTCTAAACTCATGGGATATGATTATGAAATTACCTATAAAAAAGGTAAGGAAAACTTGGTGGCTGATGCTCTTTCTCACCAGTTTGATGATTCGATGTAACTCTGTGTAGTCTCTCTTCCCATTTCCACTTAGCTCAAGGATCTTAAAAATGAGTGGCATAATTATATCCCAACCCAACAACTCATTCTTAAACTATCTACTGATCCATCTGCTAAATCTTATTATACATGGGATGGGCACACATTGTGATATAAAGGTTGTATAATGTTACCAACAGGCTCCAAGTTCAAACAACTAGTTTTATAGGAGATGCATGCTTTGCCTTCTATTGGTTATTCAAGCTTTCTAAAAATGTATGAGAGATTTCATCATAATTTCTTTTGGCATATACTCAAAAAGGATATCAAAACATTTGTTTCTGAATGTGATATTTGCCAATGTACTAAAGGTGAAATAGTTGCCCCACCTAGTCTACTTCAACCCTTCCTATTCCCACATGTATTTGGACTGAGGTTTACATGGATTTCATTGAAGGCCTCCCAAAATCTAGTGGTAAATAAATGATTCTTGTCTTAGTGGATCACCTCTCTAAATATGCTCATTTTTGCACTTTAGCCCATCCCTACATTACTTCCATTGTTGCTCAGACATTTCTTGATCACATATTTTAACTCCTTGGTGTTCCTACTTCTATTTTCTTAGATCATGATTCCACCTTCACTAGTTATTTTTGGAAATAAATATTCAAGAATTTGGCTACATAATTAAAAATGAGTTCAGGATATCATCTAGAGACTGATGGCCATATTGAAATCATCAATAAATGTCTTGAAACCTATCTTCATTATTTTTTCATAGAGTAGCCACATCAGTGGGTCAAATTATTACCTCTTGTAGAATGGTGGTATAACACATCCTACCACACCTCTACTAAAATGACCCTATATGAAGTAGTTTATGGGAAAGCGCGCCCACCACTTTTCTTATATACACTTGTTAGTTTAGCGATTCAAGAAGTCAACACTACTCTTCACCATCAAGATCAGATTCTCTACATCTTATAGGATAATATTCACTTGGCACAAAATTGTATGAAGTATCAAGCCAATCAACACTACTATGAGCATACCTTTCAAGTAGGTGATATGGTTTTTCTTCACCTACAATCATACAAATAATCATCCCTAAAACAAAAGGGGTGTCAAAAGCTTATCCCTAAGTTTTATTGTCCATATAAGGTTCTCCAACATATTAGGTCTATTTCTTACAATTTGGAGCTTCCACCTTCCTCGCACATTTACCCAATATTTCATGTCTCATGTTTGAAGAAAGTTATTTGCACCAACATTCAAGCACAAATAGTCTTACTAGAACTTGATAATGAAACATCCCTCCTTCTCAAACTAGAAGTAGTCTTGGTTCGATGCATGCACCAACTTCACTCTCACACCATCACACAAGTTTTAATTTAGTGGCAAGGATTGCAACCCAAAGATGCCACATGGGAACCATTATTCTAGATTCAACAATGCTTTCCACAATTGAAGCTTTGAGGACAAAGATTTTTCCAAGAGGGAGGGGATGTTAGGAACCCATGTTCTACTCTTCTACTTACATTATTAGCATAGTAGTTGCTTTGGATGCATATACTTTGTAAGTCATCCCTAGAGCATATTTGCTTTATCCCACATACATGAGAGGAAATAGTTGTTAGAATAGAATTGATATTTAAGTCAGTCTTAAGGCCAATTGAAGGCATCCACAAACTGTATTGAATTGTGCTTGATCAAAGGAGGTTACCCCCTCAAAAAGGCCAATAATTCTACAATTCTATTATTATAATTTAGTTGTGTTTGTTTTATTTAATATATTTCGAATTTTCCATAGTTTATTTCATGTATTAATAATTATATGCTAATTTTTTGAGGAAGGATCATATCAAAGGTTATCTCATCTTGAGACAATGTTGTAGAGGTAAGCTATTTGAAAACTAAGAAAAGGTGATAAAATGTATAAGTACATAAGATTTGTAGACTTCACTCAAGGTGATGTTAAACCAATTTTTACTCCTTCTACACTACTTAGATACCTTTTCATGTTTTCAACTAAGTAGCATATTAGTCTACTACTCTTATGAGTTTTCAATATACTAGCTCTACTTAGCAACATAAAATCTTCTAATTACAAAAAAAATTGACAAAAAATTTCAAATTTTTGAAACCTATGTAAGCATTAGTTGGAAAGTGGTGACATCTTTTGTTATTTGATTATATGTCATAGTTATCTTGGTGGGATGATCTTGGGTTCATCTACTTTGGGTGAAATGCTTGCATCGATGAGGACCAAGTCATCCTTGTAAGACTTTTAGTTAAGGAGAGCTTTCAAAGCACTATGCAATAGACCATGTAGTAGAGCTTAAGTGTCCAATATTTGGTGAATATTCTGTTAGTCATCATACATAGAGCATATTTCACCATGTTAATTGTGGTTGTGATTTCAATGTGGAGATGTGTCATTTTATCTACATGTATTTGCACTTACACATAAGTGAAGGAGTTGTGTAAGATCTGATTCTGCTAGGTATTCATACTCTACATGATTGTACCCCTATCACCAAGTGAGGTTTGTATTGTAACATCCATGGAAATAGGAGTTGCATTGGGTGATATGATTGAAGCTTGTGTGAAACTAGCCTTGGAAAATTTGGGTTGTACAATGGTCCAAACCTTATCTAATTTCTTCTTCTAATCTAGAAAATAAAGAGTAATTTGCATAGCTTGATCTTGATTAGTATCTATGGTGTCCTAATACTCAGCTAAAAATTCATAGAGTACTTCAATCTCATCTTTGATGGATTTCCCTTTTTATATGATGTTCACCTCATTGAAGGTTTGTTAATCTGTGGTGAACTTATGCAGTAAAAGAGAAAGATGGCCCTTGTCCTGGAGTGAAGGATCCATAATTAGATGTGTATAGGTTGGGACATGCATCCTTGATAGTCTTCCTAATAATGCGTATCTATTTGATGACTAAAAAATATTTATCCTCAAGATCCTTTGCTTGATATTCTAATGTAACTAGCTTTTGTGGAATAGATTCCTAGAATGTAGTGGCACCTTCAAGCTACTTGGACAATGGTAGCTAGGAAAAATCCAAGGATGCTTCTATTGTGGTAGAAGTTAGGATGAGTTATGAAACTGGTGTACTCATAAGTGTCATCTATCTATGGGCAAATAAAAAATGGTGCACCATGTGGAGGTATTTGGCACATCCCACAACCAAATGTTAAATAGGTTAGAATGGAACATTGTCATTCTTGAGGCAACCATAGTGCCTCCCATTTATGTTTGGGGCATCTATTAAGAGGTATGAACTAAACTGTAACTTGACTATGTTTGTGTATATTTTGCCTTTATAGTAGTTGTTTGGGCTTCCTTATCACTGTTCTTTTCAACTTCCTCACATGCCTACTTTGAAATGTTATGTTATGACTTCTTAGTAGTCTCTTCTTGTGATTTCTTCTTAGCATCTTCCTGAGTTGTTTGACATCCTCTTCTATTTTTTGCTTTAAATTGATGTTATTGGACCTCAACCTACTTATATGATTTCTCTTATGTAATCTTGTTCTTATTCTATTCTTTGGATGCTTCTTGTTATTTTCTCTGTGTTTCCAATTCAACATCCTTGTGTTTTTATTCTACCACTTGTTGGGATTTATCTTATTTTGCAGTTTAAGATTATTGATGCTTGTTCTTTATTTCTTCTTCCTCTTGTTTTTGTCTTTGTGCTTCAACATCCTTAGCTTGTGATGGGTATTATTATTACCCCTTCATTTAACCAATATGTGTTGGTGTCATTTCTTACTAGGGCTAGTGTCCAAGGCTATTTTTAGTAAGGTATTTATTGGTTTTAGCTAACAGTGTTGTTTGGTATTTTTTTGGTGTTGTACTAGCCTAAGTGTTTACTCGTAAAGTATAAAGTAATGCCAAAAAGAAACATACTTACCTGAAATGTAAATAGACCAAACCACTGAATTGAATACTCTAAAAGCAATCACATAATGTTGTAAAGTAAACACACTGAAACTAAATCCCAAATTCACACTTCTAAGCTAAGTTGTAAAATGAAGGTTGATGGTATTAAAAGAATAATAAATGTTTATTAAAATATGAAATTACACACATTAATGGTTTATTTTGACCTATAGGTTATTAATCTAATCACAAAGATCATTTTTATTAATTAAAAACAAATAAGAAATAAACCTATAAATACCAAAATTAACATCCTATCTCCTTAGGGAGTGGGCCCTTGCTCACCCTTAGATTTAGGGTTAAATCAACTCAGTCTTTAAAACACTATCATAGTGCAAAAAATGAAAGAGTAATCTACTATGACGTCTTATTGTATTCAAAATAACAATTATTAAAATATTTCTATACCAACAGATAAAACATGGATCTACCTTTTATTGGATGTAAAAGAACTGACTATCGTAAAAACTAGGTAACAACTTAACTAACCAAACAAGAAGATATTCAAAGAGATTGGTTTATTATGGCAGAAATAAAGAAGAACATTACAACAAGATCCACACATGGTCAAGAAGATCCTTGTGGGATTTACAAATGCATCTTCTAGCCACATCTAATCATCAAATGTTACAATATATCCATATCATCTTATCAAAGTTGCAACCTCTATCAAATAAATTCCAAAAATGGAAAACTATATAGAAATAGAAATCTATGTATAGACATGTATAGAATATAAAATATATATAGAGGTATTAGATCATCATGGAATATCTATAAGAGATTATGGAATACCTTAGAACATGCTATAGATAAGTTCATAATGAGCTATGAGAATATAGAGCATGCCTATCATAATCTGTAGCTAACTATCATAATCCATAACTATCTATTATAATCCATAGTATACTTGATATAATTCAGAGTTGTGCTCAAATGATCAGTTCATGGTCATGGCATTTCCTTCTTTCCATGAGATCATAGCAAAACTCTTATTTAGATGTTATCATACTTGTACATATCAAAATATAGAAGACTAAACATGTAAATAGTTAGAACATCATGCAAAGAATTATAACTTAGACTCACATGAGATTATAGAGATAAATTCATCCATTTTATAACTTAGGATAGTTACAAATCCTTAGACTATATGCAATGCTCAATGTAAATGGAATGTTTATAGCTATAGAGGATGATATATCATGGATATAATGAGTCATAGTGTGGACTCATTAGCTTGCTTATGAGCCTCTACTTCCTTGGCCTAACATTGGGCTTCTTCTTGTTCCTATTGCTCCTCATCTACCTTATCTTTATCCTTGGCCTTAGCCATGTGTTTTTCTTCTTTGCACACATGACACTTAGTTGCTCTATGTGCTTTCTCATGTGTAGCTTGACATTACTCTGGGGTCTGATCTTCAAGTGTGACTTCCTCAATGTCAGTCTCAGCCTCCTTAGAGTGTGATGGAGAGGAGTTGAAGATATTATTTTGTACGTTAGCCTAAGAAACCTACCCCTTGTGAGTTAGGCATCCTGTTGGTTTTGGTGTTTATCTTCTTATGCTTGCTTCTCTTCAATTGCAAACTCTCTAATGCCTTACACAAGAATAGTTGAAGTGTTTAACCTAGATTGTCTATAGTTATATGTAGTCCACATATGCCATATAATTTATTTTAAGGGGATATATTCTATGGATCCTAACCATAATGTGCTCATAGTGTTTCCTCTTATTTTGAACATTTGTTGAATGTGCTATAATTGGGCCTCTTCAGCGACTGTATCTATGATGATAGAATTTGGGCAAGTGGTAACTCAATCTAGAGATTTAGTGGAAATTTGTTTATACCAAGATGGTGTACACTAATTCTAAGAAAAATTATTATTTTTCTTCCTCTTTCTCATATAGTTATCTAGCCATATTGGCCACCACTATTCTATAGACCTATTGTTCACCAGTTCTCATGTATGGTAAGTCATAGAGCCTAATGATTTTGGGTATGATTAGGTCATCCAACCATTTTATTTGGATATAAGTATTATACCTTGTAGGATACAAAGATATACCCTTAGGCACCTTGTGCTTCCCTGTATCTCTGATTGGTGTGAATGTTGTTGAAGGTTGCATAGTTGTAATTGTAGGGTCTAGAATAGGTGTTGGTACCATATGCAATAGGGTTGATCTCATTTCTATGATTAATTCTTATCTATCCAAATAATTCTACTCCATCTACATGTTGATAAAATATGAGAGTGGTGGATTTGGTACCTTAGGTAGTTCATGAATTCTTATGGCAATGCCCTTTGACAGCGTCATGATGACTACATGTTGGCCTAAATATTATATGAAATTAGGTGGTATATGAGAGTTGGATGTGATTACCTCAACCAAATCATTCTACAAATTGGTGAACTTAACTTGATGCCCAAATTATGTACTCTTTAAGGTCAAGGTGAGGTTCCTAAAATTCCCATCCAAATAGTAATCAACATTAGGATGAACTTCTCCCTCAAGTGACTTACACCGTGTAAATACTAATAACAATAACAAAAAATGTTATTTAAAAGTTTGATTCACTGTTACCAAGACTTTATCAATGTTCAAAGTGAATAACCAAGAACTTAGGCCAATTAAATTCCTCATTTTAATGGATCATTCAATGGCTAATATCGATGACCCCTTTTATAACCTACTTGACATCCTTGGTTGTTTGCTAGAGTCTTCATGAAATTCATTCTACTAGAATGTGCTCTAACACATCATTAATTTCTTACTTTGTAATTCTTCAAGAGCTACAAGAGTACTTTTCCTATATTTTTTGAAGTATTGGTGACGTTCTTAATTTTTAATGCGCTATAGATATCCCCCTCATAGGCATTCCTATCACCATTGCCATTACAATCATATTAATGTGAATTATTATATCTTTGGAAAGATAAATCTTGACCTCATTATATCGACCTAGCAATACCTCCATTACATCACCAAGTTGCCCAAAACTATGAAATTAGATCAACTGCTCCACATATGTGTTACAAAGTCTATGTGGTTACACTAATTCTAATGGTTATTCCCATTTAACTATGTGTATCACAAACTTTTTCATCTCTACATTTCAAAAATACTCATAAGCATATACGTCTATAAAGTGCATTTGTCATAATGTCACACCAATGCCCATGTCCTCTTTTTGCACTTATGTGAATCTTTTGATGAGTTGTGATTGATCAAATCCATCCATTTTATGTCATTTACTTTGATGATGAATCAATTTCCTTATATGTGTGAAGTATAGACTTGTATAATAGTAACAACTACCTTGAAAATTTTTAGCACTTCATTATACCTAGCAATGGATATGAAATTAGTCTCCCTAGTGCCAAATTTATAACTTATCAAACTAGCTTCTATGCTTTATCATGTTAATTATCTGTGCTATCACTCAATCCTTCACATGCAAGTTTTGAATGTGGTGGATCCATTTTGGCTGATGTGGCATTCTTTTTACTAATGTGACATTTGATTGTAATAACAATTGATGTTTTTTAACTCGTTAATTTGATTAGGCTTTGTCTGTATGCTATTATTATATTTCTAACATTGACCCATCACTTTTGAAATATATTTATCAATATCCTCCATATTTAAAAATTAATTTTAATGGGTTGACCATTAAACTCCACTATTTTCTTGAGATTCAGATGCATGTGTCCTTCCTAGACTTAATTGATGTCTGTAAGTTATACTCATTTGTCCACTAGTTGCATTCCTACAATGCATCCTTGGTAATGAAAACTTATACTTAATCTTATATCCCTCTTATCCCTTACCTCTATACACACATAATAATATTTACCTCATATTTGATGAAAAAACATAAAACCCTAACCATTCTGAAATCAACATTTATAATCATGACTACCATCTACTTGGTGCGATATAAAACCTTGATTACATGCTATACAAAATTAATGGTAGTAACACTTCAACCTACAACCATTTACCTACCATGGTAATACATTAATACATTTACCTTCAAATATCATAGGACCACTGTGCTAGGATGCAAAATTTCATGGATGATGTAGGGGCCTTTCCACTTGATGTTAAGCTTTCCAAGGAAAGATTTGAATATGCTATCATATAAAAGCATAAGTTGATTTACCTAAAATTCCTTTATTCATAGATTTTAATGATGTCATGCCTTATATCTAGATTTTTTTATCTCCTAGGCCCATAATGATCTCATTCTCACTTCATCCATGTGATTCAAATCCATCAACCTATTAGTCATCGACTCTTGATCTCCCATTTGTAGCACATTTGAAACTCATGGACTGGGAAGCATGTATTTCATAGGCATCATAACTTCTAGCCCATATACCATATAGAATGGTGTAAATCATATCACATGTATATAATGCTTATGATAATCCCATAGGACTGATGGAAGCCTATCCTTGCAATCATCACGCTTCACATCACATTTATTAGTAAGAATCTTACCTATCACCTTGTTCATAGATTTAGCTTGACCATTCATCTATGGATAATAAGCTCTGCTTTTATGATGTGCATCCATGAGGGTCTTGATGGTCTTATTCATAAAGTGAGTTCCTCTATCACTTATGAATTTAAGATGGAAGTTGAACCTAGTGATGATGTTCTCTTACAGGAACTTGGTTGTGTCCTTTATACCATAACTTGGATTCATATCATATTATACCCATTTTATAAAGTATTCTATGATAATTATTATGTACCTTACATTGATTCATTTAATTATAAGATTGATTGGTCTTACAAAGTCAACCCCCATTATTCAAATGGTTGTTGTAATACCATGGGCTCTAAAGGCATCTCATTCTATTGGTGTGGCTTCCCCATCCTTTAACATACATCACACTATTGTGTTACCCTTTACTTATCTTAAAATAGATAAGACCACCAAATTCTAGTTTGAAATATTTTCCATGTAGTTATATCACCTATGAAGTTACCTCCTGCAAATCCTTGATGTGCTTCATCCATTATCTATGCATGCTCATGCTCTAGATCCACTCTATGTAGAACTTTATATTTGCCTAAGTAATACAAAAATCAATTATCAATACTATATAGAAGATCTTTGGTGATCATCTATTTCTTATATCTCTTTATATAGTTTTCTACAAATATCCTCTATTCCAAAAACTAAGTGATCTCTTATAGTTGATCCAAAATCATAGTCACCCTAAACAGGGGTTCATTTGGTGACTCATCTTAGAGTTCCTTAGGTTCTTCTCCATTATTGAGATGGATGAGATGCTTTGGGCTAAAATTTTCCTGACCTGGTTTGACATTAATATGGAATTGAAATTCTTAGAAAAGCATTAGCCATTGTGCTATTCATCTTCCCAACATTGGCTTTTCCATTATGTATCAAAGAGGTTGATGATTAGTGAACAATATGAATGGTGTGGCCAACAAGTAGTGCCTAAAATTTTATAGTGAAAACACTATCATTAAAACTTCCCACTTAGTTGTCATATAATTAATTTTTGTAGTTGACAACTTCTTACTTTTAAAATGGATCAAATGATCCAATATTCCTTAACCTGGATATGAAATTACTAATCCAAATTCAATCCCTAAAACATCCACATGCACATGAAATTTTTTACTCAAATCTGGGAAAACTAGGATCAAAGCAATCACTAGTATATTCTTTAAATCAACAAATATAGCTTGAGAGTCCTATGTCTGGATAAACTAGACTCTTTTTTGTAGTAGTTTCTCCAAAGGGGTTGATATAGTTTCATACCCCTTATTGAATTTATGGTAGTAACCCATGTGTCCTAGAAAATATTGCAATTTTGTTGATGTCTTAGGTGGTGGCATCCTTGCAATGAATGTGATCTTAGCCTAGTCTACCAAAATTACCTTACTACACACTACATGAACTAATAAAACACTAAAGGGTGTGAAAAAAACATTTATTCAAATTTTGTGCTATTTGCAGTGCTCTACATCTCTTTAACATTAGCCTAAGTTTTGATAAATGTTCCCAAAATAAAGAGAACACTACCTAGTCATCCAAGTACGCTTTTAGGAAGTCATGGATGAAACCCTTAAACACAATCAACACATCCCTAGAGAATAATAAAAGTGTGTTTTTAAGTCCTAATGGCATGACCTTGTAAGTGAATGAACCCCATTCTATTTTGAATGTGGTTTTGGTCTTATCCTCTTCTGTGATAGGTATCTGATGGTAACTATTGATTCTATCTATGAATGAAAACACTTCTTTCCCTATAACAATCTCTAAAACTTCAACTGTGAAAGGAATGGGAAATGGGTCATTGACACAAGAATCATTGAGGATGTGGTATTATTCATAGATTCATATCTCCTTAGTATTATTTATCTATACTACCATGGGGCTAACCCAGTCAACTTTATTGACCAAAAATATGATGCCTACTTATATCATGCAATCTATTTCAGCTTTTACTTTCATCTTAATGCTTGGGTTTAGTCTATATGGTCTCTTATTGACTATCTATGTACATTACTTGAGTTATATGTAAATATACCCCAAAGAAGGATCAACACCTTTGACTTTTGCAAATGTTTTAGGAAATACATCTTGATAGTGTTTAAGGAACTATAAAATCTTTGAGATATTTTCCTACATATAATAGTATTCAACATGTGCCATTTTGGGTCTATGTACTATGCCAATGTTTATTATGTGTTCATTTAATGGCTCCTGATACATCCTATATTCTACTTTAGGAATGAAGTCATGAAGTATTTATTCTCCTTCATGTTTTGGGAACTATATGTGTCACATCTTTTCCTCCTATGTTTCCTATGTGACTGGTTCTAGTAGAGGTTACAACTCTCTCTAGCTCAAGGAGATCTTGTATAGCAATGCAGTCCTCATCATCCATCCCAAAGGAATACTCAGCCTCTTCTTATATATTATGGTAGGGATGAATCCATGTTTTAGCCTCACCTTGGCCAACTTCTTAAAGTTTTAAGATGTGTACCAGGTTTTTATCTATGGCTTCATGCAAACCTAGTTCTAGTGGCAATGGTAATTCTTAAACTCTTCCATGGCATAGAAAGGTTTTCATATATTATAAATCCACTTATATCTAAAGGTTATCACTCTAAAAAATGAATGTTTGAATGAAATCATATTGAATATATGCCTAATGCTTTGTTTCCCTTCTTCAATCCTAATGGATGTACCATACTATAGGGAAAACACCTCGGGTATAGATGAATCTATGTGGCTAGTATTTAGGAGTGATAATCTTTAACATCCATACCTCAATACAATTATACACATTCAATCTTAGGTATTCTCCCTACTAATAAATAGGGTAGTCTCTTCTGATAGTATTTGGTAGCTAAAATCAAGCTATTAATAGTTTGCATGCTTCTTCACACATTAAATTCTCATCCCTATGGATGGCCCACTAGTTTACATTAATTCCATTCATCTCATAGTTGAGAGCACTAACCCTTTGGTTCTCATCTAGTATATACAATTTAAGTCATATGATGAAATCTCCAACATCCTTCATAGTAAAATACTAGAATATTTTTTTCTCAATTGAAAATACCATTCACAAAGGTCTTGGCTCATGATCTCCTTTTTCTTAGTTGAGTACATGGGTGTCCAAATCTCAACTTATTAGATAAACTCTATCCCATGGGAGAACACCCTTTGGATTTGGTTATGTGCATTCCTACTCAATAGGACCTATTTGATATATAAAATTTAAATTAGACTATGTTAGAGATCTTACAATTATTGATCGCACATCCTCCTCAACCTTCTAAGGGATCTCTAGGGTATTCAGCCCCATCTTACCCAAGATTCATTCTACATTGAGAATCTGAGTCTATAGAATAGTGTTTTTATAGAGTAAAATTTACTCTATTGCTCATAGAGCCTTCTATTTATCTTTGATTATGACCTTCATCCACCTAGCATTGGCATTACCATAGGGTTTGTCTAGCTCTTTTTGGATGATGTACGGCCTAGATTTAGTTCTATTGAAAGGAATGATAATGATCTTGTCATCTTTATGAAAATATAAATTATTCATGACTATGTTGATATTCATACACCTATCATAGGCCTACTTATTCCGTATTAGCATAGGGGAGTGATTCTAATCTATCTTCATATTAATCACTTTGAAATCACCTTATAGACTGAGTTCTATTACTTTGATTTCTATATCCTCTAAGAGACCAATACGTTACACCCTTCTATATGCAATCATAAATGAATAATGTCTATAAATCAATCCTAAATTAGAGAAGATAGATCATACTTACACTTCCATATGGGGATATATTAGATAATCGAGAACATGACAAATGTGTGGATCTACTAGACCCAATTAAGGGATATCTTATCACAAAAAAAATACTGAGAAGGTTTCTAAAGCTTCCATTGAAGCACAATGAATCAATAACCCTAAATAATCCCTATGATTTCATTTTCACTAAACTAATAACAAGTAAAGTCTAATCTAGTGATCACCAAAGCTTGTGGCACAAAGTGGGGGTAATAGATAACAAAAGTAAATATGCATAAGAGACATATAACCACATCTATGTATACAAAATCCTAATGCATGGAAGAAAAGTATAAATGGATATATATCTACTCTTATAAGGGAGAAACAAATTTAGGAATACTTACCCTTGAAGACGAATCCACTGAGGTTCAATCTCTCCCTTGGCCAAGGTACTTCGCAAGAGGTTGTTGTGGTATGTAAGGATGTCACAAATAAATTAGCTATAAGATACACAACCTATCAATTCATCAAAAAAAATTTACACAAGATAAGATCCATATCTCTAAATAAAGTATGAATCCCTTAGCATGATCCTCAGTTATAATGGTGGATAAGCAAATGCACAATAGCTCAATTATAAGGAGGTTGTTATAGGTAGATTTAACCCTGAGCCCTTCCAAAAGTTTTGGCTAATCGGGTTGACCTAGTAGACCCAATAATATAATGGAGAAAATTCAATAGGTTATAGGCTAGGTTAGCCAAGAGCCGACCTATAACCTAAATGAATTTCACCCATAAGAGTACAAGGTCGACCTAGTATTGTAAATAGTTAGAAAGGGTTTAGGTTAGGAAAAGGGAATGAAACGTAGGAAATGACTAGAGGATTATACAAGAGAGAAGAAAAAACTTAGCGTAATGGTATTCAAGATACAAGTGTGTAGATAAAAAGTGGTAAGAGGGACAACAATCCTACGAAGCACTAATAGTCTACCCATCCCTTTCCCAGTGCACCCCTTAAGGTGTGCACTCAGAAAGATTAAGATTTGATGGGTTATTAAAAGATAAAGACCATTAGTAATTGATAAAAGTTTAAAAATATTATGTGTATACATATGCCCCACTCAAAGCTCATCATGTGTCATGTAAGTGCAACACGGGATGGTGTTTCGAGAATAGAACATGATGACATATAACGTAGATGCTAAGTAAAATACATTAATGAGAAAATAAGATAAATGAAAGGAAATAACTAGAAAATGCATACCTTAACTTACCTTAGTGTTGTATATAAGGAAGGAGATTGTGATAGAAGTGAAGGCTTCCAATGTGAAGAACATTAGGCAAACCTATAAATATTAGTGCAAAAAAGAGAAAAAAATGAAAATTTTGGGATATAGGCATATAGTAGTGGAAATTATTATCTACGATGTCATGATTCCAGAACTTTTTATGGTTCAAAAAATGAGTGATTAAAAATAAAGATATGATCAAAATAAGGAATCTGATAGGAAATTTATAAAAGGCAAAGAATAATGAATAGTAAGTTTAAATAAGGTGAAGAGAAAGTCATTTGTTTTTGTTTGAATTATTGGGAGAGAAAAATAGAGCTCTAAGAGACAACAAAAGACAAAAGATCCAATATGGTGAAAAGATGACAATTGAGATGAGGAGGATGCCTAGTGGCCATAATGGGTGTAAAATAGGTAAGAAATTGAGAATTTCAAACTTTTTTTGAGTATTTTATTGAAAATTAGTTATTTTATAGAAATTTGTAATCTAGACCAATTTTAGAAATTGAAATGAACCCCTGAAGGTTGTTAAGGGTACTAGAGGCCAAAAGGGGAAATGGGTTGAAAGGAATCAAAGTAATAAATGCTGAAGGCATTTATTGCAAGCAAAGGAAAGAAACATAAATTTGAACCAACTAGGTCAACTCAGTCAACCTAGTAGGTTAAAAATCTTGATTTCATACTATTGACTTAATAGGTACGTATCGATTTAGTTTGTTTGGGTAAGGTGATGACTTAATACATCTATGTTGACTTAGTAAGTTAATCTACTTTGTTGACTTAGTACTAAGGGGAAAATGAAAGGGTCAACTTAGTTTTTTAAGTCCATAGGGTCGACCTAGTACTATTTGGTCAACTTATTATGTGACTAAGTATCCAATATAGTACTAAAATGTGGGAAAGTATTTATGTCCCAGTTTAATTGAATGAGTACTTAAATGGCCAAGTAGGATAATAATACATTAAATTGGTTGAAAATGGATAGATTAAGACAATTTAGGTTTGTTTTTATTAAAATTTAAAAAGAATGTATTTGATTATAAATGACATGAGGTCTAATATATCTTTTGTTTTTTGATGGTTGTATGGGACTCATAGATTATGGTGATTAGTGGATGCTTCTTGGCTACTACATCTATTAGATCAAGATTGACAATGGAATATCGAGCTAGGTTAGTTAAACTAGGCCTAGGAGGCATCATGGAGATGTGTTGAGTGCCACTGAGTGCAAACATTGTAGTCATGTTCTTAAGAGTCTTGGAGTGCTTGACTAATACCTTTAGGTGGGTAGTGGATGAGGATACCATAGAGGTGGATATCATGCTAGAGGATGTTAATACTATACTTAGACTACTGATAGGAGGGACACCAGTGATCACAAGGATACCAGATGGGTGGGAGGAGAGATGAGTATTAGCCTGATGGGTGATGTGCTTAGATATGATATATCCAAGACTAAGGGTGAGCCTATTTGACATGTATATAGATCATATTTGAGATATATGGAAGGTGGTGATAGGATTTATGAAAATATGAGTGCTATGTTACAAATCAAATGACAAGGTACCACTATATACGATAGCCTTATGTTAGTCTATTTTGGAACATGGGGAACTATACTATCTAGGTTCTATCATCTAGGTTTAGATCATGCATGATATGTATGAGATGTTGTATATAGGATAGAATACCATAAGGCTAGTGATATTTTTAAATGTTTGGATATATGTGAGGTTATCGATGTATTAAATAGATAAGTTAGCCCATGTGGTCGATGATTAGCTACATTAGGTGTAGAGATGGAGGTAAGATCAAGTGGTGCAAGTTGTGCCCCAAATGATAAAACTATAGATGATCATGTGAGTATATATCATGTGGCATCCATATGGGTATATCATGATAGTTTGGCTGAGTTGGAGGATTGTGGCACTAGAGATGACACCAACATATATTATAGTCTACTACACTTGGTGGATAGAGCTACATCTAGTGGCATACATGCCAAGATAGTTTAGACTCCATCACCTAGTAGATATTATAGTGGTGCCCACATTTTAGGTTAGAGATGTGAGAGATCTGAGGGTGAGAGAAGGAGCATGACCACCAGTTTCAAGACTAGAGATTAGACCACAATGTGAGAGACCATGGATAGGTTGAGCATAATTGCTAATAGCTAGAGAGGATATGGATGTAGATGTAGTACTGCCACAAATACCATATATAGATCCACAATAGGAGTGGTGACCAAATTATTCCCACCACAAATGAATATGTTAATGATGAGAGAGAACACAAATGGTGCTCATCCAAGATGACCCATCAGTCAGCCTAGGGTAGAGTTTGTCTATAGAGGCACCACTGAGGTGAGGCTTGAGACAATCATGGGTGATGACTCCAGGGTTTGCATTGGTTGGGAATAATCACATGAATGAGGTACTTAAAGGATGATTAATTGGAGAGACCATGCTCAATCGTCGCATAGATGGGGAGACAGTGATAGGTGACATCTAGATAGGTAATAAATGGTTGAAATTTATTAAAGTTATATTTGAGATAGACTATAAATAGATATATCTATGATCTAATATTTATTTGGTTTAAATTTTTTAGATCTTGTGGAGGAGGAGGAGACTAGATGGGGATCCCTAATGATGTTAATACTCCATGAGATCCTAAACATGGTGCTAACACCATATGACCCTATCACATTGGATGATCCTATGGTACTATCTACCTCAGATTAGGTAAGCTAGTTCAGATTAGTAGGAGAGGTTGTGAGGTGATTATAGGCATGTGGAGCTAAGTGAGAAACACCATCATGGATGAGATTAGGATAGGCATAGGCATGTCAAGCCTTGGCTAAGGAGAGAGTCATGCATATGGATACCATGAGTTAGCTAGTATAGGTACAAGTCCAGGTGGCCAACCTATAAGGATAGGTGTTAGGATTGAGAACTTAGATAGCCTTTGTATGGTTTACTATTTAGAGGGGACTATTTGAGGCATCTATGGGTAGCATGGACAGGCCATGAGATAGACATAATAGGGCCCAACCTTAGAGCTAGAGTGATGTATTGTTGTACTTTGTATAAGAAACACGTGATATATATAGAGAAATCTTATGTTGAAAGTTGAATGTTGATCTTATGTATTTTTATTATGGTTTTGGTTGTGGATGCATGGATATATTTATTTATAGCACATGATTTTTTTTGTTTTATATGATATAGGCATTATATGTGTTGTGGTTTATTTTCTAGCATTATGTAGGATGCATGGTTAAAAACAAACAAACAAACAAGAATTTGGCAAAGTATAATAACAAAAGCAAATGTACTACACACTATTTCACATTAGGAAATGTGTAATAACAAGAAATTACTAAGTATAAGAAACCAAAGAGTGGTAAACAAAAGGGAAAAAAATTATTTTTAAACCATGGAAAAGATTTGGCACCAAATTAAAACAAGTAAAATCACACTAAATCATATTAGGAAGTATGAAAATAATGTAATAAAATGGAAAGCACATGAAAGACCAAATTGTATAAAAATAAATAAATTAATTCAATCAATTATACTAAATCACATTGGGAAGTATAAAATAAAAATAAAATTGACAAAAATGGTCTTAAATTAATCACACTAATTCAAGTTAGGAAGTATGAAAAACTTAAGAAAAATGGTTAGATTCTTTTATGCAATGGGAAAATAAGAAGATAAAAGTGAAAGAGTAATGAATTAATCTTTAAACATACTAAATCAAGATGGGAAGCATGTCCATGATGTGTAACTCATAATCAATCACATCTTATCTCATATTTGACACTTGTAATTTTGGTTGCGACTTAGATATTGGAAAATTTTGTGAGGAAGGCTAGGTCCTATCCATGGTCTTATACTACAAATCACAAAGGGAAAAAAAATGAGATGGAAATAAATGTGAAATTTTGGTAAAAGGGGATGTTTGTAATGGTAATGTGAAAATTTAGTAATTTGTGAGGAAGGCCAGATCCTATCCATGGTCTTACAATGCAACTCACAAATGGAATCCCTAGGGAAGTGATTAGTGAACAAAATAATATTTCTCAAGGGGAAATATGAGGATTGTAGAGAGTAAAAAAGGGAATGTAAAAATCATAACATAGGCATCTTATGAGAAGACCTTAGGAGACATGAGGCACATTGATGACATGATAAGAAACTAAGTGACTAGTGACCATCAATGTAGAGATGATACCTATTAGCTATAAACACAAAGCTATGTAGGAAAATATGTTTGCTACTAAGATAAAATCATGTAGGTAGTTTTGAAAAATAAAAATAAAAATAACCTACCTTCCCACAATGTGTTCCCCATTCCTTATGATCCCTTATAGAGTAATCAATCTACTACAAAGATTGGGTACTTGCATGATAAAGTTAGGTAGCACCAAAAGATTTTTTTTAATTTTCCTTTTTTAATATACTAGCCTACCACACCCCAATGGACCTAGGCTCTATCATGAGGCCAAATATGGAGTTTGATCTTTCATTATGAAAATGAGATGTGATTGAAATCATGTCTTTTAGTGTGATTTGACTTTTGAGAATTTTGAATGTTGCCTTTTGGATCATTGACTTTTGTTAAATTATTTGGATTTTGAATATTTTTATGTATTTTTTAATATTCTTCCTCCATATGAACTTGTAATGACCCATCATGAGAGATAGAGTGATACACATGAATGATATTTAGTCTTAGGCTAAAGGAGTCTAAGTAACCAAAGACAAGACTGACTAGGACACTTAGGCTTTACTATGAATCAACATGTTATCTCAAGTCTCAACCATCTATATGCTTAGTTTGTGAAATGGAATAAGTAGGAATAAAATGAGATCCAAAGTGGACCAGTAAAAGGAGAGTATTATGAGATGAATTATTTTCTAATTGATCACTTGGTAAAAGGAGTGATTAAAGGGAAGAAGGTTTGTATAACCAAGTCACAATAATAATTGTTCATGTTTATAGAGATAAGAGAGAAGACAATCATGAAAAAGAGAATAAGGGAGACATAAGAAAAAAACTCATGAAGAAAATAAAATTAAAGTAAATGCTAAATAATAAATTCATAAGAGAACATAATGACATCGCAAGAAATATGAAGTGCAAAAACCAAAGTCGCCATGCAAAATAGATAAGAATTTGACACAATGTCAAATGAATAATAAATAAATATAAATATAAAGTTCGATCACATGACTAATACAAATGAAAATTTAATAACAGCATGCATGTGACCATAAGTACTAATATATTTGTACACACACTTTATCCATAACATATGATAAGTCATTATGAAGTTAAATGCAAATTGTAGATAATATCTCATTTATCTTCAATGAAAACTAGAAAAATAATTCATGGTGAATATCCTCTATTGAAAAGGTAGGAATCATTTAAGGATTATGCTGATGAGGGCTATCAGGTAAGGGATGCTTAGGAGAATTCATGAGAATGGAATCTACAGGAGATGAAAGGGTCATTGGTGGGGAAGGAACCACAGGTGAGGAACTCATGGGTGGAGAAGGATTCACATGTGAGGGAAGGTCCATTGGTGAAGGATTCAATGGCAAAGGAAAATGATGTGAATAAGGAACCACAAAAGGGGATGGATCCATATGAGGTAGAACCATGAGGGAAGAAGGGAGAGCCTTCTTGTGAGAATGGCCTATGGGAGGAATAATAGAAGGTGTAGGAATAGTTAAAAGGTAATCTTTAAGATGTTGTTGAAGGATGTGGCAAAAATCAATATGATGTATGACACATTGATGCTAGAGATAATATACCTCTCCATATTTAGGAAGATACTCAACTAATACTCTTAGGAGAGGTATAACCTTATCTAAGGACTAAGGAGTAGTAGGATGTAAATTGTCAATATATTATTCTAGCTTGAGACAATGTGTGAATGAATGGTTATCTGTGCATGGAATCAATAGATACACCTATGAGTAGTCTTGGGAGAGGTACTCACATGAGGAGGTGTAATCAAAGTATAAGGAACTTGGTATAAGAAATAATCTCTAGTCTAATTATTGGTAACTTTATGAATGTCACAATAAGGCTAATCAGCCCATTTGGTAGATGAAGGGTCTTGCTACGATAAAGAGAGAAAACCATCACAAAGAGAAGGTGGGGTTAATAGAGAGATTAGACCAAGATTGATAGAAGATGCAAAAATATCAAAAGTCAGAAGAGACTCAATTGAATAAGAGTAGGAATGGGATCTAAATTAGGCTCTACTAAGGGAGGGGTAGGGTCCACAGAAGGTTGAAGGAGAGTCACATGCATCATAGGGATAAGTAAGCTATAAGGGTCATGGTAACTATAAAAGTGATAGGGCCCATTGATAGCACAATCCATAAGCATACTCTTATGAGGTTCTTCAAAAACTGGAGTTGTTCGCACCATCTCTATACTATGCTAAAAGAGGAAAAATAATAAAATTAGGAATGATATATGATGGAATATTGGAAGACATACTAAAATAATGAAGCAAAGAGGAATGATAATGAATGATCTCAGCATCATGAGCCTAAACTAGGCCTCCTAAGAATGGATCATCTAAGGCATAACCATCATTATAATTAGGTGTATTAAGATCAATGGCATAGGTAAGGATGACCTTGTCATCCAATGTAGTATGATGAATGGAACGTCAAGTCTTAGTCAAGAAGCTGAGATATGAGATGAGGTGAGAGATTGGAAAAAAAATATCTTAAGATTGATCTCATCAAGCTCATCGTCGTTCGAATCTAGGAGTTGGGGGGAATAGTTCCAATGATTTTGGGATGAATGTTCTAACCTCGAGTGGAATTAATGGGAAAGTTGAATCATTGGGACTCATAGAATGGAATACTTGGTAAAGGTTCAAGGGTAGGAATCTTAAATACACATTGATCCTAGAATTATTCAAAATTCCAAGGGTTGGTGTCACCCTAAATCCTATAGATGGATCCATTGTGAAGAAATTTAACATTGGAAAGTAGAAAAGGTAACTAATATCATATTATGAGTCCATGGTCTACCAAGCAAAATGTTATAAGATAGAGTAAAGTTGAAGATTATCACCTTCACATGAATGGTGATAGGAGGGATGATAATGGAGAGACACACACAACCTAAATGAGGCATTTGTCTTTGATCATAAAGTTGACATGTGTTGTGTGTGAATTTTAGATTGCATGTAAAATATCCAATGGTTTTTATAAAATTTAGAGAGGTAACACAAGTTCTACAACCCTCGTCAATCAAGGCATGCTTGACTTGGATATCACCAATTTAGACACTAATGAAAATAGGAAGATCATTTGCATGAAGAAAAATCTCATCAAAAATCATAGAAGTGATGGGTAATTTGAAGGAAAGATAAGTGTCCATTGTTTCATCAACATGTACAGACATATCTTCACACTATTGTAATACACTATCTTCATATCTAGATAAGGTTGCTTTCCATCTTTTTAGGGAGCATGAGGGATTTTAATTTCAAACAAAAGCTTCATAAGATGGTTATGATGATGCATATAGGTCCTCATAATTTTGAGAAATTGGATTTGGGATGGGAGATAGTGATTTTCATGATAGTATCCCATTCATCATTACCCATAAGAAGATTGTTGGAAAGAGGTGCATAATGTTGAAGGAGGTCCTCAGAAGGAGGAGCTAAAGTACATATGAATTTATGTTGATAAGATGTAGAAGGTTTAGTTAGAGGATAAGGTTATATATTATGTTTGTATGATGAAGCAGTTGATGTAGGTTTTATTTGAGATAGATTAGAAGAGGTGTTAATAGAAGCTTGAGTATCATTGGTGTTAGGTAAACAAGATGAAGGGATGGTATAAATAGTATGAGAAGTGTTATCCAAGGGGGGAATTGGAATTGGTTCATCAAAATTTATAAGGTCATCTTACCCCAACTCATTTAAGTGAGTTTGAGAAGAATCTTGGATAACATGAAATGTGTGAGACAATGAAGGGCCGCATATAGGTTAAGGATCTGTGAAAACAAACACCATTTACATGTTAGTCATATTAACCACATTATCTTTAGGATTTGGGTCAAGGAGACTATTAACATTATTGGTAGATAGGGTGGGCTTGTCTTGGGTATCTTGGTGATTTGGAAGAGGATCTTTATAGATGGCCAAATGAGCATTATCTTTATTCAAAACTTGAGAATTAGTATGTGTTTCATGGAATTTGAAAGCATAATGTCATAGGCTTGTTGGAATTGATGAATGATATAATCATGGCTCAAATTGGGACTAATAAATAAATCCATAGGCAAATTATGAAGATGCCTATAAGTCTCATGAGAATGACCCCAACTAGCGTGAAACCAACAAAATTTATTAGGATCATACTAAGATTTCATAACATGAGGGAGACCAAGTTATTGTGGGAGAGACCTTGGTAGATATTTTAGTAATTATACTAAGGATAAATGTTTGTAAACATTGATGTTATTAGTTGAATATAAATAGGAATTGGTGAATTGGTTAGGAGGGGAAGCTTTTTCTAAAGTGTGGTTAGGAACAATAACATGAATAGTGTGAATGGTATCATAAGAGTTTGTGAAACCATCATTTATAGCATGATGATTCTTGTTATTAAGTAATAAATGAGTACCTTTAGAAGTTTAGGATGGCTCTAATTTATGCATAAGGAAATATTGACATTTAGCTTGGTTAACAACCTCTTCCAAATCATATGGAGAGAGAGTTCAGACCGAATATTGTAACTTGGGAAAAAGATCATTGGTAAAGATATTGAAGAGGTTATCATTTACCATATTATGTTCATATTTGTTAGAAAAATTATACCATATTATAGATTTACAAATAATTTTAAATGAAGAGTATGATCATTTGATCCATTATAAGAAATGGAAGGGGTGATACCTCCTATATTGATATTAGCAATTTGAGATGTAAGAGGTTCATTTTGAAGATGCTTGATTGTCTAGTTGACAAGAGGAGGTTGAGACATAATATTATCATGGGAATTTGGAAGTGGAGGAGGGGGAACATTTTGATTATATGTGCCCCATGACATTTTTTGAGGGTGGGTTTGAAGATGGATAGGGTGATTTTGAATTTGCATCATTTGATTGGCATTGTTAGTTTGAAAAGCATTCATTTGATTAAGAGTTTGTAATAGGATTTGATGTGTTTGAGTTGCATTTTTGGCATTATTTAAAGCATTATAATTTGAAGTAGTGGCTTGGGTAAAACTATGGGTGTTATTAGGAGCTTGAGAAGAACTACTAGTAAGTGAGGCACTAATAGCATAATTTTTTTGTGTGGTAAAATATGGACTAGTAAAGGGATGAAAGGAAGCATCACTAGAGGCATGATTACCATGGTTAGAAAAAGATTCACTACTAGAAGAATAAAGAAGATTGCATATTGGAAGAGGCCCACTTGATGTATAACTTACCATGTGAGTAGAGATACTAGGCATGGAGGTAGATGAAGTCAAAGAAGAAGTCATGGTATAAGAAGTCAAAATAGAGGGAAGAGGCTGAGAAGCAAAGAAGCTAGTATCCCCAAATCTATGTTATAATATGGGAGAAGGTGAATTATGTTCCTCATCTTGACTAGTTATCATGAGTTGGTAAATAATAGAAGGATCCTTTCCTCAATGTTGAGGAAATTCAAAGATAAAGAAGAGCATTTTGGGTGTATACTATAATTCAGGTTGATTTTGAAGTGATAATAGAGGATTATGAAGTGAAGAAGAATGAGGAGGGTTCCCATAGTTTATTTTGTGAGTGGATATATGAACATTAATTTTTTCCAAGAGAGGAGCCACAATTTGCTTATGGAAGACCCTATGAGGGTTGGTAAAACTCATCATATCCATTAAATTCAACTCAATATTATCTTCAAATATGAACTTCATGATGAAAAAGAGGGATTAGGAAATGCAAAGGTGATGAAAAATCAAGGAAATACAAAAGAATATATAAGAGTATAGAGTTGAGTGGGTCGACCTAGTACTAAAAAAAGGGTCTAAAAAGTGAGTGAATAAGGATACAAAGTTGACAAGGTTGACCTAGTACTATAACTTGGGATTAAAAATAGTATGATAAGGATAAAAATTTGATATGGTCGATGTAGTACTAAATCCTAGGAGGCAAAAATGAATATTGAGTTGACTAGGTCAACTTAGTTCTGTAGATAGGGGAAACAAAAAATCTATAAAAGAATGTGTTGAATAGAATGATAGTGTACTAAAATAGGGAGAAAAATTTATAATATACTTTGAAAGCAAGAAATATAACAAAACACATAATCAATTGGATTAATGAGGATGATCCAATTGAGGCATACAACACAAAATATTGCACCAACATTGGCTAATGCAAGTTTTTCAAATAAAACATACAATGAACAAAGAACAAGTAGTCAACTTGGAATGTAAATGCTAAGTAAGTGGTCATCCTAAATGTGTTAGATTATTAAGTGTTATTTCAAACGTGATAGGGAAGTTGGATCAAAGTAGGGAACTAGAAAATAATCTATGGATGGTTTTAGGATGTTTAGGCTGAAAGGGATCTCTGTTGGCAATGATACTAGCTTGGTATTGGGGCCTACACCCTCACTTCACACTATCGTAATGATAAGGTTATCAGGTAATTTTACAATATATATCATTAAACACATGTTTATAATTAGCTAGAAATATAAGTTAGCTTCCCCCTTGGTGATGAAATCCAAGTAGGTAGGCCTTAGGTAGACAATTATTTAAATGTATTTTGAAATTATGTGATTAGGTAGAATGTGCAACACAGAGGAAAATAGTGAAAATAAATAGTATATTGAAAAATCAACTAATTAGACTATGTGATGTATTTTAAGTATGTAAATAACTGAAAGTGAAAGTGTGAAGTAATTACTAGCATATAGATGTTAATTTTTAATTTTAAACATAATATAGTGTTAGTTTAGAAGATAATGTATCCAAAAATTATATAATAGAGTCACTATTTTATTTCTAAATCAAGGGTCTTTAAGAACTATGTCGATAGTGTCAACCTAATATTTTAAACAAAAGATAGAATACAGAACTAGGTTGACCAATTTGACCCAATTTACTATATAAGGGAAGTTTTAAAGACAGCAAAATGTAAAAAACAAAATTGAACATAAGAACTAAAATGCTAGATAAAGAGAGAAAGGAACCTTGGTGGGTTGGAAGATGTAGAGGAATGTGAGATTGTTGTTGAAGTTCATTAAATGTTACTTGCAAATTATTCCAATTATGTCGATTGGGTCAACCTATTTCTGTACTTCCTTTTTTGTTAAAGCATGTGAGGATGACTATACCAACATGGTTGACCTAATACATTTTTTGGAAGTTGTTTAGAGTATTATATTAACCTAGTCGACCTAGTATGTTTTTTTGGAAGTTGTTCAGAGTACTGTGTCACCCTGTTGGACCTAGTAGCTTGTATGGAAGTGAAAACATGTACTATGTTGACCTATTCAATATAGTAACATATATCTAATGAAGACCTACACAAACATAACATAGTTGTTTTGATGTAATTGTGTCAAACTTCTGCATAGAAGTTAGAAACTATACCAAACCTATCAACCTAATATTGTATATATAGAAAAATAATAAATAAAATGATAAAGTAATGAAAAATGTGAAATAAAACCTACAAGGGTTAGATTCACATCAAGTTCTCCAAAATGTATGCAATCAAAAAATGTATAATGTCTATAAATCAATCATAACTCGAAGAAGATAGATCATATTTACACTTCCGATTGGGGATACATTAGACAATCAAGAACATGAAAAATTTGTGGATTTATTAGACCCAATTAAGGGATCTCTTATCACAATAATAATACTAGGGAGGGTTTCAAATCCTTTAGTCAAGCACAATCAGGCAATAACCCTAACTAAGCCCTATGTTTTCATATTAACTAAAGTAATAACAAGTAAAGTCTAATATAGTGTTCACTAAATCTCATGGCACAAAGTGGGGGTAATAAACAACATAATTAAACATGAATAAGAGACATATACTCATTTTAATGTATAAAAAATAATAATGCATGGAAGATAAGTACATATGCATATCTATCTACTCTTATAAAGGATGAACAAAGTTAGGAATACTTATCTTTGAAGACAAACCATTTGAGGTTAAATCTCTCTTTTGGCAAAGATGATTTGCAAGAGGTTTTTGTGGTATGTAAGGATGACAAGGATAAATTAGCTTTAGGTTACATAACCTATCAATGCATCCAAAAGACTTCTCCATAAGACAAGATTCGTATCTCCAAAGAAAGTATGAAACCCTAAGCTTGTTCTTCAAGTAGAATGGTAGATAAGTAGATGCACAATAAATATTACTTATTATTATCTTTTATAAATAATGGAAAAATTATCTTTTATATATAGGTATATTTAACCTTAATCCCTTCCAAAAGTTTCATTTGATAGGGTCGAATTGATCAACCCAGTACTTTTATGGACAAAAATTCACTAGGTCATGGGCTAGGTTGGCAAAGAGCTGACCTAGACCCTAAATGAATTTAACCCATAAGAGTATAAGGTAAAACTAGTTGAACTAGTACTATAAATGGCAAAAAGGGGTTTTAGGTTATGAAAAGGAAATGAAAATTAGGAAATGACTGAATGCGTATATAAGAGAGAATAACAAACTTAGGGTAATGGTTTTCAAGAGACAAGTGTGTAGATAACAAGTGGAAAAAGGCTTGCACTCAGATAGATTGAGATTCAATAGGTTATTGAAAGATAAATAGCATCAATAATTGATAAAATTTTAAAAATATTATATGTATACACCTTCCATAGTATGCAAGGTTGAGTGTGATAGGGTTATATGTCAATGCATATCATCCCAAGGCTTCCCAAGTGGATATAGGGATCATATTTAAAGTGATTCCAAAGTTTAATGAAACATTGGATATTTCATACCTAATTATCTACATTTTCATCCTCAAATCAATTTCCCAAGTATTTTTGGTCTCTACAAACCAAACTAACTTATCCATTCTATACTAGCCTTTTTGTACACATTTCAACAGGTTATGGATCAAGTTCATGATGTTCTAGGAGATATCTTCATTTAAAAGTTTACTGAGGAGTTTCAATAAGCTCATTAATTTAATAACAACCCCATCCTATCTTAGTATATGCACTATCTACCTATACATCTATGCATCAAGAGATACATCATCTCATTCATTCATCCCTTGATACTAGATTGTCTTCAAGATCTATGCAACTTCTTGCATCAATCCTTTTTAAGTGGTTGGATTGGGATATCTATCTAGTCATGATAATAAACAATAATATTGAGAAGGAATGGGGTGAAAAATTATTATATAATCTTTTACTTTAAAACTAAAATCCACACAAAAAGCATTCACAATAAGAGATAACACAATGACACCAGATTTATGTGGAAAACCCTTTTGGGAAAAAACCACAAATGATGAGCTTCTTGGATCTATTATCCAAATCAAATCAAAAATATAAATGAATAAAAAGGGTTTATAGGCACCAATCCAATATAGACACTGATCCCCAACATCGAGTACCAACTCAAAAAATTTGAAGCCACCAACTTCTTAAAGACACTAATCCCCACTATTTCACTAAAATTTGTCTATTTCAAGTCTAGAGAAAAAATAGAGAAGAATGATAGGGATAAGTGATTAAAATGAACTTGTTTGGTTTGTGTGTTATATCTAAACATTATTAACACTCTTCTTTGGCTAGGGAGGACTACCTACAAGTAAGAAAGCACTACCACAAAATGTTTTTTAATATATAAATAAGTGGGCTACCAAGCTACGCGCTTGTTCTAGAAAGTGTGAAACTTTCTTAGAGATGACAGTCAACCTTTGAGAGAAAAAAGAGTCATAAACAACTAAAATAGAGGCAAAGAGAGACTAAAAGAGAGATAATCTTACTATTATTCAAAACTTGAATGCAGTAGAAAGTAGCAAAGTGCAAGTGGTATGTTATGTTTGTATTTTAGAAGGTGTTTGGGTAGGTTTTAGAAAGGTTAGGAAATCCATAGTTACCGATGTCGATAAGGAAATGATAGATATCAGTTATGCTATTGAGGTTGGTAGGTGAAGGTGACTGACGTTGGTTAGGCTATCAAGGTCGGTAGGGGTAATAATTACCTTGGAGCTTGCATAAGGCTTTTTTGAGTCTAGGAAATTGTTTTGGTCAGGTCTAGGAGGTTGGAGAGAGAGTTGTGAGAGAGAGAGATAGTATGGTTTAGATGGAACTAGTCAGAGGCTTGGTGTGTTAGGTCAAGGAGAAACAATCAGGGAAGCTTTATAACTCCCTCATGGGGGTTTGGTTAGGAATGCGTAAAGTAATGAATAGTAGATGTAAAGTGATAGAAAAGTAATTGCTTAAAAGACCTATAGAATAATTGATATACTTAGCTATAGTGGTGACAGAATGATACGTGCTAGATGGATGGCTCTTATTAGGTAGTCTAAACCAATTATGTGAATAGAGAAAACAAGTGGGTCCTACTGGTCCTTAGGAGCTTGGTTCCTGATTTGTATTGACTTATGCAAGATAATAATAAGCCAAGATGTTAAAAGTTGAATGTTGAAAGCTTGGTTACAAATAAGAATCAATTTTATTGATTTTTATTGACCTGAACATTAGGTTGGAGTTTGGATTATATAGTTGACATTAGCAATCCTACCGATGTTGGGCATGGGTTGACTGACATCAGTGGTCTTAAAATAGGTAAAAGTACTATTTTTGGCTAGTTTTTTGTTGCTCCTCATGCCAAATGTGGCACCCATTACAAAATGTTAAAAATAGGAGGCTAAGAAGGATGTAGTTGATTAGGAATTAAGTTTAAAGGTGAGATTAAGTCTTGGGTAGTTAGGATAAGGGGACTAAGTCTTGACGCGACTCATTAGGGAATAATTAGTCTTAGGATGAGGTGGCCAGGTAAGGTGGTATAAAGGGTTTTTAATTAACTTAATTAAGTATTTTAAATTAATTAAATGTGTGAAGGGTAAAAGCATGGGTTAGGGAGGCTAATTGTTATTATTGAAAAATGAGCTTAAGGGGGCTTTTGACATAGTTACGCATATGTGTGTGATGTAATATTGGTGTCTACATTTTCCCATTTTTATCTTATAATTTGCACCGACAAGTTGCAAGACAAAAATATGAGTTAGATGCTCCAAGTAGTGGATGAGGTATCCCCCTTCAAAATAGGAATCGATGGAGGAGAAACTAGAATCAGGTATTATTTTAATAAAAAGTGAATTGTGTGAGTGGAGGAGAATGTGGTATCACTATGTATGCATATACTAATATGATCTATAGTTGAAAAATTCAAGAATAGGTAAGGTTGAGGAGGACTCATATAGAAATAACCAAAGCATAGCTTGTGTTGGGTGAATATTTTGTCACCAGCTGACTGATGGCAAAATAGGTGTATCAACCACAACATAAGGAGATTTAATTGGCCAAATATGTAGGTCTACCAAATCATAAGGAGATAAATCTCTCATCTCATCAAGGGGAGGTTCACTATAAACTACTATATACTAATATAAACTGAAAATATACTCAGGGGTGAAAATATACCATCTATCTCTATTTTTTTAGAGATAATGTTAACAGAAAAGAGTAGAATTTTGGTGTAATTATTGAAAGGAAACTTCTCTTCTTTCAGAAGTGATATTCAACAAACAACAGGGTTCTCTTTTGGGTAGAAACAACAACCATAATAAACCAACTAAAAGTCAAAGTTTTTTAGTTGTCTCTCCTACTAATTGGGACAAAGGAACACAACAAGATTAAATGCAGCTCAAAGTCTACACCTAAAACTATAACATAGTAAAGGATATAAAGGATAAACATAGCTCAAAGTATCCCTAATATCATTTATAGTAAAACACAAAACACACAACAAACTAAAGATAATTATGGTAGTGCAAATTCTCCTGTAGTCGGCTTCAGGACACCTTCTAGGTTATTTCCACTAATTTTGCTTATTAGCTTAAATGGACAAGACTGTATTTAGAAAATAGACATGAGAACAATTTCCTAAAAGACATAATCTTATTCCAATGCAAAGTCTAAAAAGTCACTTGATTTCTCATTCATTTAACAAAATATGATTAACAATCTAAGCTCAAAGTCTCAAGATTGCCTTTCAATTTGGGCAGAGCTTCACTTTTGATAACAGAGTGGTCTCATTTATACCAAATGGGAGATTACAATATATAGACATCCTGAAAGCCTTGAGCACTTGCTTTCATATAGATGGCCCATGTTGAATTGAATGCCTTGAATACTGTGAAAGAGCCATGCTGGAATAGGGCATCAGCCTTGACTTTGGCATTCTGAATTAACTCAAATGTCCCTTCCTTAGTATGGGTCTTTTGGTCTTCTCAATGATGCTTACATGGCTGTCCATTTGCCTTTATTTCATGTAGAAAAATAGGCCATGCCTTTGAATATTTATATTTCTTGATGTCCACTTGGTGGACTATTCCACCTACTAGAAATAACTCTCCTGCAGATATTTTTAGTTTTCCTACAATCGTTCTCCCTTTCCTTACCATGTTTTGTCTTTTCCTAGCAATCTGAGCTCGTGGGGCTATCTTCTCACTTCCTCCATTCACTTTTTGGCTCCTTCCTTGGTTGTTCAATTCATTTTCTTTCTTTAAAGCCTTTTATTCTCTAAGTCCATCAAACTTATTGAACTCGTTGAACCTTTGAACTCTTTTGTTTCAAATTTCAATAGTTCAATGGTTCATTCTATTTGTTTGAAGCTTTGAACTCTCTAGATTTTCTAAGTCTATCTAAGTCATTAAACCTTTGAACTCATTGAACCTTTGAACTCTTTTTGGTTCAAGGTTCAATAGTTCAATCTTCATTCTTTGAAGCCTTCTTTTCTTTAAGTCTTTCAGACTTATTGAACTAGTTGAACCTTGAACCTTTGAACCTTGCAGGTTCAAGGTTCAATGGTTCAAAGGTTCAACTTTATCTCTTTGACTCCTTTTTCTCTAAGTCTTTTAGAGTTGTTGAACCTGTTGAACTCGTTGAACCTTTAAACTTTGTGAAGTTGGGGTTCAATGGTTCAATGGTTCAAAGTGGTTTATTCTTTTCCTTTGAAACCCATCGTTAAGACTTTTTATTGAACCTTTGTGTTGAACCTTTTTCAAAACACCAAGGAAAAACCTTAAGTGTCTTGAACTTCCTTTGAAGAAGGCCTACCTATTAAACGTATAGCTTCCTTAGCTAAAAAGGCTTAATTATTTGAAAAATTCAATTACTCAGAACATTTTTGAGAAAGAAAAGAGAGAGTTTTGGTTTATAAGACCAAAATGATTGGTATGTTGTCCAAAAAAATAAGTGATATATTTTGGGAATAACAGGTGGCTTTAGTTGGGGAATTTCCATTGATTGAAAATGGAAATAATTGAAGGGAGTAGAAACCAGAATCTTAGTGCCTTCATCTTTGCCATTGGGCTATGGAGTCATGCTCACCCAAAAAGAAAGGTGCCAAAAGCAAATGAAAAACACAAGACAAAGAAAGACTATACAAATGTACATATATACGAATGAACTTATCTGATGCTTTAAGGATTGAAGTGCTTTAAATGCTGCCCACTGTGCAAATGGCGTTCCATCTTGGTATTCCAATAAGAAACTATTTTCACCATTTAAATGATGAATGGTAAATGGGCCTCTCCACAAGGAATCAAATTTTCCATGCATTCTCTTTGGTTCTCTCCTCTTGTCCCATAATAAGACTCAATCTCCAACCTAAAAATCATAGATCTTTGACTTCTGGTCGAAGAGTCTCTTCACCAGACTTTGATGCACAGTAATTTGGTCCACCACCATATCTATTTTCTCATTAAGTTCAGTCAAACACATGATCCTTTTGTTGATGGAACTTTCAAATGTTGAATCTTCCACTACCTTTGCTAACTTTAATTCTAGTAATTCCAGTGTGATTGGTATCTCTGCATTTAGATTTTAAAGAAGTTGGAAAGGGGACATACCAATTGCTCTCTTGGGTGTAATCCTATCTACCCATAAAGCGTCAAGTAATGCTTTATCCAGGTTAATTGATTTTCATCTACCAACTTCCTAATAATGGTCACCAAATTCTTGTTGCTTGACTTTGCTTGACCATTTCCTTGTGGATAATAGTCGAAAGAATGGGAGGGAATAATCCCATAAGAGTAACAGAACTGAGTAATCTCATGAGAAGAGAAATAGGTTACATTGTCTGTTACAATCTTGGTTGGGAATCCAAACCTAGAAATAATGTTTTCTTTGAGGAAATTACACACTACTTCTGAAGTACCATGCTTGACTAAAATGACTTCTACTCATTTGGTGAAGTAGTCTATGGATGTAAGGACATAATCATGTCTAGCACTTGAGGAAGGATTTACACCACCAATGAAATCAATTCTCCATTAATGAAAAGGCTCTTCTATTACCATAGGCTTGAAAGGAAATGTAGCCAACTTTGGTTTGCCAACAAACTATTGACATAGTTCACATCTATGCACCCAGGCATATGAATCTTGAAATAGAGTAGGCCAATAATACCTGGCTCATATAATCTTGTGGGTAGTCATAGGGGTAGAAAAATGTCCTCCACAAGCCAAATTGTAGAAGGACTCCAAAAATTTGTTCTGCTACACTTTATCTATGCAATGGAGGAACACTCCATCAAGGTTTCTCTTATATAGACCATTGTCCCATAGGACAAAATTGGTAGCTTTCAACTTAACAGTCCTCTTTTCTTTATGAGACAAGTGAGCAAGGCACTCACCATATATAAATAAATGAGCAATATTTGAGTACCACTCATTTATAGTGGTGACAAAGAGAATTGTTGGCATGTCTTCTGCTTGTGTTTCTTTAGGTATGTTATCAACGATTAGTTGGTAGAGACCCCTTCCCTACATGAGCTTGGTAGGTTTGATATCCACATCAAACTCTTGAATCTTAGAAATCTAATTACCCCTTTTAGTGCCAAACTCTTTTTGAGTTAAGATATATTTCACTATTGTATCAAGCATCAGAATGATAATATATGAATTCAGGATATAAAATCTAAAATGCTTTACTATCTTCACCACGGCATAAGCGTGCTTCTCCATGTTTGAATAATTAAGCTCATGAGCTTTAAGAGGACAACTCATGAAGGAGATAGGAGATTCCACACCTTCTTTGCTCTATTGAACCAAGATGGCTAAAAGCGTATGCTCAAAAGCATAGTTGTACATTATAAAATCCTTAATTTAATCCAGATAAACTAGAATTGGGGCATGGGCAATAGCTTTTTTGATGTCATTAAATGTTGATTTGCCTTCTTTAGTCTAGCTAAAATTGGCTTTGCCTTTCATAATATTGACAATGTGGCGAGTCTTCTCTGTGAATTTCGGGATGAACCTTCACAAAAAATTCACCTTTCTAAATAAAGAGTGAATTGTAGTCTTACTGGTAGGAAGAGCAAGCTGTTGAATGGATTTTACCCTTTCTAGGTCGATCTTTATGCCTTCTCGGGATAGAGTGTGACCGAGAAGTTTACCTTCTATAATCTCAAAAATTAATTTCTTGGGATTAAGAGAAATACCATTCTACCTACATCACTCTAGCACTTATTGTAGATGATGCACATAATCAGGATGATGCTTAGAAAAGACTGTCAAGTCATCAAAGTATACCAAAATGAACTTATCCATTTCATTTTTGAAAGCAATATCCATTGCTCTTTGGAAAGTGGCACCAGCATTGATCAAGCCAAATGGCATTCTTTGATACGCAAAAGTGCCCCAAGGTGTCGTGAAGGTAGTCTTATGTTGGTATGATTCCTTAACTTCTACTAGATTATATCCTAAAAATCCACTAGCATTGATAAGATCTTAGCACCAGTCACTATTTGCAGTAGCTGATCCATGATGGGCAGGGGATAGTTTTCCTTTAAAGATGACTGATCCAAATTTTTGAAATCAACACACAGGTGAATTTATCCATTCTTCTATCTTATAAGGACTATATTTTCAATCCAAGTGGAGTGATGAATTGGGAAAATAATCCTTGTATTCAACATTTTTTATATTTCAAAAAAAAGCATGCCTGATATCTTAGGATTGTACTGCCGTTGTTTCTACTTGTGAGATAGTGACCCAATATTGAGAGGAATTTCATGCTAGATTTATTCAAGTTTGAGTGGTTTTAGATCATTATATGAATATGCCAAAACATCAATGTAATGGTGAAGCAGAGTGACAAATTTGAGTTTTTCATTAGGGGTACAACATTTCTCAATGTTGACCATTTTTGTATTATCCTCTGAACTCAAATTAATTTGATCAAAATCCTTGGAGGATTTTGAATCCATTTTTTATTCTTTGACAAACCTATCATGCTTGTCAAAAAGTTTCTCAAGAGAAACTAATCTTTTGAGAATTTTATTCCCTTTGAGTTGAAGGTACTCTTCATCAGCTTTTGAATTTATTTTCAGAGCTGATTCATGAGGGGTAAAGGATTCGCTGCCTTCAAACTGAAGCTTTTCAAAGCTGTCTCTTTATTCCAAAAAAATAATGATTTGGTTATCACCATTAAACATGTGCTAATGGTCTAAATTATTAGGCATGCTTGGTCAAAAATCTAACTCAATAGTGTACATATCTTCTTTGAAGTACTTATGAGGGACCAAGAGAGTTGTAGAGACGGCCAATGCATCTGCACAACTATTGAATTCTCTGGGCATGGTAGAAATAATGAAAGCATCAAAGCTTTCAATGCAGTCCCACACCAAATTGTGGTAATGCCTTAATTTCTCATTCTTGATTTGATACAAGTTCCCCATCTGACAAACTACTCGTTCAATGTCTTCTTTAGCATGAAAGATTTTAACACCTTTATCTTGAATGGCCTTTAACCCAAGTAGTAGTGATTCATACTCAGCAGTATTATTGGTATTTCTGAACTACAACTTATATGCATACGTAAAAATATCTCCTTGAGGAGATAACAAAACAACTCCTGCTCCTGAATCAGTTGAAGCATTGTTGCCATCAAATTTTAAATTCCAGACATCATTACATTTTGATCCTCTCAAATTTTTATTCATTAGGAAGGAAAAATCCCTCTTCATGTGTACTTCACTCTACCAATTTTTTTGATGTTTTATCTAAATTTTTTGGATTGTCACTTAATAAGCTTGTGTCTGCTGAAATAGGAACTTCTTCAGTAGTCAAGAAGTAATTACCCATGCCTGAAGACTCAAATAGAATTTGAGCTTTAGGGGCTAAAGTTTGAGTGAAAATGTAATTCTATTTCTTCTCAGGAAGTAGCTTTTGCATGACACCCTTAACAGAGATCCTCGCTTCAGACAAGTCCATGCTTAATTCTCCACCAACGTCCTTACAAAAATTTTGTCTAAGAAGAATGCCATAGGAGGCTAAGATGTTAGCCACTAGAACTGTCATTTTAATTCTCTTATCTGAGAAGGTCATAAATGCAAATTGAGCATCTTTAATTTGTCCTAGTAGAGGCACCTATTTATTTTCCATGGAGAAACATCTCCCAAAGGTCTTAGTCAGTGTGAGACCAAGTGATTCTACCACCTTGGCAGGGATGACATTGTTAAACATGCCAAAATCAATTATACAATTATTTAGCTAATGATCGTTTATTAGCAAGGAGACATAAAATGATTCTATCTTCCTAGGAGTAGCTGGACGAGTAATCACAAGATTATTTTGAGAAAATGTTTTCTCTGGGGGATCACAAGTTGCTTTCAAAATTTCTTGTCCTGCAAAGATGGTTTTATTTTTGACACATTGAACTAACCTATCCAACTTCTCAGGGTTGGATTACAAGAATTCAAACTCAGACATTTAAATTTTGGATTTCTTAACATGGTCAATTATATCAAATGATTGAAATGAATTTGAGATAGAAGAAGGCAATCCATTGATTTAGGTTTTACTGGGTATAGGGCTGGTTTGCGACATTGAAGTAGAAGGTGAAGGAATATTTGAGGTACTTACTTTTTTGTTGCTCACCTGATCCTTTGATTGGAAAGGCAGTGAAGTTCCTCATTTAGCAATTGAAATTGATGGGCATGGCTCTTCCCCTATTTTTCCTTTATCAGCTTGTTGAATTGATTGATTTTGGGACCTGGTAAATACTGCATATGATCCATCAAATGCTTCACCTTTGGCTTTGGGTTCATCCTGGTAATTTAGGAATCCAATGTTAGAGTTACCAATAGATTCTTCTTGGCCTTCTGCAAAGAGATCAATGTCATCTTCTTAGTTCAACTCAGGTTGGAATGAAAAATTAGATTCAATTTCAAGATAACAAATTGCTGCGTTAGCTAGTGTTGTTTCAATGGCAAGCTTCCCTCGTGGGGGAAGAAGGTGATTTGGTTTCCCTTGAATTTTGGTAGCATTGCTCTGATATGAATGATTATAAAATGTCCTCCTTGGTACCTCTTGATAAGAAGGAGGAGCAGACATCCCTTGTGCCATTTATTTTTTGAGAGCTAGCAATTAATTTGCTAGCTTTTGCACTATAGGATTAGTAGTGTTTTTAGAAGAAAATTTAGATAATAAAGAAGATTTACCTTTGTTAAGATCTCTTTTTATCTTTCCTACCAAGATAAGGTCATATTCAACCTCAATCGCCAAAATTTAAGTTGTAGTAAGGTCTATGTGGCTAGCTCGTCTTTACAAGAAACTCACTTCAGGAAGCTAGGAATTGATGAAGAAGCATTTGAAATTCTCAAGAGTCAGATGAGCAATTGTGAGAATCCTATTTCTTAGCTTGTCAAATTTGACAATGAAGTCTCTCATGGGTTCATGAGGCTCCTTCATTTATGTAACCTGAGCTAACAGGGTGTGTGCATCTTCTACAAATTTGAACCTAGCCTCAAATTTGGCTTTGAGAGTGTTCCAGTCAGTCACTGTTTGTGCTTCTAGATGATAAAACTAGTATGCAGTAGTGCCTTGAAATGTCTCAATGAACAGTTTGATTGTAATGTCTTCATATTCAACACCTATTACACCATAGGCAATGCAAAAGGCTACAATATATTCATCAGGATGAACCTTCCCATTGTTGGGTGAATATTTTGTCACCAGCTAATTGAGGGCAAAATAGGTGTTTCAACCACAACATAAGGAGATTTATCAGTGAAAATGTGCATGTTTACCACATCAAAATGGGACAAATCTCTCTTCTTATCAAGGGGAGGTTCCTTATAACTATAAGGTACTATATACTATAAATATGCTGAAAATAACACTTAGGATAGGATAACACCATCCATCTCTCTTTTTTCAGAGATGATGTTAACAGACAAAGGAGAAATCTTGGGTAATTTTTAAAGGTACTTCTATTCTTTTAGAAGTAATATTAATTTAATATCTAGATTCCTTCTTGGTAATAATTGTAACCACGAGAAACCCATAAAAGCACAAAGTCTTTCATTGCTTCCCTCACTAAAACAAGGTGTAGTAACACAACAGAATGAAGTGGACCACAAAGTCCCCACCTCAACTACCAAAGATTTAAATATATGAAGGATGATGGGGGCACAAAGTCATCCCAAGATCCTTTACATAGAAACAAAAAACAACACACTAAAGACCATTGTGGCAGCACAAAGTCTCTCCACAGTTGGCTTCAGGACACCTTCCTAATTAATTTCACTAGTTGTGCTTGTTAAATTAAATGAAAAAAATAATTTTAGAAAATAAACATAAGAAAAATTTCCTAAATAACACAAGCTATTCTAGTACAAAGTCTGAAAGGTCACTTGTTTACTCATTCAAATAAATAAATATGATTAACAATCTGAGTTCAAAGTCTCAGAAAATGCCTTTCAATTTGGGCAAAGTTTTGCTTCTATAAAAGAGAGATCTCCTTAAAAAAATAAGAGATATTACAATATATATCACTCCAAGAAAGACTTGGGCACTTTGTTTCATAGAAATGGCCCATGCTGCATTTAATGCCTTGAATGCATTTATGTGAAAGAGCCATGCTAGAAAAAGTCATCGGCCTTAACTTTGGCATGTTAATTCTTCTCAAATGTCTCCTCCAAAGTATGGGCCATTTGGTCCTCTTCTTGATATTTGTGCAGCTATTCAATTCACCTTTACTTGATCTAAAAAAATAGGCCATGCTATTGAGTTCTCACACTCTCTAATGTCCACTTGGTGGACTGTTTCACCTACTAGAAATAACTCATGCATAGATATTTCTAGTCTTTTTGCATCATTCCCTCTTTCCTTATTGTATTTTGTCTCTTCCTCATAATCTGAGCTCTCAGGATATCTTCTCACTTTCAACTGGCTCTTTTGGCTCCTTTTTTGGTTGATTGCTGAGTTTGTTTTCAGGTCTGTGCCATATTTGAAAAATAACAAATATTTTATTACCATGAATTTGAAGTTCATGGGGATGTCACTAGTCACTGGTCACTTGAACCACTTTGAACCTTGAACCTTTGAACCTTTGGAGTGCATCAGTTCAATGGTTCAATAGTTCAAGTGGTTCAATCGACTCTTCCATTCAATTGGCTCTTTGGTTCAATGTTTTGTAAAGAGCCACCTTCATTCTCTTTTTCTTCTTTGGTTGAACCATTTCTTTGAACCCTTTCTTAAAACTTCCACTTGCTTCATTCACTCAAAGATTTTGTTCATACTTTAAACCTTTGAACCTTGAACCATTTTAGTTTAAAGTTCAACGGTTCATTCTCCTTTTTTAAATTCTTTGAAGTTTCAAACTCTCTGGATTCTTTCCTTTTTTGTCAAACTCGTTAGGCCTTTAAACTCTTCGAAGTTCAAGGTTCAATGGTTCAACGGTTCAATCTTAACTCTTCAAATCCTATGATTTTCTAAGTCTATCAAACTTATTGAACTCATTAAACCTTTGAACTTTGAACTCTTTTGGTTTAAGGTTCAATGGTTCAACAGTCCAATCTTCAGTCTTCAAAGTTTTCTTTTAAGTGTGTCGAAGCCTTTGAACTTTTGAACTTACCAAAGTCTTCAAACTCATTAAAGTGCTTAACTCTTTTTTGAACCTTTGAACCTTGTGGAGGTGGGGTTTAATGGTTCAATGGTTCAAAGTGGTTCATTCAAATTATTTGAAGCCCGAAGTATTTTGATTGAACTTTAGCATTGAACTAGCCTTGAAATGCCTAGGTGTTTGGAACTTGTTTCTTTGTGAAAGCCCACTGGTTGAACCTGTAGAACTTGTTGAACCTGTGAGTCTCTTAACTAAAAATTCTTGAATAATTGAAGAACTTGACTGCTCAGAACATTTTTTGAAAAAAAAAGAGATTATTTTGGCCTGTAGGACCAAAATAGTTGATATGTTGTCCCCAAAAACAAGTGATAGATTTTGGGAACAACACCCATCACCATAGAACTTGGGGAAATTTTTCCTTGAGCTATAGGGTAGCTCATGTAGAGGTGGGGTCAGATTCAAGGGACCCAATGTATTACCCTAGGGGCCTCAAGCTGCCATGATATGGCTATTAAAAGGAGGGATAATAAATCTCTATGGGATATGTATGGATAAAGCTCTACTCGTAAAGGAAAGAGTAGCTTTGCCTGGTATTGAGGACCTGATATTTGTAGGAGGAAAACTCCTAGTTCACTAAAGGTGAGTTTGTGGAGGGGAAAGATCAAAATTATTTTACTACACAAGCTCAAATACAAGGTCAACAATACCTTTAACTCTCTGGCTTCGTGTGTATAGTGGGTCTGCCAGAGTGCTAAGATGGATATGGAAAAGAGCTAAAACTTGCTTCAATTTAAAGCTTGAGGCTTCAAATTGTGCATTATATTCCCCAGCAGTATGAAATGCTTCAATTTTAATAGACTAAAAAAGGACTGGAAAGATTTTTCTTCCCCATCGAAGTCACAAAAAACTATTAGGTGAATATTTTGTCACCAGCTGACTGACGGCAAAATAGGTGTATCAACCACAACATAAAGAGATTTAATTGGCCAAATGTGTAGGTCTACCACATCATAAGGAGATAAATCTCTCCTCTCATCAAGGAGAGGTTCCCTATAAAATACTATATACTAATATAAACTAAAAATATACTCAGGGGTGAAAACATACCATCCATCTCTCTTTTTTTAGAGATGATGTTCAGAAAAAAGAGGAGAATTTTGGTGTAATTACTAAAAGGACACTTATTTTATTTTAGAAGTGATATTAAGTAAATAACAGGGTTCTTTTCTAAGTAGAAACAACTACAAGAAACCAACTAAAAGACAAAGTTTTTTAGTTGTCTCTCCTACTGATTGGGACAAAGGAACACAACAAGATTGAATGTAGCTGAAAGTCTGCACCTAAAACTATAACATAGTAAAGGATATAATGGATAAACGAGCTCAAAGTCTCCCCAGTATCCTTTGTAGTAAAACACAAAACACACAACAAACTAAAGACAATTATGGTAGTGCAAAGTCTCCCACAGTCAGTTTCAGGACATCTTCTAGGTTATTTCCACTAATTCTACTTATTAGATTAAATAGACAAGACTGTATTTATGAAACAGACATAAGAATAATTTTCTAAAAGACACAAGCTTATTCCAACATATAGTCTAAAAAGTCACTTGCTTTCTCATTCATTTAACAAAATATGATTAACAGTTTGAGCTCAAAGTCTCAAGATTGCTTTTCAATTTGGGCAGAGCTTCACTTCTGATAATAGAGTGGTCTCCCTTATACAAAATGGGAGATTATAATATATAGACATCCTATAAAGCCTTGAGCACTTGTTTTCATAAAGATGGCCCATGTTGAATTGAATGCCTTGAATACTATGAAAGAGCCATGTTGGAATAGGGCATCAGCCTTGACTTTGGCATTCTAAATTAACTCAAATGTCCCTTCCTCAGTATGGGTCTTTTGGTCTTCTCAATGACGCTTACATGACTATCCATTCACCTTTAGTTCATGTAGAAAAATAGGCTGCACCTTTAAATATTTGTGTTCCCTGATGTCCACCTGGTGGACTATTCCACCTACTGGAAATAACTCTCTTATAGATATTTCTAGTTTTCCTATAGTCATTCTCCCTTTCCTTGCCGCATTTTGTCTTTTCTTAGCAATTTGAGCTCTTGGAGCTATCTTCTCACTTCCTCCATTCGCTTATTCAGCTCCTTCCTTGGTTGGTCTCTGAGCTTGTTCACAGTGCTTTTGAAAATCAACAGTCATTCCATCATCTTAAAATTGACATCCATGGGGATGTCACTGGTACCTTTGAACCTCTTTGAACCTTGAACTTTGAACTCTTTTGGTTCAAAGGTTCAATGGTTCAAGGGTTCAATGTTTTGTGAAGGGCTGCATTCACTCTCCTTTTCTTCTTCAGTTAAAACATCCCTTTAAACTTCTTTCTAGAATCTTCCACTTTCTTCATTCACTCAAAGCTTCCTTTTGAACTTATGAACTCTTCAAACCTTTGAACCTATTAAACCTTTCAGGTTCAAGGTTTAATGGTTTAATGATTCATTCTCTTTCTTTAAAGCTTTTATTCTCTAAGTCCATCGAACTTATTAAACTTGTTGAACCTTTGAACTCTTTTGGTTCAAAGTTCAACGGTTCAATGGTTCATTCTATTTGTTTGAAGCTTTGAACTCTCTAGATTTTCTTAATCTGTCTAAGTCATTGAACCTTTAAACTTGTTGAATCTTTGAACTCTTTTTGGTTCAAGGTTCAACGATTTAATAGTTCAATATTCATTCTTTGAAGCCTTCTTTTTTTAAATTCTTTTGGACTTACTGAACCCATTGAACCTTGAACCTTTAAACCTTGTGGGTTCGAGGTTTAATGGTTCAAAGGTTTAACCTTATCTCTTTGACTCCTCTTTTCTAAGTCTTTTAGAGTTGTTGAACCCATTGAACTCGTTGAACCTTTGAACTTTGTGAAAGTGGGGTTCAATGGTTCAACGGGTCAAAGTGGTTCATTCTTTTCCTTTAAAGCCCACTGTTAAGCCTTTTTATTGAACCTTTGCATTAAACCTTTTTCAAAACACTAAGGAAAAACCTTAAGTGTTTTGAACTTCCTTTGAAGAAGGCCTACTTGTTGAACTTGTGGCTTCTTTAGCTGAAAAGGCTTGAATAGTTGAAAAATTCAATTGCTCAGAACATTTTTGAGAAAGAAAAGAGAGAGAGAGTTTTGGTCTGCAAGACCAAATTAATTGGTATGTTGTCCACAAAAACAAGTGACAGATTTTGGGAACAACAGCTTGTAAATGATAGCTGATAAGTCAAAAAATCAAAGTTATAGCTCCAATGGTCTATGTGTGCTAGGTATCCAAGGTAAGAAGTGCCCATATGAAGCACAAAGAGTTTTTAGGTGACAAGATGAACTTGGTCACCATCCAAAACAATTAGTATACATACACGTGTACAATAGCTAACTATAACAGAATAGCATAAGCGGTCAAGACAAGTAATTCAAGGTTGGTGTAAAAGGGTCAATAAGTGAGGAGATATTCATGATCTCCAAGAAAATTAATTATGGGTGGAGATTCATGTGATCTCTAAGTGTGTTTTTTAGGGTTGGGGAGGTATATGTGATCTCTAACTTGGTGGTTGTGGTTAAGGAGATATACGTGATCTCCAAATTGCCCCAAATTATGGGTAAAGTCTAAAAAGTTAGGGTTGTTGGTGGAAACATTAATTCAATGGTGCCAACATTGATGACATCACCAATATCAGTAATAAATAGTGTTGATGTTGATATCTTAGAGAAACATTACTGATGTTGATAGGTCTAAGTGCCAACATCAGTAGATTAGGTCAAAGATGCCAACATTGGTGGTTGACCAAACTTGACAAAAGGGGATTTGGTGGTTGACCAGACTCATTTAAAACTTTTGATTGGATAAAAAAAGAGATCTAACTATGATTGAGATGGCCGAGCTAGGAGGGGACCTAATGGGAGGTGCACCACCACAAGAGCCAGCTATGCCAGCCTAGAGGAGATGGAGAGATGAGGTAAGAGTCTTTGTGATTTGGTTTTGAATGTAAATTGGTTAAATTGCTTTGGTTGGTTAATTTGAGAGTTGGGGGGAAGAAAATGTTAGTAGAGGGGTAAGAAATTAGGTAGGGCAGGTTTAGGGTAAGTTGGGAGGGATTTGGGGTAGTTTTTAGGTAAAATTATGAACTTTTAGGGATGGGTCATTTAACCCTAGGGTTGAACAAGTCACTAACATCAGTGGGGCCTATCGATATTGATTGATACAGAATAGATATTGATAGGTTTCTACCGACATCAACTGACACTAAGCACTGATGTTGGTATTAAAATTGACATTGGTAACTGTGAAGAACTAAAAAATAGGAGAAAGTGTTAGTTTGGATCCCTAACTAAAGTATTCCACTAACCTAATGGTTGAATTAGCCTTAGAAGACCCCATGTTGATTGAGTGTTACCTACATAGCCCAGTTGAGGGCCTCAGGCCAATGTAGTTCTCCTAGAGCCTAGGGAAAAAGATCTAAGGTGTGGTTAAAAGTATGTTAAAAAAGAGAGGTTGAGATAGGTTTAAGAAACCTAAGGCTTAAAAGATAGGGCATAGGATTGAGGGGTAGGGATATAAGCCATGAGGCATAGAGTTGTGATAGGCAGTTGGGCCTAGGGTGGAGAGAGAGAGGCAGTAAATCCTAGGGTAGAGAAGGGAGAGTAGGGTTTATAGTTAGGTGGGTATATGGTTTAGCTAAACTCATAAAACCCCTATGTTGACTGAGTGCTACCTACATAGCCTAGTGGAGGGCCTCAGTCCAATGTAGTTCTCCTAAAGAGAAGAGAAAAAGGTGGTGATAGGTTATATAAGTATGTGACTTGAGTTGTGTGTGTATGGATGTAGGCTAGGTGGAGCTGACACTATGAGATCATCTATTGAGGCTATTGATGCATATGAGGAGGTATGTCACCCTAGACAATGGGTGCATATGGAAGCTATAGGCTTAAGGGGAGATAAATTATATTGCAGATTCACCCAAGATGTGAACCTAATGATAGCATTGATTGAGAGGTGGGATCACACCACCAACACCTTCCATCTATTGAATGGAGAGTTGATAGTGATGTAGGAGGATGTATATAAGATATTACAGTTTCCACTCTAGGGTGAGGAGCTCTTCACATGCTTGAGAGAGGAACATGATATACATATGGTAGCATTATATGGTGAGCATGCTAGTGAGGGGACCTATCATTCAGTGAGTTTTTCCTACAAGCCATTATATATGGTTGATAAGGAGCAACATCGACAAAGCATCCTAATGATGATAGGGATCAAAATGTATGCATTACTAGATATATATGGTGGGAGATTTTTGATTTCATTGATGGGTATTTTAGATAAATGGTTGATCAACACACAATTTTTGTATGGGGACTAGTGTTTCTAGCATAGTTGTATAAAGAGCTATGGGGTTTGAGACCGCATTAGTGATATAGTTTGTGTGTTGGCCATTTAATGCACTATTGGGCATATGATCATATCATGGTGGCATGACCATTGGGGTTACCTACTATGATTTTAGCTAGCTTTTGGGTGGATTTCAAATGGTGGAGGGATGGTATGGCACAAACACAAATAGATGGCATAGTGCGTGACATTACTTATTATAGGCACATGATTGAGGGTTTGATCCCTACAAATATTTTGTGGAGACCCTACTTAACATGTCCCATATTTAGAGGATAGGCACATCAGCTGGTTGGATTGCAGATCTCATTATGGGTTAGGGGGAGATGAGATGGTGAGCTAGAGATGGTACATGTGGCATAGGTTAGGAGGTAATCTGGCCTACTACAATATGTACCACTTGCCTTCCCTTAATATAGGAGGGATGATATAGAGGCAACCCTACCTTTGCCTCAAGAGATAGATGGGCTAGATTTTGAGGAGCTACCAATAGGGTTAGGCATAGTTGATCCAAGGTGTATGGTAGCATATATGGCCCAGTATATAGGTTTACATCCTATGGTAGAGGTCAGGAGACCACCACTAAATTCATAGGGTATGGTGAGTGAGAGAGATGCAGCTATACAGGCACATGATGTAGTAGTACAAGCTAGAGATATGGCTTAGGCATAAGTATTAGCCTTATAGGGACATGTGGAGACATTACAAGGCTAGGTTGGGGAACTATAGGGCCAGGTTGGGGCACTACAGGGCTAGGTCAGGGTGTTACAAGGTTAGGTTACTACACTAACTCAAATAGTTTGAGAGTAGCAGGTTAGGCTACTCCTTCTCCACCATAGGGACCAATATAGGTTAGGCCTTCATTTGGTATGATGGGACCACTACAAATTGTATCTTTGGTGAGATATACTACTAAACTTGATGAGATTTCCTATTAAGAGAGAGTCGTCAGGGAGTTCCCATAGATTTAGAGGTATTTTGAGTTTAGAGAGTAGGAAAGATATATGTCATGTGACATGGTTTCTATCTCACGTAGATGTAGATGGGCTAAGAGTGGTGATGATACTGCTTCTTCATGACCACGTGAAGAGACTCAAGGACTCTGAGTGCTAGAGTTTGTGTTTGTTATATATACACTGACTTGCGAGTTGAAGATGAGAGATATATTTTTTGAGAGAGAGAGATGATTTTGTTGATGATGTATTGATAAAATGTATGTTGATTGTATATATATATGAGATGTATATTTATTATGATTTGAGATGCATTTATGATGTTGATGTGGATAGTTATTTTTATGTCATGTTAATTTGAGCATGTTATTTGAGTTAGACTAACATTTCCCATATATGTGATGGTATATGTATAGGTGGTTTGTTAGCTTCATCCTAGCATTTTTCCATATTCGTGATTGTGTATGCTTAAAATGAATAGGTTGGATATGTTATTTTATTTTAGAATTTTTCCATATTTGTGATGGTGTATGCTTAAAATAAATGGAGTAGGATTGATAGTGCTTTGTATAAAATTTTCATCTCAGTAGAGCGATTGACATGTGATTTGGATGGGAAAATAATGAGGCAGAATGATCGTGTATTGACAAAGACCATAATCATAACATAAATAGGCTCAATAATATGAGCCTCATTTATGCCTTGCAGCATTGGACCATTTTGTTTGTTAGAGAAGCGTCATGTTCACCTTATGTTAAGTGAGTTTAAAGTCACTTAAAAGAGTATGAGGGAAAAAGGGTAAAATGAGGGAAAATGTTTAGGTAGCATAACCTTCGAAGTGGGGATGATATGCCCCTGTCGTGTGTTACTCTAGAGATATTATAGGCAAGTCCATGACTTAAAGCGTTTTACTTGTGTGTATAAGTTGATCAATGCGGGAAGCCTATAATGGGATTATGTATGTGTAGAGGTCATATAAAGCTAATCAATATGAGAAGCTTTTCATTTATATTTTCCCTTTGAGAACAAAGATCGACCTAGCCATCCTTCAAGGGAGTGGTCTAAGCATTTGTTTTTTATTTTTAAATAGATTTTCTTCAAGGGAATAGTCTATTAATAGTAGCGAAGATAAGTTGTGTAGTTATTTGTCAAGGGAACAGTCTACGTTGAGATCATGACCTGAGATTTTATAACTTGTCACATATCCCATTTGTTTGTTTGTTTGTTTTTTAGCTTTTAGTCATGAACTAGTCTATAGAGGCATAGGAGTTTTCTACATTGAGGGCAAAACCATAACACCTCGTAAGTTAACTAAGTGTGTAGGAGTAAGGGTTAAGAGGAAGGGAGATGAATGTAACAGGGGTGTTCAAGGGATAAGCTCAAGTTAAACATGAGGTAAAGCAATGATTATTTAACAAAAGAATGGTCATAGGTGTAAGGCATTTAAAGGCTCAGGTTTTGGCCTTCCTTCGAGAGAAGACAAGTGATAAGTTATTGAGCCATAATTGTGAGTTATGATATAGGGTCCAAGCCAATTAGGCGAAAACTTACCCTATTTGCTTTTCTCCATGTTTGTCACATGTTAATTTTATTTTAAGATGAGATCTCTAATATTAAAATCTTTCTCTTTAATGTTTTTTTAATAATCATGTTTGATACACTCTTGATATATTTGGAGGTGGTTAAGGGCTATGAGACAACAGTCATCAAGTAGATTGAGTTGAGCCAAAAATTCTTGGTGAAAGTCATCATTAGTAAGTATGTATTTTAGATAAATGTGAAGAGAAGGAATCTGAACCTCAAGAGGCAAAACAACCTCCATCCCATAGACCAAAGAAAAAGGTGTAACACTCATAGGGATTTGAATGCTAGTGCGGTAAGCCCATAAAGCAAAAGGAATATGTGTGTGTTAATCCTTGCCTATATCATTGACTACCTTCATGAGAATTTTGGTCAATGTTTTGTTAGAAGCTTCTGCCTATCCATTTACTTGTGGATAGTATGGTGAGGAGAAGCTTAATTTGATTTTGAATGTATCACAAAGACTTTAGATAGTCTTATTTTTTAAATATTTGCCATTATCTATTATAATTCTATGTGAAACAACAAAATGATAGATGATGTGATGCTTGATAAAGTCAGTAATTTTGTCAACCTCAGTGGAAATGACAGGAATGGCTTCAACCCACTTGGTGAAGTATTCAGTGGAAGTAATGATAAAATGATGATGGAAGGAGGAATGAGGGTTAATCTCCTTGATTGTATCCAAGCCCCATTGCGACAAGGGCCAAAAGTCTTTGGTGAATTGTAATGCATGAATTAGAATGTGAAGGAGGTCATCATGTTGTTGACATTTAATGCAATGTCAAATGTAATCAACACAGTCTTGATGGAGTGTGGGCCAATAATAACTAAGTCAAAAGATACGCTTGGCAACTATGTGACCATTAAAATGTTGACCACAAATCCCATCAAAGACTTATTTAATAGTGAAGGGAATCTCAGTAATAGTGAGACATCTAAGAAGGAGACCATCAAAACCTCGCTTGTAGAGAATTCCCCCTAGCATAGTGTAATGAATGGCACAATTTATGAAGGTACATCTCTCATAATTAGAGAGATCAAAAGGGGTAATAGAGAAGGAAAGGTAATCCGTTAGTTGTTTATACCATAATTTATATGGGTTGAATGTCACATTTGTGATAAAGAGAATGTTAGCTGATACATAGGAGGGTAATGTTAAGCGATACACAGTGACATAGATTTTTGAAGAAGAGGATGAAGAGGGTATATGTGAGGCAAGTAAGGCCATTATGTCAACAAACTTGTTTGTGGATCGAGGAATATTTTTAAAGAGATAAGAGTCAAATGATCCCAATAGCATATCTACATGATGTTTGTACCACTATAAAATCTCATTTTTGCATAGGTAGGAACCATTAACCTAGTTAACCACTAGCTGAGAATCACCAAAAATGGTTATGGATTTGACACCTAAGAAAAGAGCCATTTGAAGCCCTAAGATTAAAGCATCATATTCATCCATGTTGTTAGTACATTCAAAATCTAGTTTAAATGACAAAGGCATAGGCTCACTATCTAGATGAATAAGAATGGCTCCTGCACCCACATTGTATTGACATTTAGACCCATCAAAGAACATCATCATTTAATAGGAGATGTCATCATTAGAGAGCATTGTGATGGATTCATCAAATAATTTGAGGTTTGAAGGTTGGTTGTTAGGTAAAGGTGTGGAAACTAAGTAGTCAGTGATTATTTGCCCCTTGATAGACTTTTGTTGAATAAACTCTAAGTCAAATTCAGCAAGGAGGATGAGCCACTAAGTGACACATTGGTTGTGATATGGCTTGGAATGCATGTATTTGAGGGGATAAATATGGGTAACCACATAGGTTTTGTGATTTGGAGATAATGGCAAAGATTTGGAGGCTAAAAAGACTAATGTGAGGAATTTTTTTTGGTATGGGTATATCAAGTCCATAATCAATAAGTGTGTGGCTTATGTAGTAGATCACATGTTCTTGATGTTGGTCATCTTGATGTGTAATCATAGCACCTAGAGAATGTTGTGTTATGGAGATGTACAGGGATAAAGGTTTATTTTCCTTAGGTGAAATAAGAACTGGTGGGGAAAGGAGATATTGTGAGTACGTCAAAAGCTTCTTGGTAATATGTATTCTAATGGAAGGAAACATCCTTTTTGAGGAGATGGTGAAAGGGTTAGCAATGATCTGACAACTAGGAGATGAAGTGGTGAATTAACTGAAGTTTGCCTTATAGGCTATGGAGTTGTTTGATATTAGTAGGTAGAGGCATCTCTAGTATTGATCTAACCTTAGCAGGGTCAACTTCAATACCATAGAGAGAAAGGATAAAACCTAAAAGCCTACCAGAAAGAACACCAAAGACAAATTTCTTTGGGTTTAATCGAATGTTATATTAGAGGATGAGTAAATATGGTTTTGAGAATCATTAAGTGATCTTGGTAAAGTTTAGACTTGCTAAGTCATCCACGTAATCTTCCATAATCTTATGTAGGAGATCATGGAAGATGTAAGTCATAGCATGTTGATAAGTGGAACTAACGTTCTTCAGACCAAAAAGCAAGACCCACTAATAGAAAGTCTCCCATGGGGTGATGAAGGTTATTTTATGTTGATCCTCAATAGCAACTAGGATTTGATTATATCTAGAGAACCCATCCATAAGTGATAACATCTCATGGCTAGCTATTAGATAAAAAATTTGGTTGATACTTGGCAATGGGAAGTCATCTTTTGTTTAAGTGAGGTTTAAATCATGATAGTCAGTGCAAATGTGGATTCCCCTGATTACTTTTGTGATAGGAACAATATTTAAAATCCATTGCAGGTAGTCAATGGGTTGGATAAAGTTAACAAAAAGAGGCATTGGAGCTCTTCTTTGACAAGGAGATCAATATAAGGATGTATCTTGTGAAGCTTATAATTAATAGGTTTAGCATCTCAATTGGTGAAAATGTTATGGGTGATGATAGAGGGGTCAATACCAGGCATGTCATTATAAGACCAAGTGAAGGATTTGATATGGTTATTAAGAAATGTGGCATAATCAACTTGCTTAGAGGAATCTAAAGATTGGCCAATCTTGAGGATGCAAGCATTATCATGAGAGGGCAGATTGATGTCAATGGTTGATTCATTTAACATAGATTATGTTTTGAATGGGAGTGATCATTGGATATAAGAATCATCCACACCCATGTATGTGAGAATTATGTCATCATTTTGGCATTGGATATTGTTAATAACGGGAGAGTCTTCATCAATTATTTTAGGATGAATGAGAGGAAGGGACCTTATTTCCTTACCCTAGCGATAGGTGAGAGGCCCTAAATGGATGGCATTTATTGAAAAAAAAGGATATATAGATACCTCTGATTCGATAAGTGATGGTGGAGAAGAAAGTGGAGAAGGAGAGACTGGTTCTTCAATAATTGGTACATGATAAGTTTTAGTGAGTTTACTTGGTTCATCATATCCCACTCCATGCCTCTCTTTGGCATTTTCAATGGTTGTGCTAGTAGGATATTCAATAGGTGTATGGACACCCTGCTCGTAACAACCTAAACTAAATCCTTTCCAAGCACACCTATAGAGATAGGTGTGGGAAAATCTAGGGTTGATCAGGAAATAAAAGTCATAGGTAAATGGTTGTGGTGAAAAAGATAGATTGTCAATAGTGGGAGCCTAATCAATTCCCCCATATGTGAAATTAGTTTGAAGGTTAGGGGGGCCATAAGGAATGACCATCCCAATGTGGGGATCATAATTTGGGTGAATTTGAAGCTTTCCATACTCTTTTGGAGTATAGAACATGTCAAGTGTCAACAAATTATATTCACTGAGTGATAAACGTTGAAAAGTTTCCTTCATGGGATCCTTGTTAGGAATTTGTGTTGTCAGTATCTATATAACTGGGGGAGTGGAGATTGTGGAATCTTCAAAAGTATCATGTAGAGATGATGATGTTTTCAATGGAATGAGAACATCATTGGGACTATAAGTCATGTTATATGTTTTAAATAGAGGTGGGTCATCGAGTATAACATGTACTTGCCCATCATGTTCAAAATTAACATAGTAGTACATAGTTGAGGGTACACGTGTCATAGCACGTATCCAAGGTCATCCAAGTAGTATGTTATAGTTTAACTCTCCTTATACAACATATAAGAGCTCAAGGATTATGTAGGGACCTACACAGATATGTAAGATAACAGTGCCCACTGTAGTAGCTATGGTATCATTAAAGGAGTGAAATAACACATCAGTTTGAGACATGCAATTATTAGGAAGAGTTAGTTGTCTATAGGCATGGGTGAAAATAATATTAATACTATCTCCCCCATTGATCATGACTCTCTTGACATGAGTTTGATCAATATATGTGGTAATAAAAAGGGTAGAGTCCTGATCTTCAGGGTGTTGAAGTGGAATTTCTAAATTACTAAAGGAAATTAGGGAAATGGAATTAAGGGAGCTAACCAAAGTTGCAAGAGGTTGGGGATCATCAGGTTTTACTTCAATTGCTTGTAAGGCACTAATCAAAGCTTGATGGTGTTGGGATGAGTTTTGGATTAACTCATACAAGGACATTTTCATAAGAGTTTGGTGAAGTTATTTCACCATCGAGCTTTGAATAACATCTAAAGATGTTAGTTAGAGACACCCAAGATGGAAATCTTGGGATTTAGAGGTTTGTCTTTGGAAAATGGATGAACCCAAGGAGTAGTGACCTTTGATTTACCTTTATCCTTTTAGTTTTGTGACCATGTGGCAACATTAACTGTGTTGATCTAAAATGTAAGTGAAGGAAGTGGTAGAGGATGTATGACCACATCTTTGGGTTTGAATTTAGGTGGAACAGTAGGAGACATTGTGGATGTGAGAGGTGGAATAACATGAAGATTAACGGGAGTATCAAAAAAAATAGTTTCAAATCAAAGTGTTACCGAATGATAGTTATGAGGGATTTACAATTCTTAGTAGCGTGTTTAGGTGAATGATGATATAAATAGAATTGTGTATCATTAAACCAAGATGGAGTCATTCTAAGAGGACTGTAAGGCTTAATGGGAGGAAGAGTTATTACAAAAGATTGTAACAAATGACGTAGGAAAGAGTTTTGAAAGCCTACGAGTGGGCTCAAATTTATTATGGTAGTAGGAGTTGACACCTTCCTTTGTTTAGGAGTTATGAGAGTAATTTTGTGTGGTACCTTATTTGCTGGTGGTGGAGTTACATGTTTTGTTGACACTTTCTTCATGTTAGGTATCTTGGTGTTAGATGTGAAAGGCCTACTAGGTGGCAAAGGTAGTAGTGGAGATAACTTAACCTTTTATTTTTCTTGGGTCAGCAATAATCCAATTAAAGTAGAGGGGTGTCATCTCAAAATTGATGGTAAAGTTGAGGGTTGAAGAGGGAAGGATCGGCAAGATCTAGGAAGCTTATCATTTTTCTATAGTTCAGGCCATAAACTCAAACTTGTGGTTAAGGAGTTAAATCTAATTTCACCTATGGATGAATTAAATTAGAGACAAGGTATATGCCTAAGGGCTTGATCTACTTTAATGTGGCAGATGCCTACAAGGGTGAGGGTTCTGACACAGATGGATGAGCTTCTACTGATTTTGGTGAAGAAGCTCTAACTTTGTCAAATACCTTGGGGTAAAGGGTAGTGAGAGTGTTGGAAGTAAAGGTTGATGTTCATTGTGTTAGATAAGGAGTTTTAAGCTGGTCCCAAAATGCCACATGATCTAGCTTCATGGAGTCAAGAAATTTTAGACTTTTCACCAACTATAAGAAAGGTTAGATAATGCAGCCCTTATAGTTGTATCTTTATAAGGCTGAGGTGTCTAAGAAAGAAAGAAACTTTTTGTCTCTACTACTTTGGGCCAAAGATGAGAATGATCCGCAATAGGGTCTTCTTCGATAGGGATAGGAGAAGAGGCATGGTCTTCCATGGGTGGAGGAGAGGTAAATGAAGAGGGTTTTTTAAGGGGGTAAAGCATAGGTATTATTACTCCCTCAACATGTGGTCAAGGAACATGTAAAGTATGATCCTTCATAGGTAAAAGAAGGGGTAAAAGTGGTACAATTGGAGTAGGCATAATAGGTCTCTCATCTAATGTAGGAGTGGATAACACTAACACTTCAAGGTGAAAAGGTGGAGTGGATGGGGTATTACTCTCTATCGATGGAAGAGAGGTAGATGAGGAAGGTTCCTAAGGAATGATGTTCTGTTCAACATATGGTTGAGGAATAGGCAAGGCATAGTCTTCAAGTTGTAAGAGGATAGGTAATATTGGTATACAGGGAACTGGTAATACTAGCTCCTCTAGTGCCAAAAGAAGTGTAAAGGAGGATCATCCTCAGATGAGAGTGGAATAGGTGAAATAGGCTCTTCTACCTAGGGAGGAAGAATGGGCAAAACAAATACCATTGGATTTGGGGGAGGAGTCAATAAAATAGGTGCCTCTTATTGAGGGGAAGGTTGAAATAGAGGTAAATTAAAGACCATATTAATTATATGGATATTATGATAACTTGAGTTAGTTATGGTCTGAACAATATTTTGATTGGGTGAATGTCTAGGAAAGGATGTTTGAACACATCCATACTTTGATTAGGGGCTACATTAGGATTATCCAAGATGAGATCACCCCTATCAAGCATGTCTTGAATAATGTTCTTGAATTGCTTTCAGTTATTAGAATTGTGGATTTAACTCAATGGTAGCTGCAAAACTCATCTTCCTTGTACCAAGTTGGAATATGATGGGAGGGGTCAAACTGTATAGGAGGTTTAATTTGAGGAAGGGTTATGACACTTGTTGCAATAGTTTTTCCAAAATAGATGTCTATGACTCCCCAATGGGAGTGTATTGTCTTTGTTCATACCATTATTGTAATTGCTTGGTTAGATTTTTGGAAGTCAAGGAATTAAATCGGCTAGTGGTTGTGGAAGAAGCTAGCTTAATGACCACCACGTTGGTGGAGCCTTTAGCTTTTTGGTTAAAAGGAGAAGTTTTAGAAGAGGATTCATTCACCTAAAGAATTACTAGTTTGGCTCATGGCAAGGTAATGCTAAAGGGATGCCACATTGCGATCAAGAAATTTAGCAAAATACTGATCTCCTTTAGGCATAATGGGAATTTGGTTGGGGTTAGGAGTATGCTCTATATCTAAAGTATGCCCCATGACAGACTCAACAACAAGAGGGGAAGGTGGAAGTGGTTGTTGACTTGTGTAATCATCAAGAATTTTGGCTTGAGATCATGTATATACCATGCAAGAGGAAGTATAAACAGTCTTACTACTTTGTATTAGTGATATAATAAGGAAAAAGAAGGTTTGGGTGCAGGTAAGTGGGTTATTTTAGCTTATTGTTTTGAGTAGATAAAAATTACATAGTCACCAAAACTAGTCACTTGATCGATGTCAATAATAAAATCTTGTCGACATCAATTGTATTAATCAATATCGATAGCTAAAGTTTGTTGACATTGGTATAGTTAACCAATGTCAATCACTGTGATATCTTGGGAGATGGAAAATCCAAAGTTTTCAAAACCCAAAAGTAGAAACTAGGTAAAATCATGGTGCAAGAGGTCTGTGTAAGAAGGAAGAACACTCATAAAACCTGATATAATAGGTTATACAGACTAAGTATTAAAACTAGGGTTACTTTTACGAATCAATAGGAAAACATCCTTAACAACTCCAGAATATAGAAGGCAATAGAAAAGTAAAAAAATAACATACATCCAACAACTATTAACTCCTAGAGATTAATTTTAGTCTCATGTTGGCTTATGTATTAATTAGATAGTTAGAAGAAAATTTGGTTGTTAAAGGTACTAGAAAGTAATCTAGAGCTAGTTTCATGTTAGTTTCAGTGCTCAAGAGGAAATCTATGTTAGACTAGGTACATGGCTTGTTATAGGAGCTTACTCCCTGCACTTCATGGACATGAAGAAAACCCAGGTTGCTTAGCCAAAATATACCTTCTGCCTAGAGTTTATACTCCGCTAGAGAATGGAATGGGTTCTCCCCTTGGTGGTGAAATCTAAGTAGGATAGCTTGGTAGGGTAAGGTGATCCACTAGGTGATGAAATCTTGATGGGCCTTTTTTCAGGTGAGTTTAGATGTTTGTTTTTGTGAGTGTGATTTGGTTGTGTAACATAGGTTCACTACAATTCATTCATAATGCTTGTAATTAACTAGGTGAGCTAATATGCAACAAGCAAAGAATGAAGTGTAGTAAGTTTTAAGCCCAAATCCAAAATGTCTAGATTTGAATGAAAATAAAGATGAAATAGGAGTCGAGAATGAAATTCACTATCCTAATGTGCATACAAGAAGAAAAGAAGAGATTCTTTCAACTTGTAATAAAAATGATGAATTACTTTTAAAGGTAAAGAGAAAAGAAGAAAATTTTAGTTTATTGCTTTTAAAATAGAAAATAAAATGTTGAATTTTTCATTTTAAGAGAGAAAAGAAGTAAAAAGTGCAAAAAATGAAGTTTTCACTATAATGCACTTATATGAATGCTTAAAACAAGCAATGAACTCAAGGAAAAATCCAGTGTCCCACTGGGCATGCAAGAAATGTTTCGGTAAAATTTGTCTATTTCAATTCTAGAGGAAAAATAGAGAAGAATGATAGGGATAAGTGATTAGAATGAACTTAGATTGGTTTATGCATCATATCTAGATGTTGTGAGCACTCCTCTTTGGTTAGGGAGGACTACCTGCAATTAAGAAAACACTACCACAAAATGTTTGTTAGTAGATAAATGAATGGGTTGCCAAGCTACGCGCTTGTTCTAAAAAGTGTGAAACTTACTTATAGATGATAGTCAACCTTTGAGAGACAAAAGAGTAATAAACAACCAAAAGAGAGACAAAGAGAGAGTAAAAGAGAGATAATGTTACCATTATTCACAACCTAAATGCAGTAGAAAGTAATAGAGTGTAGGTGGTATGTTCTGTTTGTATTTTAGAAGGTGTTTGGGTAGGTTTTGGAAAGGTTAGGAAATCCACAGTCACCAACATTGGTAAAGAAGTGACCAATATCAGTTATGCTATCAAGATCGGTGGGTGAAGGTGATTGATGTTGGTTAGGCTGCCAAGGTCGATAAGGGAAATAATTGCCAAAGACCTTGCAGAAGGATTTTTTAGGTCTGGGAAATGGTTTTTTTTAGGTCTAGGAGGATGGAGAGAGTTTTGAGAGAGAGATTATGGTTTAGATGGATCTGGTCAGAGGTTTGGTGTGTCAAGTCAAGGGGAAATAAGCAAAGAAGCTTTATAACTCCCTCACGAGGGTTTGGTCAAGAATGTGTAAAGTAATGAATAGTAGATGTAAAGTGATAACAAAGTAACCGCTTAAAATACCTATAGAATAAGTGATATACTTAGCTATAGTGGTGACTGAATGATAAGTGCTAAAAGGATGGTTTTTATCAGGTAGTTTGAATTGATGCCTTGAACAGAGAAAATAAGTAGATGTTGTTGGTCCTCAAGAGCTTGGTTCCAAATTTTTACTGACTTATACTAGATAAAAATAAGCCAAGATGTTAAAAGTTGAATGCTAAAAGATTGGATGCAAATAAGAATCAGTTCTCTTGATTTCTGCTGACCTAAACATCAGGTTGGAGTTTGGCTTATATAATTGACATCGACGATCCTAGTGATGTCAGTCATGGGTTGACCGATGTCGGTGGCCTTAGAATAGGTAAAGTTAGTATTTTGGCTAGTTTTCTATTGCTCCTTATGCCAAATATGGTACCTATTATAAAATAGTAAAAATAAGAGGTTAAGAAGGATGTAGTTGATTAGGAATTTAGTTTTGAGGTGAGAATAAGTCTTGGGTAGTTAGGACAAGGGAACTAAGTCTTGAGGTGACTCATCAGGTGAGAATCAGTCTTAGGATGAGGTGGCCAGGTAAGGTGGCATAAAGAGTTTTTAATTAACTTAATTAAGTATTTTAAATTAATTAAATGTGTGAGGGGTAAAAGCATGGGTTAGGGAGGCTAATTGTTATTATTGAAAAATGGGCTTAAGGGGGGTTTTAACATAGAGAGCTATGCACATGTGTGTGATGTAATCTTGGTATCTACACCCACACTAAATAAATTATCTTTCAAATAACACTCTACTTTCTTTTCCTCTTTGCTCAAATGATATATATAAAGAAAATTATGCTCTTCCTCTCTTCCTTCTCTCTCACACTTATATGATCTTCTATCAAATTGAATGATTTTAATAATTCCACATCTCTTCTCCATTAAATAGCCTTTAAAAACTTCTCACAAAGGAGGTGTCCCATCTAAGAGGCACCTCTTCACCAAAATATGTGACCATTGACATTTTCATTGACATTTTGGTCAATGTTTCCATTCACTTTCGGCAACAATTCTATTTGACACTTTTGTTCACTTTGAGCGATAATTTAATTTGACATTTCCATTCATATCCATTATGATTCCTTTGACATCAATGATAATTATTCCAACAATCTCCCACTTTGTCATTGATGACAATCCCCATGAATTAGTATATTAACTCCCCCTTATTGTGGCTCTCCTCCTTTGCTCCCCTTGTCTTCAATTCTCCCCCTTTGACAGTAATAGCAAAGGGTGGTCCATGGTTTTCCCCTGAACCGATGCTTCTTTTTGAGACTTTAGTGACTTGATGATAAAGGTATCACACCCAACTTTTATCTAAGGTACTCAAAAATTCCTTTTGAGAGGGGCTTTGTGAAAATGTCCACTGTCTACTCTTTTATGGAAATGTAGTCCAACTTAACTTTTTTTTAGCTACTTGATATCTTAAGTAATGATATTTGATCAAAATATGCTTAATTTTGGAGTGCATAACTAGATTCATTGAAATATTAATTGCACTACTATTATCACATAATATAGAAATGGGATCATCATTTTATACCTTAATATCTTGTAGAGTTTGATTCATCCATAGAACTTTTGTGAAACACGATACTTCTGCTATATATTATGCCTCCATTATGGACAAGGAAACATAAGTCTATTTTTCTCTCAACCAAGACACTAAATTTACACCAAGAAAAAATGCTCACCCACCTATGCTTTTCCTATTGTCCATGTCACCTGCCCAATTTGCATATGTATATGTTTTTAAGGTGAAGTTTTCACCTCTTGGATACCACAAACAATAATCCAAAGTACCTTTTAGATATCTGAATATACTCTTAACCACTTGCACATGCATTTATTTTGGGGCCACATGGAAACATGTAACTAACTAATTGCTTCCATGATATCTAGCCTAAAGACTATTGTGTATAATAAGCTACAAATCATTGACCTGTATAGAGTATGATTTGCTTTGGGAGACTTATCATCCTTACTCAACTTGCATCTTATAATCATGGGTGTGATGAATAGTTTGCAATCTTCTATTTCAAACTTCATTTGCATCCCATTTACATACTTAGCTTGATAGATAAATATTCCCTTTTCAGATTGAGAAATTTGTAAACTAAGAAAAAATGGCAACTCTCCTAACATTGACATCTCAAACTCATTTTGCATATTTTTGGCAAACTCTTGGTATATTTTTCTATCATCTCCTCTAAAAATTATATCATTTACATACACAACAATAATCAATTAATGATTACCTTTTGTCTTAATGTAGAGATTACTATCTGCTACTCCTCTTTTCAACCCTTGTTAAAAAAAATATATGTCAAGTATAGAGTACCATGCTTGAAGGGCTTGTTTTTATCCCATATAATGTTTTTTTCAATTTGCACACAAAATCATTATTTTTGGATAATAGAAAACCTTCCAAATGCTCAATGTAAACTTGTTCCTCTAGTTTTCTATTTAGAAATGAGAATTTGACATCCATTTGAAGAACCTTAAAATTATTACATCTAGCATATGCTAAGAACATTCTAATGGCTTCTAATCAAGCAACAAGATCAAAGCTTTCTTCAAAGTCAATAACTTCTACTTGAGTATACCATTTGCACACTAATCCTGCCTTGTTTTTAGTTACATCCGCATCTTCATTCAGCTTATTTCTAAAGACCCATTTAGTGCCAATCACATTTTTGTCCTTTGGTCTTGGAACAAGTTCCCAAGTTTCATTTATTTTTATTTGGTTCAATTCTTCCTCCATGATCTTGACCCAATGTTAATATTTACTAGATTTTGCAATATTTTTAGGCTTTATTTCTGATAACAAAGATAAATTAACTTGCTCAGATGTACTTAAAATCCTCCATCAAGTTTTCACCCTAACATCTTTATCACTGAGAATTAGATTTTCTCCATGATTCTTTTAAATAAATCTCAATGGTGTCTTAGTATATTCATATTCCTCTTCTTCCATTTCTTCTTTGACTTTATTTTGGTTTGATTCTTCTAAGTGATCACTGACTTGTGTGGTCACCTTATGTTCTTTGAACTCATATACTCTTACATTGACACTTTACATAATATTTTGAAGTCTTTTATTGTATCATTTGTAACCTTTACTCCTTGGGGACTATCCAAGGAAAAGACCTTCATCAGATCTATAGTCAAACTTTCCAAAATCTTCATCATTTCTCTTAATATAACATTTTCTTCTGAACACCCTAAAGTATTTAATGGTAGTTGGTTTACCCTTCCATAGCTTGTAAGGTGTTTTGGTATTATTTAATTTGATATATCCTCTATTAAAGATGTAAACTACTATCTTAATTACTTCTCCCCGATACCTATTTGACAATTTGGACTCATTCAACATAGTCCTTACCATCTTTTAAATTATTTGTTTTTTTCTTTTAGTAACTCCATTTTGTTGTAGAGTTCATGCAACTATGAGTTGTATTCTTATTCCATGTTCCTAACAAAATTCATTGAATTCATTTGAGAGGAATTCACCCCCTTGATCTAACCTTGCACATTTTATCTTTAGATCCATTTCATTTTTTGCTACATCTTAAAAAAATTTAAAGTTATCAAATGCATTAGATTTTTCCTTTAGAAGAGAAACCCATATCATTCTATAATATTAATTAATTAATAGCATAAAGTAACTCTCACTTCTTATACTTTGAGTTATTGTGGGCCCACATACGTTTGTATAGATTAATTACAAAGGCTCTATTGTTGAATATTCCTTTGATTTAAATTTGCCTCTAGTTTGCTTTCCATGCAAACATGGCTTGTAAATGATGTTTGAAGTTTTCATGATTTTTGGCATGTTTATCACACACTGCTTATTGTTTATTTTCACCAAATTGTTAAACTTCATATGTCCCATTATCCTATGCCATAACCAACTCTCATTTGATTGTGTCATATAGAATCTTTATTTATTAACTTCACTGAACACATATAAGTTATTTGTAATTCTATTTGCATCCACAACTAATCTTCCTAAATCAACTTTCCTTACTTCACAGCCTTGAGGATGGAAAATGAGGATGTGTCCTTGATCACACATTTGACTTAAACTTAGGAGATTATGCTTCAGACCATCAACATCAACACATTCTCAATTTTTCTCTTTCCATCATTTAGAATGAGGTTACCTTTCCCTGCTATCATTGTTGTAGCATTGTATCCAAGTTTTATTATTCCTTCACTTACTTCAATTAATGGAACTTGCTCTTGTCTCCTATCATATGGCTTGATCATCCACTATTGATTTACCATTGTTTCTCCTCATTTTGCACATGAAAATAAGTTTTAATGAGTATATATTTTTCTTTCTCTTCCTCTTGTTTCTTCTTCCAAGCTTTTGTAGATTTTGTTTTCTTCTTGGCCAGGGTATCCACTTTCCTTGTTTGGTTTGGATCTTATAAATAAAAACCTTTACAATATCATGATATTTGTCCAACTTTATTGCACTTATAATACATAATATCATATTCATTATAATCTGATAGTATAATAAATGAGTTATGCTTTGAATAACCATAAGCACTTTTATTCCAACCATTATTTCTTGATTGAATCTTAAAATATATTGTTTTATGACCAAAATTATTAAAATAAAAATAATATCCATAAAATGAGTTTTTTACCTGATCATGTAAGAATGCCTTGGATAGAAATATCTTCTAATGTTTCTTATGGGAACCTCATGCCACTTATTCTCATCCTTGTCATCCTTTTGAGGAATGTTGTTCTTTTGAGGAATCTTATATTCCTTATTTGGTGATTCAACAACATATTTTGAATTATCCTTGGTGATATTTTATTTTTCCTCATAGCCAATACTAATCTTGATGAATGATTTATTTTGGCTATTAAGAATGTTATCCAAGATCGCCGTGCTCTTTTTAAAATTTAAGCTATTTCTCAGCTTAACATTAGACTTCTTCAATTCCTTTCCTAAATCAACAATTTCAGATTTAAGCTTAGCAAAAGTTTCCTCTTTTGATTATAGTTGATATCTTATTACCTCCTCAATTCTTTTCACCTCTTCTAATTGAGTTTTTAGACTAGGAATGATCTTTTCAGACTCTTTGAATCTTTGAGATATGTTTGTTTTCAAATTTTCACCTTCTTATTCATATTTCTGAAGCTGTAATTTTTTATTTAGATTCTTTTTCTTAAGCATATTTATTTCATTAAAGCTATAGACAAGTTATTCTTCTATATCCATTTCTCCTTCATCCTCAATATTTTATTCCTCTTCTAGAAACATTTGGTCTTCATCATTATTTATTTCTATTGCCATGAAAATACTTTCTTCTTTATCACTCTCTAAAGTACTCTCATTACTCTCTTCTTCTGAGCTAATCTCCTTGGTGTAGAGACTTTTCTTATATCTATCAGATTTTTTATTTTTTTCATATTTACTTGGATTATAGTTCTTTTTGTATGAATGTTTTATCTTTCCTAACTTAACATGTTCTTCTTCATCACTATTATCATCTTTTGCATAAGGACTCTTAGTAGAAAAATGCCCTATCTTACCATAATTGAAACATTTGAAAGGAAACTTACCTTTATAGTTACCAGATCCCTTTTTAAGATTTCTCACAAAATAACTTATTTTGATTCATCACTTAACTCAAGTTTTACATTTTTGACTTTATTTTAAGCTTTGAAAGTTTCTTCACACTTTGACTATTTTTTTTGGGTCCTCATTTCATATGCTATGAGGATTCCATGCAACTCATTCATCTTTAATGTGTTTAGATATTTTATTTACTTAATTTATGAAACCTTCAGATCAAATTATAAGGGGAGATATCTTAGTATATTTTGTATTATTATTGGATATTCTATTTTTTCACCAAGTCCTCTAATGGTATTCTAATTTTATCCACACAAAGAAGATAGGCTACAATATTTTATTTTTCTTTCATTTTTAGACTCTCAAACTACCCTCTATGGGTTTGGAGCTTAGTTTAATTCACTTTGGTGTCACCGTCATATATGTTCTATAGTTTGTCACATGCCTCCTTTACCATGTCACAATTCATAACTTTGACAAACTAAGATTCATATAAGCCACATAATATTGTGTTTAAATTTTTGACATTATTTTCCCTAGCCCTCTTTCTAGTTTGATCCATTGATGGGGTCTTAAGAGTTATATATCCCATTACTATCGATTGCCAAATATCAAACCCTATAACCATTAGATATGTTTTCATTCATATGCTCCAAAAAACATAGTTTGTTCTGTCAAATAGCAGAGCCTTATTTGTAGAGAAACCCTCTGGTACTCGATGACTAGCCATGTGTGTTGTCAAGATCTACCCTTTATCGATTAGAATATTTCTTAAGGAACTAAGCTCTGATACCAATTGATAAACAAAACTAATACTAAAAGCAAGGTGAATTAATAGTATATAAATTTTTACTTTAAAAATGAAATCCACAAAAAAATCATTCATAAAAAGAGATAACATAATGACACTAGGTTTACATGGAAAACCCTTTCACAAAAAAACCATAAATGATGAGTTTCTTAGATCTACCATCCAAATCTAGCCAAAAATATAAATGAATACAAAGTGTTTATAGGCACCAACCCACTGTAGACACTTATCCCCAACACCGAACACCAACTCAACAAATTTGAAGGCACCAACCTCTTGGAGACACTGATCCCCATACTAAATAAATTATATTTTGAATATTACTCTATTTTATTTTCCTCTTTGCTCAAATGATACACATAAAAAAAAATTTATTCTTCTTCTCTTCCTTCTCTCTCACACTTATATGATTTTCAATCAAATTGAATGCTTTTAATACTTCCACATATCTTCTCCCTTATATAGAATTTAAAAACTTATCACAAAGGATGCATCTCATCCAAGAGGCACCTCTTCACCAAAAGATGTGATCGTTGATATTTCGATCAACATTTTTTTTGACATTTTCATTCACTTCCAACAAAAATTCTATTTGACACTTCTGTTCACTTAAGGAAAAAATTTTGTTTGACATTTCCATTCATATCTATTACAATTCCTTTGATTTCAATGACAATTATATGAACAGGTCATGGATTTTTAATACCCAGGTCTTTAGGCAGTTATAATGGACATAACCCATTTTTTACATGTTATTGTCTAGTTACTGCCTATAATGTGGCATCCTCCCTTAGTTGTGCATAGATCATGTTAACATTTATAATAGGTCTCTCCCTCCATTATTTTTTTAAGACTGGATAATCTTCTACATTGACCTGCTCTATCACCTTATAATATGTGCAATAAGGTTACCTCTAGGGATTTATGGGAGAATTTATCTACACAGGGTTTAGTTCTCCATATAGATAGCAATGAATGGGTGGCTTGGGCCCATTATTTCCTTAGATTCCTTATGCATCACCTTGATATCCTCCTCTGTTCCCCTAAAATCCCTATCCACCTTAGTGTTATTATTGCCCAAAATTTCTAGTCTTTTATGATGCATTACATCCCTACTATTATGGATATTCATTAAATCTGGCCACTTATTATTGTTGTGGATTTAGGGCCCATCCTAACTACTACACTTGAGGAATCATAGGATTCCATGGATCTTGGTATGAGTAGGTTGAAGTCTTCTATGGGAAGTTCTGCAAGGTGATATTCTAGTTTTTGTGCATAAGGTAGGGTACCTACCAATTGTTATGGTTACTTTGGTGCTTCATGAAATCAAGGCATCATTGATATATTCTGACCTAGTATGATGTTCCCCAAGTTTAGAGTAGTATGTGGTACAACTAGGATTTCTATGCAGTGACCATAAACATGTTGTTAGTGATAGCCTTGTTCAATTCCTGGAGTGCCTGACAATCCTTGTCATCATGTGTAGCTGACTTAAAGAATTTATAATATATGTTCTATTGGGTTTTGATGTACTATTTTAAAATGTGACACTATGAGGCTGCATGCTCTACCACTCTGCATATCTCGTATAACTCTGTCTTAACCCTAGGGCATTTATTTCTATGATGCCCTTATTGTCCACACTCTATGAACCATATATGTAAATTATGTCTCTATCCCTTCCTTGAAATTAATCCAATCTAGTCAATATAGGCTATAAAGTTCTTTCTATTTTTAACGATGGCGTAGCTGAAATCCCCTTATTCTTCAATTTGTTCCACCCAAATCATAGTGACTCTTACATCTACTCTATCAATGAATTGTGTTTGGGCTATGAAAAATGTGATCCTTGGTCTTAAACCCTTAATAAACCAAGTGACTTTATCTTTATCCTCAAAAATAAATTCTACTCTATTCATGATGTTAGAGAATCTATGATTGTAGTCGCCAATGGTCTCCTAGCATCCTTGTTAGATCTCCTTCAAATCTTGGATTATTTGGATTGAACTCTTTTTAACCATAAACTTTATGATGAGCCAGTTCTTAACATCATCTAGGGATGTTTTGGATGTATTTTTACTAAAGATGAACTCTAATGCACATCCATTCAAAACACTGATCAGTTCAACCTTATTTATATTATCATTGATGATTAACTTTGCTTGACATTTCATGTCATAGGTAATTAACTACTATTTAGTGTCTATAGACCCATCATTCGATGCCAAGTGTATACATCACCCAATTGATCTACCATAGTGGGGTTTATTTTAGGTATTTTAGTTGATTTGGTTGTAACCAACATCAAAGATGATTATGGTTTCAGAGACTTCTATTCCCAATGAGGTGGCTCCTAAGCTAGTGGAGGTTGTAATGTTTCCTTTGATTCTGTGGATGTGGTAGTTGTAGATATATCTCTATTGTCTCCTTCTTCTTCTAAGATTTAAATTTGTGTAATGAAATCCTTAGCCTACACAAAAATTAGAGGATATGTCTTTGTAGAATGTAATGTTGTTATGTTCTTCTTTTGTCAGTCTGATAAACTATGTGCAACTTCAAGATATGCATCCTTTTGCACTTATGGGGTTTTTCTATGAACTTCTTTTGGAGTTAGTCCTTGCCAAGGGTCATTGTCTATAGTTGTATAAGAATTACTACTATTTTGAAAAAAATGGACTTGTGGGATGTGTGCTTCCTTGGGAAATGATACTTACTTCCAAATATGTATCACTCTAAACTTGAATATGTACTATGTCTATGACTATAAGGTAATCCTTGATTTTCTTTCTGGGATAGCCTTTTTGAAAACTATGAACTTATACTCATCTATTATACTCATATAATACTACCTTCTTGTTTCATCCATGTTAAATCCTCATCACTTCCTCATGTTTTATCTCTACCTGCCCCGGGCTCCTCATTTTATTTTTCTTCAATGCATCCTTCTCCTTTTCATCTACTTTCATCCAAATCATTAGTGCTACTACTACTCCTCCTATTCGTAGTTTCATGAAATGCTGTCTATTTATTCCATCTCTTCTATTATCACAACTCTCTTTCTAACTCTAGAGTCTTTTTGTAGTCCTTTTCCTCTGGATTCTCCATGCTAGACTTAGGTTCAAGCTCTATCTTTTCATCTTTATTTTTTCTCCTTTTCTTCTTGATTCTCCATGTTGGACTTAGGTTCAAACTCCATCTTTTCATCTTTAATTCTTTTTCCCTTATCTCTCACACATCCCCATATGCATAAAGTGACTATTCCATATTAGTAGGAAGGGGCACCATGGCCTTTTTTATATTCAACATTTTGATCAATGTTGGGAATCACTACAAAAATATTCTCATGATTCCTCTTAGAAATATATATTTTGTTGTGTTAAAGGATAATTATCCTTGCACTATGAACTCAGTGATATATTTATCAATAGTGGCATCTATTCGATGATTGATCACACGAGTCCAATTTGACTCTAGATTCTACAACTGTTCTATCTTCCCCTCAGTCTATGCAATAGTGTCACTTACTCATGGCTAGAAATAGTGATATTCAAATCAAGCCAACAAATCAGTTAGTGAGTTTGGTAATTCACACCAAAAAATCTCATAAATTTTACCTTATAGGTGTTCTTGTATAATCTCTCTTGGAGTATACCCAATTCTTTGGCCTTCTCTCTTTGCAAATTTAATAATTATTTAGTCCAACTAGATCTCCACCTCTCTTTAGGTTGGCAACCATCGTAACATATCCTTGACTAACAAGTTCCATGCTCACCACATCATTGTTAAGAGAGGTTCCTAGGTTATCACCAGAACATGTTAAATATGGGGATAGAGTGCAAAGTTACATCAAAATCTTACATGATGGTTTAAAGTCAAGAATTTAAAAACATATGCAAGTTTTATCATAGATAATTACACTTATTTAATTAATAGCTCAACGTATGATGTCAACTACTTGTAGATATAGAAAATTATACATCAGATCATCTTAATAAGGGAAATATTCATAATAACATAGAAAACTAAGTGAGTATACCATTAAAGAGTACAAATACTTATAATTCATAATAGAGGATCTAGTACTAGGGATTACAACAATAAAACCTTCATAGAGCAAGGTCCAGTTCTATCAATTTTCTATTTGAAAGCTCTCTGATCAAAATAACAATCACTATTATTTTACTCACATACTTGTCAACCCTTTTATTTTATTCTTTACAAATGCATATAGGCATTAGTTCCTATGGTTGTAGCTTCCATACTTACCACGCTGAGAATAGTTCTCCATATCATATTCGATTGAATCTTGACCAATCATAGAGATTCTCATAACAAATCTTAATAACCTAAAAAAAAATACAAGTTTATTTTATTTAAGACATTCTCGTACATACAAATAGTTTTACATTTACCATTTACCACTAACGGACCCTGAATAAGCAATATTTTGTGAAACTTCTAGTGCTAAGAGCATGATGAATCATCAATGAATAGGCTCAAGATTGGACAATTGGTAGAGAGCACCTAGATAATTCATGTGAGCATTAGACTACATAAGAAGACTAGAGATTTTAACCCCTTGAAAACACAATTTGATATTACAAAATTTCTTACAACTATCCTTGATTGTGTATCCAAGGATCAGTTCACTAAGACTGCAAACATTCTATGAGTAAATTATAATGGGGAAACATCCTAGTGCATGTCATTTTCCTCTTCAATTTCCTTGAGGGATGAAAACTTATTAGCAAAGGCAAGCTTGGTCTAATTGTTGTGCAATAAGTCACTTATTTGGAAAGGACATTTTTTTTTGAACATATTATCTGTATTCTAAAGAAAATGGACTATGGGATCATATAAACATAATTTTATGATCAAAGGACACCTCATCTTCATATGTGCTTGAAGGTATTATCCCATAATGGGGTTGTGACCACTTGGCTAAGATAGTGATAGGATATGAGGGAAATATAGTGGTCACCGCTTATGGCATGTGGGAGAGAGGAGGTGGTGCTTTAGTTATGAACGGCATAGATTTTATAACATTCAAAGTAGAAGGGTAGAATTTTAGGCCACTTGTTGGTTGATACATAGTCATTTTCAACTTAGAGGTACCACAAGATGCCAAAGAATTATTTTTATTAGTCACAGTGGACCATCCATCCCCAATGGAGTTGATCGGCTTATTTTGTCCCATCTTTTTCTTGTGAAGCATGATTAGACTTGACATTTTAGGGCATTCTTGAGTCATATGGTCTAAGGATTGATATTAGAAGAGACTATTCAAAAGGTTAGTGTTAAGAACATATTTTTAAAATCATCTTTCACCAATCTATGTCAAAGGTTTCCTTCAAATCCTTGGCCATGGAAATTTCAACACAAACTTGCTTATGGAATTGAGCCGTGTAATATTTGGGTTGTTCATGGAAAATAGAACACCCCAAAGGTTTGATGAGTTGTTCAACAAATCCCCAAAGAGGCATAGGGAGAATTGAGAACTAAATCTAGACTGGGATTTTTAGTTTTGCTTGCTCGAATACTTGGAAATCCTTGGTCCAATGAGAAAATACCACAAGTGTGTTGTAGATAAACCATGGATCATGTTTAGTAATATCCTTATGATGTTTAGTAGTAGCCAAGCAGAACAAGAAGAATACTTTGGTTATATTTTGTACCCTTTCAAACTTGACGCCATGAGGCTGCCAGTGGTTTGGAACCTACTATTTGAGCAAGTCCTTGTAAAATACTTAACACACAAAAGCAAAGAATTCAAACCAATTAAAAGCTTTATCAAATTTATGTTAGGTTGTGGAGCTAAAAGCTTCACTAGGATGTAAACAGGAGAAGTTACAGAGGTTGTAAAACGAGTTGCAGGGCAACTGACATCGGTCTGATCAACCGACGTCGGTCAGATAGCAATGCAGAAGCAACTAACATTGGTTACAAGTCAGCCGACATCGGTAAGCCAACGTCGGCAACCTGTGTGTGAACATGCAAATTTCAGAGAGTCTATTTTGGGACTATCAGTTTGCATGTTAAAGGCTAATTATAGTCTTAGAGTTGCGAGTCTAATTATTGTAATTAAGATAGTCTAATTATTGTAAGCATGAGATCTATATAATAGACTCATGGGCTGTATTGTAAATTAGTGCTAGAGAGTAAGAGAGCTAAATAAGCTCCTTCTGAGAGAAGAGAGCAATGGTGCATTCCTCCTAGTACCGTATTACCAAGGTGGGTGCTAGTTTGGAGAATCAGAAGGGTTCTTCATATATGTATGATTTTGGTCAGCAGGTGTGCATGGCTTCTTTTGGAGATCTACAATGGTGAGTAAGGTCTAGTGATTTGCAGGTAGCAGCAGAGAGCAGGAGATCTACTTGGAGTAAAGTTGTGTACTTGGTGCACTGGTAGCGTGTTACTGACTGGTGGAGGTGAACATCAATTCTATATTGGAGTTGATTGTTGGGACTGAGAGAGAGAGGGAAGAAGGTCTTGAGGTGTGGCGAGCCTTTGAGGTGGAAGAAGAAGTGGCATCTTCTTTATTGTATTTTCTTTTGAGTGATTATTAATACAATTGTGTATTGTCTCTCATATCCTGTGTTGTTTCATATTTCTAGTTACTTGTTGATTCTGGTTAAATTCCGTGTTTAGTTGCTAATACAAGAGGTAATCATATGTGCTCCAATTGAGGATCAAGATCCTGACTGTTGGTATCAGAGCTTCAGGTTGGGTTACTAACAGGTGGTTTCAGATCTGGTTAGTGTTTTTTGATTGCAGGTCACTCTCAGGGGTTTCAGATTGAGTGGGAGTATAGCAATGGTAGAAGAAAGTAAGCTACGAATGGAGAAATTGAATAACACGAATGGTCTGATTGAGGGAAAGAAAGAGCAGGTAAAGGAGATTGTTGGTTGGTAGAAGATCAATGTGTAGAAGCAGATGTTGCACAGGTTGCTCTGGATAAAGTAGAATCTTTGTTTACAGATTCTTTTGCCTCTTTCCATGCAGCCCAAAATAGAGCATCTTTTCATAGGTATGTCTTTGAAGACTTTAGAGATATTTATTTAGGGGTTGGTGAGCCTTGTCAGATTATTGATGAAGGGGAAGTGAAGCTGAAATTACAAACAGATAACACACAGGTGTTGAAGGAGGTCATGCAGGGTCCAGTCTTGGAGATGCATCTAATTTCTTCAAGAAATTTGGGTGATGGGAGATGCACAGTAACTCTCACAGCAGATGCACTTGAATTAGATGGTGGTAAGAAAGTAGGTATCCTTTATCTATCTACTTATATTACTGATTCACCTTCTGTTGCAGAGATGTGGCTTTGTAGGCTTGGTCACATATGTAGGAGGGGAATGCATGTTTTTAGGCAGAGGTCAGATGTCTTTGACAAGCTAAAGAACTGGAAAGCCTTAGTTTTCATGGAGGAGATGACGGACAAAAATCAGGTGAGGGAATTGAATTATTCTGAGCAGAGTAGGGTTGATTTGGACAGGGGTTTGATTCAAAAGGAGCTCGCGGGTAGAAGCCATCACTCACAAGCAAAACACAGAGACCGACGTCGGTTAGAAAACTGGCATCGGCATCTACCAGGGACCGACATCGGCTATGTGCAGACCAACGTTGGCATCTAAGGGGCAGATAAAAATTGGCATCAGCCAGGGGGAATTGACGTCGGCAAGGAGGTAGTCACATGGAACCGACGTCAGTCAGGTGCAGACTGAGATGTGACTGGTATCGGTTACTGGGACAGATTTTGGGTGGATAGCAAGTTGTTAAGGAGTCTCAAATGCCCATATGGAGGATTGAAGGGGTAAGTAAGTTCTCAAATTCATCATTTCCCTTCTTTACACTACTTGTTGCTCACTGATGGTCATGAATCAGGAAGTTGTTAAAGAAGCAGAGCAAGTAGATCCAGGAAATAGTGGGAGCTTGGCATGGATGAGGAGTGTGAGTCCTTGGAGAAGAACCAAACAAGAGTTTTTTGGTGGAGTTGCTAGCGGGAAGAAAGCACTGAGAGACGAATGGATGTTCAGGATGAAGAAGAGTGGGAATGGATACGTGAGACAGAAGAGCAAGGTACGTGGTCTTAAGGTAGCTGTAGGACAGTGGTACAGGTTTGACAGGGGGATGACTAAGCATGGATTTAGTCAACGTCAGTGTAACTACTATGGTTTTCTTTACTAGGTGGATGATGATTGCAACATTATCCAGTTACTATATGTGGGTGATTTGCTAGCAGGTTTGTACATACAGGGTTTTGCTGAGCTAAAGGTAAGGATAGTTCAGTGGCATGTCATGAAGAATTTGGAGCAGCAGAATTCTTTGGCATAAGAGACATAGAAGATCACAGGTTGATCTCTAGTGGGAGTTGATGTGAAGATGGTGTTGGCGGGGTTTGATATGCAGGATGCAAAATCGAAAAGCACACCAAGGGCTAGATAGTTCAAGCTGAGCTTAGAACAGGGTTTGAAATCACATGAGGTCTAGTGTAGACCTAAGTTTTTCCAAGCAGTGGGAGTTGTCAGAGAGTTTGGAGCTAATTCGGGGAAGGTGGATTCTCAGGTATCTGAGAGGGACTAGCAGTAGGGATTCATGTTATGTAGGGTCAAGGACTTCACTACATGGATTTGTAGGTTCAGATATGGCAGGTTACTTGGATGACAAGGGTAGCATCACAGGATGTGTGGTGGTTGGTCTTCAGGATTGATCTTGAAGAGGGATACAAGCCAGGGAATAAATTAGATGGTGTACAGGTACAGGTACAAGTGCAACTATTTATCTCCAAGTGGGAGATTGTTAGGTTGTGAAGCTAAAAGCTTCACCAGAATGCAAATAGGAGAAGCTACGGAGGTTGCGAAGGTTGTAGAGAGTTGCAAAATGAGTTGTAGGGCAACCGACGTCGGTCAGATAGTAGTGCAGAAGCAACTGACATCGGTTACAAGTTGGCCAACATCGGTAATCTGACCTCGGCAACCTATGTGTGAACATGCAGTTTGCATGCGGATTTCAGAGAGTCTATTTTGGGACTGTCAATTTGCATGTTAAAGGCTAATTATAGTCTTAGAGTTGTGAGTCTAATTATTGTAATTAAGATAGTCTAATTATTGTAAGCATGAGATCTATATAATAGACTCATGGGCTGTATTGTAAATTATGTGCTAGAGAGTAAGAGAACTAAATAAGCTCCTTCTGAGAGAAGAGAGCAATGGTGTGTTCCTCCTAGTACCGCAGTACCAAGGTGGGTGCTGGTTTGGAGAATTAGAAGGGTTCTTCATATATGTATGATCTTGGTCAGCAGGTGTGCATGGCTTCTTTTAGAGATCTACAATGGTGAGTAAGGTCTAGTGATTTACAAGTAGCAGTAGAGAGCAGGAGATCTACTTGGAGTACGGTTGTGTACTTGGTGCATTGGCAGCGTGTTACTGACTGGTGGAGGTGAACATCAATTCTATATTGGAGTTGATTGTTGGGACCGAGAGAGAGAGGGAAGAAGGTCTTGAGGTGTGGCAAGCCTTTGAGGTGGAAGAAGAAGTGGCATCTTCTTTATTGTATTTTCTTCTGAGTGATTATTAATACAATTGTGTATTGTCTCTCATATCCTGTGTTGTTTCATATTTCTAGTTACTTGTTGATTCTAGTTAAATTCCATGTTTAGTTGCTAATACAAGAGGTAATCATATGTGCTCCAATTGAGGAGCAAGATCTTGACAAGATATGTTTATTTTCAAAATTTCACCTTCTTATTCATATTTCTAAAGCTGTCATTTTTTATTTAGATTCTTTTTCTTAAGCATCATTATTTTATTCAAGCTATAGACAAGTTATTCTTCTATATCCATTTCTCCTTCATTCTCAATATTTTATTCATCTTCTAGAAACATTTGGTCTTCATAATTATTTGTTTCTATTGCCATAAAAATATTTTCTTCTTTATCACTCTCTAAATTACTCTCATTACTCTCTTCTTTTGAGCTAATCTCCTTGGTGTAGAGACTTTTCTTATATCTATCAATTTTTTTTTTTTTTTTTTTTCATATTTATTTGGATTACAGTACTTTTTGTATGAATGTTTTATCTTTCCTAACTTAGCATGTTCTTCTTCATCACTATTATCGTCTTTTGCATGAGGACTCTTAGTAGAAAAATTCCCTATCTTACCATAATTGAAACATTTGAAAGGAAACTTACCTTTATAGTTTCCAGATCCTTTTTTAAGATTTCTCACAAAATAACTTATTTTGATTCATCACTTAACTCAAGTTTTACATTTTTGACTTTCTTTTAAGCTTTGAAGGTTTCTTCACGCTTTGACTTTTTTTTTTGGGTCCTCATTTCATATGCTGTGAGGATTCCATGCAACTCATTCATCTTTAACATGTTCAGATATTTTATTTACTTAATTTTTGAAACCTTCAGATCAAATTATAAGGGGAGATATCTTAGTATCTTTTGGATTATTAATAGCTCTTCTATTTTTTCACCAAGTCCTCTGATGGTATTCATAATTTTATCTGCACAAAGAAGATAGGCTATAATATTTTATTTTTCTTTCATTTTTAGACTCTCAAACTACCCTCTATGGGTTTGGAGCTTAGTCTAATTCACTTTGGTATCACCCTCATATATTTTCTATAGTTTGTCGCATGCCTCTTTTACCATGTCACAATTCATAACTTTGACAAACTAAGATTCATATAAGCCACATATTATTGTGTTTAAAATTTTGACATTATTTGCCCTAGCCCTCTTTCTAGTTTGATCTATCGATGGGGTCTTAAGAGTTATATATCCCATTACTATCGATTGCCAAATATCAAACCCTACAACCATTAGATAGGTTTTCATTCATATTCTCCAAAAAACATAATTTTTTCTATCGAATAGCAGAGCCTTATTTTTAGAGAAAACCTCTAGTACTCGATGACTGGCCATGTGTGTTGTCAAGATCTACCTTTTATCAATTAAAATATTACTTAAGGATCTAAGCTCTGATACCAATTGATAAAAAACACTAATACTGAAAGCGAGGTGGATTAATATTATATAAAATTTTACTTTAAAAATGTAATCCACACAAAAATCATTCACAAAAAGAGATAGCATAATGACACTAGGTTTACATGGAAAACCCTTTAACAAAAAAACCATAAATGATGAGTTCCTTAGATCTACCATCCAAATCCAACCAAAAATATAAATGAATACAAAGTGTTTATAGGCACGAACCCACTTTAGACACTGATCCCCAACACCAAACACCAACTCAACAAATTTGAAGGCATCAACCTCTTGGAGACACCAATCCCCATACTAAATAGATTATCTTTTGAATATTACTCTATTTTATTTTCCTCTTTGCTCAAATGATATGCATAAACAAAAATTTATTCTTCTTCTCTTCCTTCTCTCTCACACTTATATGATTTTCAATCAAATTGAATGCTTTTAATACTTCCACATATCTTCTTCCTTATATAGACTTTAAAAACTTACCACAAAGGAGGCATCTCATCCAAGAGGCACCTCTTCACCAAAAGATGTGATCGTTGATATTTCCATCAACATTTTTGTTGACATTTTCATTCACTTCCAATAAAAATTCTATTTGACACTTCTATTCACTTAAGGTAAAAATTTTGTTTGACATTTCCATTCATATCTATTACAATTCCTTTGATTTCAATGATAATTACATGAATAGGTCATGGATTTTTAATACCCAAGTCTTTAGGTAGTTATAATGAACATAACCCTTATTCTACATGCTATTGTCTAGTTACTACCTATAATGTGGCATCCTCCCTTAGTTGTGCATAGATCATGTTAACATTTATAATAAGTCTCTCCCTCCATTATCTTTTTAAGACTAGATAATCTTCTATATTGACTTTCTCTATCACCCTTTAGTATGTGCAATAAGGTTGCCTCTAGGGATTTATGGGACAATTTATCTGCACAGGGTTTAGTTCTCCATATAGATAGCAATGAATGGGTGGCTTGGGCCCATTGTTTCCTCAAATTCCTTATGCATCACCTTGATATACTCCTCTATTCCCCTAAAATCCCTATCCACCTCAGTGTTATTATTGCCCAAAATTTCTAGTCTTTTATGATGCATTACATCCTTGTTATTGTGGATATTCTTTAAATCTGGCCACTTATTATTGTTTTGGGTTTAAGACCCAACCTAATTACTACACTTGAGGAATCATAGGATTCCATGGAGCTTGGTATGGGTAGGTTAAAGTTTGCTATGGGAAGTTCTGCGAGGTGATTTTCTAGTTTTTGTGCATAAGATGATTTTTAGGATAGCCTTTTTAAAAATTATGAACTTATATTCATCTATTATACTTATATAATATTAGCTTTTTGTTTCATCCATGCTAAATCCTCATCACTTCCTCATGTTTTATCTCTACTTTCCCCGGGCTCCTCATTTTATTTTTCTTCAATGCATCCTTCTCCTTCTCATTTACTTTCATCTAAATCATTAATGCTACTACTACTCCTCCTTCTATTCATAGTTTCATGAAATGCTCTCTATTTATTCCATCTCTTCTATTATCACATCTCTCTTTCTAACTCTAGAGTCTTTTTGTAGTTAGTTTCCTCTGGATTCTCCATGCTAGACTTAGGTTCAAGCTCTATTTTTTCATCTTTGTTATTTCTCCTTTTCCTCTTGATTCTCCATGTTGGACTTAGGTTCAAACTCCATCTTTTCATCTTTAATTCATTCTCCCTTATCTCTCACACATCCCCATACGCATAAAGTGATTATTCCATATTAGTAGGAAGGGGCACCATGGCCTTTTTTATATTCAACATTTTGATCAATGTTGGGAGTCAATAAAAAAATATTCTTATGATTCCTCTTATAAATAGCTATTTTTTTGTGGCAAAGGATAATTATCCTTGCACTATGAACTCAGTGATATATTTATCAATAGTGGCATCTATCCGATGATTGATCACACGAGTCCAATTTGTCTCTAGATTCTACAACTGTTCTATCTTCCCCTCAGTCTATGCAATAGTGTCACTTATTCATGGCTAGAAATAGTGATATTCAAATCAAGCCAACAAATCAGTTAGTAAGTTTGGTAATTCACACCAAAAAATCTCATAAATTTTACCTTATAGGTGTTCTTGTATAATCTCTCTTGGAGTATACCCAATTCTTCGGCCTTCTCTCTTTGTAAATTCAATAACTATTTAGTCCAACTAGATCTCCACCTCTCTTTAGGTTGGAAACCATTGTAACATATCCTTGACTAACAAGTTCCATGCTCACCACATCATTGTTAAGAGAGGTTCCTAGGTTATCACCAGAACATGTTAAATATGGGATAGAGTGTGCAAAGTTACATCAAAATCTTACATGATGGTTTAAAGTCAAGAATTTAAAAACATATGCAAGTTTTATCATAGATAAATATAGTTATTTAATTAATAGCTCAACATATGATGTCAACTATTTATAGATATAGAAAATTATACATCAGAGCATCTTAATAAGGGAAATATTCATAATAATATAGAAAACTAAGTGATTATACCATTAAAGAGTACAAATACTTATAATTCATAATAGAAGATCTAGTACTAGGGATTACAACAAGAAAACCTTCATAGAGCAAGGTCTAGTTCTATCAATTTTCTATTTGAAAGCTCTCTGAGCAAAATAACAATCACTATTATTTTACTCACATACTTGTCAACCCTTTTATTGTATTCTTTACAAATGCATATAGGCATTATTTCCTATGGTTTTAGCTTCCAGATTTACCATGCTGAGAACAGTTCTCCATATCGCATTCGATTGAATCTTGACCAATCATAGAGATTCTCATAACAACTCTTAATAACCTAAAAAAAGAATACAAGTTTATTTTATGTAAGACGTTCTCGTACATACAAATAGTTTTACATTTACCATTTACCACTAACAGACCCCAAATAAACAATATTTTGTGAAACTTCTAGTGCTAAGAACATGATGAATCATTAATGAATAGGCTCAAGATTGGACAATTGGTAGAGAGCATCTAGATAATTCATGTGAGCATTAGACTACATAAGAAAACTAGATATTTTAACCCCTTGAAAACACAATTTGTTATTACAAAATTTCTTACAACTATCTTTGATTGTGTATCTAAGGATCAGTTCACTAAGACTGCAAACATTCTATGAGTAAATTATAATGGGTAAACATCCTAGTGCATGTCATTTGCCTCTTCAATTTCCTCGAGGGATGAAAACTTATTAGCGAAGGCAAGCTTGGTCTAATTGTTGTGTAATAAGTCACTTATTTGGAAAGGACATTTTTTTTCTTGAACATATTATCTGTATTCTAAAGAAAATGGACTATGGGATCATATAAACATATTTTTATGATCAAAGGACACCTCATCTTCCTATGTGTTTGAAGGTATTATCCCATAATGGGGTTGTGACCACTTGGTTGAGATAGTGATAGGATATGAGGGAATTATAGTGGTCACTGCTTATGGCGTGTGGGAGAGAGGAGGTGGTGCTTTAGTTATGAATGACATAGATTTTATAACATTCAAAGTAGAAGAGTAGGATTTTAGGCCACTTGTTGGTCAATACATAGTCATTTTCAACTTAGAGGTACCACAAGATGCCAAAGAATTATTTTTATTAGTCACAGTGGACCATCCATCCCCAATGGAGTTGATCGACTTATTTTGTCCCACCTTTTTCTTGTGAAGCATGATTAGACCTGACATTTTAGGGCATTCTTGAGTCATATGGTCTAAGGATTGATATCAGAAGAGACTATTCGAAAGGTTAGTGTTAAGAACATATTTTTAAAATCATCTTTCACCAATTTATGTCAAAGGTTTCGTTCAAATCCTTGGCCATGGTAATTTCAACACAAAATTGCTTATGGAATTGAGCAGTGTAAAATTTGGGTTGTTAATGGAAAATAAAACACCCCAAGGGTTTGATGAGTTGTTCAACAAATCCCCAAAGAGGCATAGGGAGAATTGAGAACTAAATCTAGACTGGGATTTTTAGTTTTGCTTGCTCAAATACTTGGAAATCCTTGGTCCAATGAGAAAATACCACAAGTGTGTTGTAGATAAACCATGGATCATGTTTAGTAATAGCCTTATGATGTTTAGCAGTAGCCAAGCAGAACAAGAAGAATACTTTGGTTATATTTTGTACCCTTTCAAACTTAATGCCATGAGGCTGCCAGTGGTTTGGAACCTACTATTTGAGCAAGCCCTTGTAAAATACTTAACCCAAAAAAGCAAAAGATTCAAACCAATTCAAAGCTTTATCAAATTTAAACAAACGATACACAATATTGAACATAGGGGTTTTTAGATTAGAATCAATACCTTATGAAAAATCTTCCTTGCTCTTTTCAATGTAGTGAATATTCAGAAATATGTGAAGAAAACCAATATCAAACAGTTTAAATGTGGAGGCGAACCATTAGTAGAGGGAGTTATTACAAATACCATTGAATGGACCAAATGATAGCCCGACTCAACTATATAAATTCATTTTCATACTTCACCTCGCAAAAATTTATAAAAAAAATATATAAAAAAAGGAAGGAATGCCATCTTCTCTTCTAAAGTCCATTTAATATCACTCTACGTTGATGTCAATATTTCCTGATTATAAATGCGAAGAGCATATATCCATCAATGCAAAATTCACATATGCGCTACAAATCTTATAAATGAGAAAATTATTGATAGAAATTTCACGTAATTTAAACATAAAACAGATTTGTATTTTCGTTTGAAACATATCATGTGCAGGCATCAGTGCATATATCCAGAGAGACATATCAGTAGAGATGCATGCGAAGGCGAGGTTTAATAATGGCTTCCAACGGAACTGCTTTGGGCATTGTAAGTCCAAGCCCCTCTCTCATATCAATACTCGTTCCCGCTGTAATACTCCACTCGAAGCTCTGCAGCAGCCTCCCCAGTGTATGCGTCACCACATTCAATCCCAGAGACACGCCCGGGCACATTCTTCTCCCTGAACCAAACGGAATCAGTTCAAAATCCTGCCCTTTCGCGTCAATATCTTTTCCGTTGTTCAAAAACCGTTCAGGATCGAATTCCGTCGGCCTCTCCCAGACGGCCGGGTCCCTGTGACATGCCCACACATTCACCAGCAGTCGGGTTCCGGCGGGGACATGATACCCTCCAACAGTGCAGGCTTCTGTAGCCTCATGAGGAACTAGGAGAGGTGCCGCTGGATATAACCTAAACGTTTCTTTCACTATTGCCTGTAGATATTTCAGTTTGTGCAGATCTGATTCCTCTATTAATCGGTCACGTCCAATATGTGTGTCGAGCTCTTGCTGAGCTTTGCTCAAAATCTCTTTGTGCTGCAATAGAGCCGCCAGTGCCCACTCGATGGTCGCCGAGGATGTATCTGTACCTGCGTCTATCAAGCTCTGCAAAAATGAAAATAAAAAACAGATCGTGTACTGCAAGTTAAAAATTTCTCATTAGTAGATTTTAAACGGATTGGAGGTTGGGAGAGAAAGGGATAGGAGAACATACAAGGGCGGTGGCCTTCACCACATCGTCGTTACTATCTGAAAGAATTTCATATTTGTCTGTTGAAGAGATAAGAACATCAACTAAGTCTTGTGCATGTATCTCTCCCTTCTCACGGTGATCATCCAACACTCTCTGCATAAACACATCTCTTTTCTTGTGAAGTTTTTTCATAGCAACTATGAGACCCTGCAGATCAAGCCACTTGAGAAACGGCAGGTAATCCCCAATCTCAAATGCTCCATGTAAAAGGAAAGTCTCTTCCATCATCTCCTTGAAGTGATGCGCTTCTCGAAACTCTTCGGAATGAACATCTCCCGAGAGTCTCTTACCGGCAATCATGCGCACAATGATATTGAATGTGAATTCAGAAAGCCTTGGTTTCATGTTCACGGCAGCGACTTCTCCCTGGCAACTCTCAAACAACGAACGAATAACAGCGGAAATTTCGTCTTGCCGAACGTATTTCAAGGATTCGATTCTGCTTGCAGAGAAGATGTGGGTTGTGCACATTTTCCGAAGATTTCGCCAGTAGGAACCGTAAGGAGCCAAACCAAAGATTTTGTAGTCATATCCCAAATACTTTCCTGCAGACAGACGTGGCCGCGAAGCGAAGGTTTTGTCATTTGTTGTGAAACATTCTTTTGCCAGAGTGGAAGAGGAGATAACCAAAAGAGGGCGGAAGCCAAGTTGAAGATGAATGATGGGGCCGTATCTCTCTGAAAGCGAGGATAGAATTCGGTGAATGGGGCGCTTCTCGTTTAGCAGATGAAGATGCCCAATAATTGGCCATGACGGAGGGTGTGGGGGCTTTAGCTTGTTTCTACTTCTGCGGTTGTCTGCAATAAACAACAGCAGGGCAGCCAAAGCCGTGAGAAGGATAACAGTAACTGCTTCCAACACCATAATTACAGGGTGGACAGTGTAAAACCCAATCATGATTGCAAAGACAAAAGCAAACATGTGAAAAACCCGTAAGAATGCTATGACTAGAGATGTGATAAATAATAGGGTAAACTTATTTACAATGAATATGGTTAACAATAAAAACTTGTTCTACTAATTATAGGTGCAACACAATTATTTCAGCACATGAAATTAATATGTGAGAGAACTATTTAAAGGCAACATTTACAAATGTAAATATAAAAAATGGTTAAGTGTTTGTTAATTTATTGATAAAGTTGTGTGTATACATATAGTCTATCAAGGATTAATGTTTGTTGAATGTAAAGCTATGACATCATAAGAAATAAAGTTAGGTTTAAATAATGAATAAAGAAAAAATAATGCATATTAAAATCATACACCCACTATCAAAGAATATAAAAATCTTCCATAAAACAAAATATTAATCTTTCTAACCAAAAATAAATAAAATTTAAAACTTAGAAAAAAAATCAATAAAAGTCAAGTCCATCCATTCAATTCATGATCTGTTGTAATAAGATTCCTACTTAGATGGGAAATTACACTAAGTAATGACAGCAAAAATGTAAATAAAATCTTCAAAATTACAAGATGACAAGTAATTTTAAGTAAATATGCTTAGTTGACAATAGTTGAAATTGTTCTAGAGTATCCTCGAAATATGCAGTTTACAGAATACACATTACAAAAATGATTGTGTTTTCATCAAGCTTAAAACACAACTTCCAACTGAAATGTATAGTAGTTGATGAAGGTTAGGTACTCTACAGTACAAGGAAATTATTAATTCTTTAAAGATAACCCTGGGTCAAGTACAAGTAGTCTACAATGCAAACCATATAATTGTCTATCTAGTGAGTTTGTAGAAGAAAGAATTGAAAAAGTACTATCAAATAGGCTCTTTGTGTGGCTATACCTGCAACATAATATTAAGTTACTTTACGCAACAGAAAAAACATAATCAACATAAATCATAATCTCAAAGAGATGTAAAAATAGTCATAGCATAGTTCAAGATGAAAGGCATAAGGCATCACCCCTTGGTTTAACTCATTGTAAAAAGTAGCATCAAGTTACATAAGTATATTTAATTTGAGATAATTGGATGGTTCAGCAATGCCTATTCATAATTACATAAAGAACCAAAAATAAATAAAAATAAATCAAGGATAGAATATTGCTCCATGAAGATGAACAACATAGAAAATTAAGTAAAAAAATTATATTCATATCGTTGAATCTTGTAAAACATATTTTACAACATTCAAAAAAAAATAATTCACCTCAATAGCAACACATGGCTAGGAGCATTTTCAATAGAAAATATGGAATGGAATGGCCTTCAAATTTATGCACAATATACAATGTTTTCAGGCATGTCATGTTATCCTCTCAAAATTCAAATAGGTTTTGAAACACATTCAAATTCAATTTAGCTAAAGTTTTTGAAGCCTTACTCATGTTACCAATTCAACAAGTTGCAATCCATATGGCACAAAATTCTTTCTGAACACTTTGAAAGACTTAGCTAAGAACTTCTGGAAAAGACCACGGATGTCCTTTCAACAAAATCATTGGAATGGTGAGAGAAGTCTTCACACCTCACATTAGTCTCTTGAACTTCTGGGGCATGAGGTTACCTATTTGTGAAGGTGATTGCATGTTAATGGTTCCCCTCAAACCTTGAAAAGGGATTCCTTCAAGTGGGCCAGGTTCTGTTGCCACAAATGATGTGGGTATGTGGCACTCTTCAATCTGTCCTTTTGATTTCATTTTTTTTAGCCATGTTATTGCCAATGATTTCACATGGTAAGTTTGAAAAATTTGGTTGTAGATGGATTGAAAAGGTTTGGATTACATTCAAACTTGGTTATAAAGTCACAACAAAAAGGTACAAAACTTTATCAAATTATATTATAAATGGAGAAAGTAATCTTTTATGAAAAGGGATTCCATACACCAAACAGTTGTGGCTTGGCCATGACATAAAACCTAACCTAACCTTGACCTTGACATTTAACTTCAAAATGGCCTCAAAGCTCTAAAAACTCAGACACAACTCTATTCATTCTATCTTAAAATTCCTTTTTAAGAAGTATTATAAGTAGAGCCCTTACATACCTTGGCATAAATATGCATCTAGGAACATTTTTATTATCTTTAAAAAACTAAATTTGAAATGGTGATGCTTTTTCAAATCCTATCATCATCCATGGATTAAAGTCACTAGTGAAATTTAGAACAATAGGTATGAATTTTTAATGTGGAATTTCAAAGGCATTGTGTGGAAACATACCCATCGCCATAGCTATATGCTCTCTGCTTCTGACCTATAATAGGGGTGCCCACTAGAAATAGGAAGTCATTTTCCATTCAAAAACTTTAAAATTGAACAACTTATGTTGGTGAAGAAAATATAGATATGCTTTAAACATCTTACCATGGTGCACCTCATTGTTGATGGTTTAAGAAACTCTCCCATGTTAGCATTTAATGACTCCAAGTAAGCTTTAACCTCTACATCACTAGCATGATCCCTCTCCTTCTAGCATTTATGGCACTACATGAGAGAATGTTTCACAAAGGGTCATTCATGAATCATCTCAAGTAAGCTTCTAAAGCTTCAGTGTAGATAAATGTATTAGTCTTAAGGTAGACTACACTACCTCTGTTCTTTATGGATAGTTGATATTATTATAGTGAGAGTTATGGCAAACTCGGTTTCCATCTTTTAGGGCATGAGGTTGCTTGCTTTATGAATCACCATTTTTTTAATCAGACACTCCTTGCATCCTGTTAGAGGACAAGACTAAACATTAGATTTGCATCACCATTCTTGGTCAATCCTGAAGAAATATTTTAACTCATCCAAAGAAAATTAGGAGTTATGGTCCAATTTTTAGCAAGGAAAAATTGTAAACTTAAAACTAATTTTTCTAGTAATTGAAAGATACTCTCTGAAATAACAAAGAAAGAATATTGATTACAGAGAAGGGGATATATCTGGTGGTTTGGGTGTTTGGTCATTTGAGGCAACAAGCAAGTAGGAATATGATAGAGGAGGAACACTTATAACAAACAAAGTTGTGTCTTTGTTCACGACATCCTTTAGTATACTTCACCTTGCCACTCACAATCTCTCCACAAAAGATGAGTTCCACTTGGACTTCCTTGTTAGCCAAGAGGTTTGCAACCAAATTAGCTTCTCTAAAATAGTGGGAGAAGGAAAGTTTATCAAAGATGTCTTTAAGAGACAAGGTAAAAAGGACCCATCCTTTTCCACGTGTCACCCCTCACTCCACGATGCTCTTCTATAGGATAAAGATGGGCTCTTGAAGTTAATGCTCCAAACTCTCTCTATATTGTGCGCTGGTAACCTTAAAAGAATCCCACAAAAATCATCAAAGCTGTGAAAACCCTATAAAGTAAGCAAAAAGAAATATAATCTTTTGAATTCCCTCCAAAATTTGCTAACTACACTCCTATTTGTTCGATTTTTCTTTTGAAAAAATGGAAAAATTTGCTAATACTCAATGAGACACTTACAATTGATGGTTTGAGAATTTACAGATACAATACAGTGACTAGGCTTTGAGAACACAGATGTCGTAGGCGATAACATTGTGCTTAAACCAATTTTAGGTGGCTTGGTGGTTGAGGACAATGTTCAAATGCGAGGTAAGGGCTTGAATTGCACAGTAGTATGCAGACACTAGGTACCGAAGCCAACAAAATCTTCCCACCTTAACCCATTGAATTCTCTCTAGTCCTCCTTGCCTCAACGAATGCAACAAACCACAACAAGCTTCTACAGGAATCTAGATCTTTAAAACCCACTGCAATGTTTTCCATCAATGAATCCCACATTCAATAACACCATGCGAACAAACGCAACATTGAATGGCAGAACGGTGTTGGCTTGTACTAATCTCTCTTGTCCCTGCTGCACCATGAATAGGCGGTCTTGATCCAATTAAAATAGCCCATAACATCTTAAAAAATAAACCAATCAACTTCAAACAAATATTATTATTTTATCTGTACCATTACTTGACTTTGGAAACCCTGATATTTTCACTTTCCCTATTAATTGATAAAATCTAAATGACCACTACACTCAACAATAACTCCAAATTAAACAAAAATAGTTCCTAAAATATGTCTCTAGACTAATAATATATTATGACCCACACCTCTATAAAAGTTGAGAATTTTTCGTTGACTATTTTTATTTTTAAATTTCCCTGTAACGTGCTATTATCTATCTATATATAAAATAAACATCTATTATAAAACAAAGGACACAACTGAAGTCCTGCGCACATGGGAAGCTTAATGCGAACGAAGTGCCCACTGCAGATTATGTCACTGATTTGACTAATGATCATTTTTCAGCGTTTAAATAATAATAAAGAGTTACACTGGAAACCATTTATATTGGCTGACAGCATTTCTTCTGAAGATTTTTCTACTTTCCAATAAATATGAAGTCAAAAACTCGAAGCACTCACCATCGGGCAGGTTTCCGTTCGTAGATAAAGAATTACAATATTGGAGATATCTTTCTTCTAGATTGTCATTTATAATCTATTTTATCCATTGTCGTAAAGCATCTTCTCTGTGTTTTTGTCATTTTATAAAATACGCCATTGGTGACGTCACAAAATAAGTTTAATTTTCAACTCAGGTCATGTCTAGATGTCTATACGCAATCATCTATAGATACTCTAATGGATTGATAGAGATACAAATCTCAGGGCGCTACAAACAATTTTTTTTTAAATTGTCATGTGAAAGTTATTAATCATGGTGTAATGACCAAAAATGGTATTTATTAGTAAGTAACTAGTTTTTTCCTCCTCCTTGTTTAAAGTATTTGTTTATTTATTAATTATTAATTTAAATTTGACATTGTTGATATGTTTTTTGATTTATGATGGTTTTGTCTTTTTTAATATTTGTGCATTTTTTCTTTTCTTTTTTTGGTTATTATATTTAAAGTGTTTTTGAAGCTATTAGGTTTATTTGAAGTATCCATAATATTTTTGGTTGATTGTATTACTCTGCGGTGTTACTCTGAAATTAGCTATAAAAAAATCTTTTAATTAACTTAATTGCACCTTGTAAAGCATAAGAGCCCATAACTCAACAACACATTCAGACATTGTTCACAATATTACACGAAAAATAAAATTATGCCTTCATCTATATTTAATTCTATTGAATTAATGTGGATGGGTTAATGAGATAACCTCTTTTTATCTCACAAATATACAAGATATGATCCTATGACCAATGGATGATAAGACTTAAAGTGGAAACTCCTTTCAAATTGTTCCAAACCCAAAAACAACTCACACCAATCAGAATTACAACACCTTATATGTTGGTCTATAATACACCTATGCCCTATCCCCAGAATACCTACATATTATTTATGCTCTCAAACATAAATGAAATCATGGCTATTATATTTATTTAAAAACATAGAGTGTGACATTGAATATAAGATACTTATTTGACTTTGAGGTTAATAATTAACATAAACATATATCCTTTTTTATTTCTATACTTAATTAATATTAAAATTACATTATCAAATTGAGTTTATTCTTGTTCAAGTCCACAAGCCATGTCACACTATATACGATCACTTGGAATGATGACATTGCATTATAACACATTACATCTACATAGACTCAAGTATCAACAGTAACATTGTAAACTACAAACAAGACCTTTGTATGTCCACATGGCATCCTCAAATTAAGTGTTTATCACATATACACATGGCCACTATCAATAGTCCACTCAAGATCTCAATTAAAATAAGTTGTAGTCTAGAATTAATAAATCCATGCCTTCAAGGGGTCACGACCCTTTCAAGCTTGGTAAGAAAAGATCGCGGGTGCCACATCCAATGTAAATAGGATAATAGGTCCACTTTACCTGGATGTTTAATTTCCATTTTAATTTACCAATGAAATGAAATACACCACTAAACTATTAAAATATTGATTTAGATTATTAAATATATAGAATTTAAATCTAAAATATAAAAACTTAAATACATTTTAAGTAGTAATAAATAATGAAATGTGCAAATCTAACATAGATATAATTTACGTTGACTATGTAGGTAAATATCTGATGTAAAATTAGATGGAAAGATATTTGAATTGTGTCAGAGATGAAAATAGAATGTTATGATATACTCGGATAGGGTCGCTCTAGGGTGGACAAGGATGCACTACGACCATGTCTATTGATTGCAGTCACATGTGTATTGATTTTACAAATGATTTAACTATATGGGCAACTATGAATGTTAGAGATGGTTCATTGATTTACTCTAGGAGCTTCTTTGATGCGTGGAAGACCTATAACACTAAAACCCTAGTTTAAAAACATAAACTAAATAGAGATCAAATACAAACTTGGGCAGTCATGTAAGGGGAATATCTGATCTATCTTCTGAAAGGATCTTCCTGCAAAAAATTAATGAAAATATACAAAATAACATATTTATATATATAGCAGAAACATCGAAGGGAGTATATTGATCCCACACTGCTTCAAGGGGGCAACTTCCTTTGAGCAAGCTAAATATAATAAATTATGGATGCCTTCATTGGCCTCAACACTTAATTATTTACTAAGTCTAATCTAAGCAACTACTACTTCCCATGAATGAGGGATAAAAAAAATTCTCACATGACGACTTACAAAGTATATGCATCTATAGAAACTAATATACTAACAAAATAAAGAGAAGGGGTAGCATGGGTTCCTAACATTCCCTCCCTCTTAGAAAAATCTTTGTTCTCAAAGCTTTAAATGTGGGAATTGGTGTTGAATCTGAAATAGTGGTTCCCATGTTGTATCTTTTAGTTGTATTCTATGTCACTAAATTAATACCTATATGATGGAGTGGGAGAAAAGTTGGCATGCGTGCTTGTCTAGGATTACCTCTGGCTCAATAAGGATGGATCCTCCATTATCAAGTTCTGGTAAAATAGTTTACACTTTGATGTTTGTGCAAATAACTTTCTTCAAATAAGAGACATGAAATATTAGGTAAATTCAGGAAGAAGGTGGGAGCTCCAACTTATAAATAACTGACCCAATCTTCTAGAGAACCTTATATGGCCCATAGAACTTGGGAGCTAGCTTATGAAACCCTTTAAATTTTAGGGATGATTGCTTGTATGGATACAATCGAAGGAAAACCATACCATCTACTTGAAAAGTGCACTTAGAATGGTGATCATCATCCTATTATTTCATTCTATTTTGTGCCATATGAAGATTATCTCGTAAGATGCTTAGGATTTGATCCTAGGTTTGAAAAATCATGTCAACCACTTAAATTAGTGAACTACTATGGGTATACAAAAGGAGCAATGGTGGTGCTTAACCATATAATACTTCATATGGAGTCATTTTAGTTGAAGTGTGGTAAGAGGTATTGTACCACCATTCGATGAGAGGGAACCACTTTGCCCACTAATGTTGTTATTCTGAGGTAAATCAATGAAGGAAAGTTTCCAAGCATTTGTTGACAATTTCAGTCTAGCCATCCATTTTTGGATGATACATAGAATTCATCTTTAGTTGTGTGTTGGTGCATCAAAATAGTTCTATCCAAAAATGGCTGGTAAAAGTTGCATCATGATCTGAGATAATGGAAGAAGAAATGCCATGAAGATGAAAAATTTGGTCCAAAAAAATTTGTGTGACTGTGGAGGTGGTATAGGAATGGTCGAGGGCACAAAAATGACTATATTTAGAGAAGTGATCAACCACAACCATGATCATTATTTTCCCCTAGATTTAGGTAGACCTTCAATGAAATCCATAGAAATATTTGTCCAAATCCAGATAAGGATGGGCCAGGGTTCAAGTAACCCATGAATGAGTGTTGTGTCACCCTTGTTGCATTGGTAGGTATCACATTAAGACATTATCTGTTGAATTGTATTTTTCATTTCCTTCCAAAAGAAGTTAAGTCATGCCCACTCATAAGTTTTGAGAAACCCTGAGTGCCCTATGAATGGGGAAGAATAGAGTTCATAGAATATAACTTGCTAAATATCTGTGCTCTTGGGAAGCCCCAGAAGGCCCTTGTATCACAAAGAAGCACCATCCTAATAATAATGTGGCACTGTAAAGGGGTTAATGGCCAATAGTTGAATGATTTGAGATAATGAGGATTCATTGACATACCCTACTGTACATTGTCCAACCAAATCATAATAGGCATGGAAAAAGATGAAAAGGAAGCTTGGTCCATAAATTTTTGAGACAAAGCATCAACCATAATATTTTCCTTACCCTTCTTGTAAGTGATCTCATAGTCATAACCCATGAGTTTGATGACCTATTTCTATTGTGATGAGCTGGAGACCCATTGTTCTAATAAATATTTCAGACTTTGGTGATAATTTTTGATGCAAAAATGATTCCCTAGTAGGTATGGTCACCACTTCTGTACTGCATGCAAAATGGCCATCATTTCCTTCTCATAAGTATAAAATATTAAAATATTTTTAGAAAGGGCTTTATTGGTGAATGTAATGGGGCATTCTTTTTAGAGGAAAACAATACCAAGTCCATTGCCATAAGCATCACTCTTGATAGTGAAGGTCTTAGAAAAATTTGCCATAGATAGAATAGGTGTAGTACACATAACTTATTTAAATTATTCAAATGCACACTCAACAACTTGTGTCCATGTAAAATCATCCTTTTTCAACATAGTTGTTAGCAGAGCTACAAATTTCTTGTAATCTTTGATAAACTTGTGATAGTATCCAGTCATCCCCAAAAAACCATGGAGGCTCTTGAGTATCTGAGGATGAGGCCAACTTGTCATGACAATTATTTTTCTAAGATCTACACGAACCCCTTGGGCTGAAATAATATGATCAAGATACTCCACTTCATCCTGGCTAAAAGCACATTTGGACTATTTTTTATTGAGATGATGATTAGAGAGAAGTTTTAGTGTGAGATCTAGATGTTGGAGATGCTTAGACCATGTTTTACTATAGATGAAGATAATATTGAAGAAGACTAGAATGAATTTCCATAGTTATGTCAAGAATATTTTATTTATCAATATCTAGAATGTTGAAGGAGCATTAGTGAGGCCAAAGGGCATGACCATAAACTTGTAATAGATATCATGTGTGTGAAAAGTTATCTTAGGGATATCATTCTCATAATTCTAGATCTGGTGATATCCAAATCAAATATCCAACTTGGATAAAAAATGAGTGCTATGAAGCTCATCAAGAATAGGGATCAAGAAATTATCCTTGATTGTGATGTGATTAAGTGATTGAAAGTCAATGCAGAGGCACCATGACCCATATTTTTTTCAGATAGGGAGAACTGAGGAAGAATATGGGTTGGTACTGGGGCAAATAATGCCTTACTTCAGTAAGTCTCAAAAAAGCATCTTGATCTTGGTCTTTTATTGAAATAGGTAGTGGTAGGGCTTGATGTTAGTAAGAAGGCTTCCAAGAAGGAGCTGAATATGGTGGTCCTTTGGACGTCAAGGTTGAAATCCCACTGGTTTAACAAAGACACGTGTTTATGTATACATAATGGTTTGTAGATCATAAGGAGTAGTGAAGACCATTGATGGTTTCATTTGAATGTAATAGAGCTAAGTAATGACACCATGTGAATTATTGTTAGGAATTTTTTCCCTATGATGTAAACTTATGACGTTGAGAGACCTTGGGTGTAGGCCTTTCAATGTGTGTTTTTGCCCATTGTTTGAAAACTACATCCAAAGTTTAGCAAAATTCCATAAGATGGGCCCCAGTCTGCATAACCACTGGGCTCCCAAAACAACATCACATACTCATAAGGGTAAGGAAAACATGTTAGATTATAATTTATAATCTATAATAGAGATACACAAATTGTGACACTTCCTTTGTAAGGTAATGTGCCCCTATTGGCAATCATGACTTCAAAGTTGGAGTAAGAATGAACAAAATAATCAACCTATTTGGCAATCTGAGGGTCAATGAAGTTATGAGTGCTATTAGAATCAATTTTTATTGTAAAAGGGATCTTATTAAAGTAACCCCTACCCTGCATGGTTTATGGGGTGGTGATTCTTACTAAGGCATGAAGAGAGATCTCTATATGGTATTCCCGAGAAACAGATTCCATAATTGACTGAGCTTCTTCTGGATAATCTATTGTATCATGAGCATCTTACCAAACTTTAGTTTTAGGTAGAGAGTCCACATCTAGTAGATAGATATTTTTTTCGACACATCAATGTCCTTGAGTGAATTTGTCATCATGATTATAATATAATCCTTTTCCTCTACGTGCCTATATCCTTACTTTAGTCGAATGCTTGATAGGAGCGGTTCTGGGATGCTAGAATTGTGTGAGATCATTATGGAGTCATATTTTTGAATGAATCTAAATCTAATTTGGATTGCTACTGAGTTATGATCTTGTCCTCTACCAACTTAGCCAACCCTACGGCTTCCATTATCATTTTGGGATGGAACATTTTGACTTCAGATCGAATTGCATCTTTCATACCAATGACAAAATAACTCTTGAATAATTTATCTAACAATCCCTCTATGTGAATGGCTAGTTTTTTAAATTATGTCTAATATTTTCTCACAATTCCTATTTGGATAAATTTAGTGAGTGCTCTATTGAAGTCATCAAAAGAACTAGGGGTAAACCGTTACAAAATGAGGGTTCCAAAATCAATCCATATTGGCTTGTCATGATCCTTGATATACCAATGTTACCATTTAAGTGTTTCATATTCCAAGTGAAAAGATGCAAGTGGGAATTTATTGGAATAAAAAGTATTATGCTGAATAAAATATTGTTTAGCCCAATAGATCCATCTAGTCAAATTTGTACCATTGAATTGAGGAAAATCAATCTTCAACCCAAGAAAATTACTGGAAGAAGAAAACTTGATGTCATCTATTTTTCAAGGTAGTATGTTGAAGATTGAGCTTGAAATGTTTTTCATTAAGATCTTTGATTTGGGTCTTGACGGTGGAAATTTCATCCTCCATATTTTTTGTTCTTGTTTGGGTTACTAGCATGGTCAGAATAAGAGATTTTTTTTTGCAATGGATAGGAAAACTCGAGTGAAAACACTATTAGTAAGGGAATTTTTTAATTTAGGTAAATTTGGAAGGGCTAAAGGTACTTTTACTAGGATTTTTACACTATCTGAGTATGATTGATGAAGGTGAGGTCAAACTTGAAAGTGGAATGGAAAAACTAGAAAATTTTTCCATGATGGAGAAGGAGAAAAAAATAGGAATGAACACTATGGAAAAATTTCAAGGCAAGTGGACAAAAATAGAAGTTATGGCAAAACTTGAAAAAAATGAAGAATTGAGATCTATGGTAATTAAAAGTGGAATTGGGGTATGAGACATCAAGGAATAAAAAGTTCATAATGGAATTTTAGGTGTGTTGATAAATTTTGAGAAGAAATGGAGTCATAGGTGGAGAGATATGACAAAAAAACAAAAAACATTACTCTTGATAGTCTATTGGGAATATTCTGAAATTAGTATGACAAGTCTTTTGATACTCTACTAATAATATACACAAATATGATATGGAAAATGTTATGATACTCTATTGGTAATATGTTGAAACTGGTATGGCAAGTCTTCTGATACTCTGCTACTAATATGAGAAGATTTGATATGGCAAGCTTTCTGATACTCCATTGGTGATATTTTGAAACTGATAAAAATGGGCCCCAAGTTTCAATGGTTGCCTAAGGGTTTAAAGATATCTCTCTGGCCACCAATGTTATTTGAATGATTACTGCTATCTAAAACATTTCTACCCATGGATTTACCCCTAAACGATAGCTCTTGGTTTTTCTCATGGGTGGGAACTAGTCAATCAGAATGGGGTCATTACCCTTTTTGCTAGCAGGTCTTCTCAATGGTCTAGTTACTTTGGGGTTCGTATGGTACTTATCAGAATGATTTTCAGGGCTTATGCCCAAGCACTTCCCATAGTTATGTGGAAAAGAATTTACCCTGATTCAAAACAAATTATAGTATCCAGAGTAGAAGAAAAAAGCAATACAACAGAACAAAAAAACACTTTTTGAGAAAAGAAATTGGCCCTAGAAAGTGCTCTGATACCATATGAGAGGATCCTCCTACAACAAATTAATGAAAATGCATAAAATAATAGATCTGTATAAATAACAAAAACACCAAAGAGATTATATTAATCACATGCCACTTTGAAGGGGCAACCTTCTTTGAACAAGCTCAATACAATAAATTTGTGGATGCCTTCATTGAATTTAAAACTTAATTATATACTAACTCTAATCTAAGCAACTACTAATTCCCATGTATGTCAAATAAAAAAAATGCTCATGAGATGATTTACAAAGCTTATGCATCCATAACAACTAATATACCAATAATGTAAAGAAAGGGGTACAATAGGTTCCTAACATTTTTACAGAACTTTGCATAATTTAAGTGTTGCCTACATAGCCCAAAAGGCTATCAAGTCAATGCAGTTCTCCCTCATAGAGTGTGTGTGAATGTTGTTATTTACTATACAAATGTAAATAGTAAATTATCTTAAATATTTGACAATGAATTCTATTTACATACATTAAAAAATCTTAAAAATTAGAATATAACTATTAGAACAAAACAAAACATGGTAGAGGGTGATTGTGGTTTTGGTGTTGCATTAGCAAGGCATGGAATTGCTTGGCATTGATAGGTCATGGCTTAGCGAGGGTCACTTAGCATAGAGATCCAATTTTTTGATTTGCAAATCCAACAATGACTCCCCAAAACCCTAATTTTGTTAATATAAACATAACCCTACAATTAATGCCCTTAAGTTGGTGGTTGGGATAAATGATGAGAATTTTAGAGTTTTAGAGTTATGGAACTTTTTAATTTTGAAAAATTGCATTTTACACTATGATCTTTGATTTTTGCCATGTGGCTTGGTGCATTGGAAGTGGAAAAATGGAACTTGAGGTAAAATTTTCAACTTTACAAGTTGTAAATTATAACTAAAGTTCGAGTTTCCATAGGAAGGGTAGTCAGTGGAAAGTGAGATTTGATTTGTAATTTGCAGCTTTTCAAGTTGTAAATTGTAAACACAGTTTGAGTTTACGATGGGAGTTAGATGCATAGGAGGTGGAGGTTTGATTACAATTTTTAAGTTTATAATTTGCAAATTACATCAGAATCTCCAGTTTTTATAGGGAATGTGTTTGGCAAAAAGTAGAGCTCTATTTACAATTTATAAATTTTCAAGTTGCGAATCATGACTAGAGTTCTGATTTTATGCAATTTGCAAGTTTTTAAGTTGTAAATTGCATTCAAATGTCTGGTTTCTGTTGGGTATGAGTAAATCAGGAAGTAGAGGTTGGGATACAATTTACAAGTTTGCAAGTTGCAAATTGTACTTGAATTTTTGGTTTTTGCATGGCTTGTAAAAAGGGTATCTTGGGTCACTTTAAGGCCCTTTTACCAAAAAATTAATGGGTCTCCCTTAGGGTACTAATTTTTTTGACATTTTTAAAGAAAAAATATAAACACAATCTAAGAAAATAAGGAAGATTAGAGTATATGGTGACTATCAAATTTTGAATGATGCATGTGTGAATGATCCAGTTTTGATTCCCTTCACAAATGAAGTTTTTGAATATGTCACAAGTCATGAAGTTTACTCCTTCATAGATGGGTTAAGTGGATATCATTAAATACCCATCACATACGAAGATAGAGCTAAAATGACTTTTTCTGTAGAATGGGGATCCTTTACATACAAGGTAATGCCTTTTGGCGATAAGAACACACCTACAATTTTTCTAGAGTAGTGATGACTACTTTTAAGTATTTCATTCATAATTTCTTGAAGTATATCTATATGATGGTGTAGTCTTCTTTTTATTTAAAGATTACTTGTCCAAGCTGCTCCTCATGCTAGAACTCTATCGAGCTCTATGCATTTCCCTAAATTTGAAAAAGTGTTTATTTTTCTTGCTATCTCATGTGGTGTGCATTAAAGGGATTTTTGTGGACTAGGCCAAAATTGTAGTCATTCTTAGTATGCTTCCACCAATCAGCTCCATAGAAGTGCGATCCTTTCTTGGCCACACAGGTTATTATTTGAAGTTTATCAAAGGATATGCAACTATTTCATCCCTATTGTAGTATTTATTGTGTAAAGGTATGAAGTTTGTATAGACTTTTGAGTGTCAACAAACTTTCATAGAACTAAAGCAGTGATTGGTCACTATGCATATTTTCATCTTTCTAGATTGGAGTAAGCCTTTTCATGTGCACATTCATGCTTCTGGTATCACATATGATGATGTGATTATAAAATTTGGAGATGGTGGATTAGACTACAACATACATTTTTCAAGTCAAATTTTATCTAATGTAGAAAAAAATTACATGACAATTGAAAGGGAAGAAGTGGTTATAGTGCTTGCATTACATAAATTCTGACATTGTCTTCTAGCAACACCATTTGAAATTTTCACGGATCATCAAGCTTTGTGCTACCTAGTTAATAAGCCTATGCTTGAAGGACACATTTCAAGATGGTTTATTCTCTTTCAATATTTTCAATTTTGCATCAATGTCAAGTTAGGAAGAGAAAATGTTGGGCCAGATCATCTCATTCACCTCACAAATGGGGAAGAAATAGAAAAACTATAAGAAAATTGTCTTGATGCCCATATATTTTGAGTTTTTGCAATACCTGAGAATTTGGAGGCAATTTCTAATTTTATAGAAAAATGGGTATTCCCTACACACTACCAAGAAAGAGACAAGAAGCAGTTTGTGATTAGAGCTTTGCCATATACTATTACAAATGGTCTTTTGTATCATTTGGGGAAGGATGAAGTACTACACAGGGTAGTTCTAGAACATGAATGCCCATATTTTTTACAGGAAACACACCAAGGAATAGTAGGAGTTCATTTTACAAGAGAATATTTTGCACAAAAACTATTAAAGAGTGGATTATGGCAGTCGAATCATTTTAAAGATGCACAGAGAGTAACACAACATTGTGATGTATGTCAACAAATGGGTAAGATACACTAGAAAGATGAAATGCCTTTGAAACCTTTATTATCCAAACAACCTTTTAAATAGTTGGGCATCAATTTTGTAGGACCCATCAATCCTCTAAGTAAATGCAATAAATCATTGTATATTATGACTATGACCGATTACTTTACCAAGTGGGTTGAAGTTGTTGTGACACCCAACTGTAGGACAAAGGATGTAATAAAATTCCTTTAAGATAATATTATCATATGGTTTGGATGCCCCATCAAACTTATTATTGATCAAGGGACACACTTCCTGAACAATACTATCAAAGCTCTTATCGAAGGATTCATGATTTCCCATCGTAACATTATTGCATACCATCTGCAAGCTAGTGACCAAGTTGAGGCTTCTAATAAAGTATTGGTAAAGATGTTGATGAAGATTTATGACATGATGTTAAGAGGGATGATTTGGAATATCACATTCTTGTGATTCTTTGGGACTATCAAACACACTATAATAGGGCTATAGGTTCTACTCCATTTCAGTTGGTCTATGGACTTGAAACAATAATGCTTATGGAATACTTGGTACCTAGTCTATGCATTGTAATGGTTATGAGACTACGGTATCATGAGTTTATCACAAATAGGCTTATAAAATTAAATAGGATGGATGAGTATCAATGTAAAGTATCATGGATGTAGGAAGTTCATAAGTAGAGCCAAAAAGTATGGAATGATAAGAACTTACGATATAAAGAAAATCAAAAAGATAAACCAGTTTTATTATATGATAGTCACTTCAAAGAAATTATAGGTAAATTATAGATCAAATGCAAATGTCCTTATGTTATAAATGAAATATCACATCAAGGAACCATTATTTTGAGAGATCTTTAGGGAATTGTTCTGCTAAGGTGGGTAAATAGCTGTAGGCTTAATCCCTACCACCAATAATCTTAATTGATCTATTTCTTCCAAATGAGTGGGTGCTGAATAACATCGAGTAGAATAGGATTTCCATTTTATATATGTTTTTTTTGTGTTTGTAGATGATCTTTACCAAATTTTAAAACCATGATAAGAAGCATAGTGTATGACACCTATGCATAGAATAATTCAGATGCGCTATTGTTGTTTTTAGCAAAAGTGAAAGAAAATAATTAAGTTTAAGAAATATATGGGTAAGTCACATCAACTAAGATCTCAACTTTATAACATCATCCCCAAGTAGTTAATGCCGGATCCTAAGATCGATTGATATAATATTCACCAAATCGATAACTATTCAACATCAATAGTACTTACTCCAATACAGATAACAAAGAATATAATGAAATATCTTGATACATGCACCAATGAATCACTACCTTTATTGTTAGATCATATAAGATTTACCACATTAGTAATCAAATTGATATCGAAGGGACAATTTAGCGTGTCATTTACATGAAAACCAATAGGTAGAAAATCTATAAAGGCACAAGGTTGCGAACCAAGTTTGTATTTCATACTTACAACCATTTTTTGAGCTGATCTTATAGAACTGACCCAACTTATACAATGCAAAAAGCAACCAGTTTTTAAATTCCAATATTTAGATATGATGGATCGTTTTCAATTCATCATAAACATGATAGATACTCAGAAGGAAGTAATAGGCATTGACCTTTTACTTTAACAGACTGAATATGTTAATCTAGATTTATCTGATTACCTTTGAGCAGAAGAACAAAAACTCTTCTTACCGGATCCCATAGATGCTACGCAACCACTTGCTTTTGTAACTCCACATTAGTTTTAGAACACAAACATTGAATGCTTGCTTTAGATGTCCATCTTTGGTAATTTGGAGGAGATTATCCAAATCTCGCTCGATCTCTACAATGAGGCAAACATTTGAATTGGCCCTAATACCACCATCATCATCAACATTGAAATAATGGTTAGAGCTTTTTGCATGTCTATGCAGGGTAATTCTCTTGCTCCCTACAAGTCTAGAATGCCTCCTATCCTTCAAGAAGTCAGAGCCGTATATGTCCAGGGCCTAGAGGAGTCTCAATTGAAGATATCCAAGATGAACCAATGTGCATCTTGGTTGAGTAAATCACACATTGATTTTGGTAGACCACCAAGTATATGAATCAAATCCCTAAAGGAGTAGTTGACATTTTATATCACATGATCAACCAAAATGAGTAGTTTAACTAGCTTGAGTATTTTATATAGGAGCTGCTTAAAAATATTGACAAGTGTCACACGACTTCCAAATAGACCTTTCAATATTAGTTTTTTATCTTTCTACTTTGTTTCATCTAACAGAAGTCCCTTAAAGGAAAGGTGCACCCAGACACCAACTACTAGCCAACATAATAATTTCACAATTTGATATAGACACCTGAACACAATGCCCTAACTCATGAGGGCAAGTTCAAGACATGGTGTGAGGAGTGTTTGGATCTTATTGCTTCACATCTATGGGTGTCATCAGATGTCATGCAATACCTAAGATAACATATTATTTTCACTTTGCTTCCAAAAGGCATCTTCATTCACATTCATGAGCTACCTAGGTCACCATTTGGTCACCTACCATATTTTATTACCATGGCCATGGTGTAGGTTGAGATCATTAAGAAAAAATCTTAAGCAGCTAGTTGTGCAACACCTCTCCAATCCATACCACTTGACATAATAGTTCCTTTAGCACATCAACAACTTGAAGCCATAACCTTGTAGTAACAGAACGGAAGGCATATACTCTCTACAGAAAAATAACCATCACCTCTGCTAAAGTGCAAGATAAGGAGTACCACAACTTGTATGAATGACCCTAATGTATACTAGATTGCAAGCTCCTATGATCTACCTCAGATGTAGACAAATGAGCAAGAGGTATACCAAATGATGATTGTAGATATGGCAGGCAATTTTTATGAGAGGAAGAGGAGGAGTTATTCTTGTAAAAGGTGGTGTGCATAGTTCAAGTGCATAATAAGCTCCCTCCAAGTCTTTGGGTGGAACTACCATCATGCCTCATATTTATTATTTTTGACACTATGCATGAAGAGGCTGAATAAATGTAGAAAATGATATAACTCTTCGAGTAGCAACCTTACACCACTTTCACAATCATTGATGTATTTATGCCACTACTTGAATGTATGTAGAAGACTTTGGTGAGTAGAACCCAAACCCAATGAGAGCCTAGGGTTTTTCCTGCTCTCAAAGAATGTACATTTGGTAGGGTAGTGATGGTACATGAAGTGTAGCCTTCTCCTTCCTTGACTTAACCACCACCTAAAAGTAGGTTGGTTACTTTAAAGTGTAAGAAAGCATTTGTCTCTAGCTCTATTGTCTAGCTGAGTGATTCACCACCTTTAGAATAAGCCTCAGAGACCAAAGACTGGATACCAGATTGACATATAATTGAAGAGCAAAAGGATTCATGGGAGGAAATATCTCACATAGAAAAATGATGAGTATGATAAGAAGAAAAGATGTGCCAAAAGGAGTAGGCCCAATAAAATCAAGCTAAGCAAGCATGTGATCAAGTTGAGGAAGTTGAGGCCAAGCAAAAGGCAGATGATGCATAAGCTGAATGACACCATGATATCAAGGAGGCAAAGAAGGAACATGAAGCTACTGATGCAGTAATGCAGGTGTAAGAGGTGCACCATAAAAAAATGGATGAAGAACAAAGGAATGAAGAGACTGCACTCACTGCTAAGGCCAATGCAGATGAAGATAAGCAATGCTGAGACGTAAAGGCACAAAAAAGAAGGATCTGGAGGATTCCACTCTCACACAATAATAAGTTAATGAAGTTACGAGGAATAAGAAAGAAGAAGAACATGAATACCTACATAAACAATAGTCTCAAACATAGGAATAATAAGTGTATGCAGCCAAGACTAAACAAGATAAGGTTGCTGCACTTAAGGAACATGGAAAAGAAGAAAATCATGCACAGAAGTAACATGAGGAGGAATAGGAAAAGAATAAAGTTACAAAAAAGGAGCTCAATAAGAAAGCAATAGAGAAAGCAAAGAAAAAACAAGATAAAGATGTTGCACAACAACTAAAGACTACAAATAATTTTATTACATAATAACAAGTTCTTGAACAACAACAACAACTAGGTGGGTCAGAGTAGCTGGTGCAAGGAAAAGATACATCCTTAGCTACAACAAGTGAGGAGTAATAATCTTTGTCTTTAGGAGGAGTCTGGTTATTGGATGTTCCAATTGTGGGTGATCGACACACCACCTTCTCACTTCCACTTATGACCATGCCATGACCTGATCCTTCAACTACCATCGAAATATTGGCAATATTTTGAATTCAGTAGGAAATGTAATTAGATGTTTCTAGGTTATCATTGAAGAAGCAATTAGAGGGCACTACAACATTTTAGGTGTGCATTGCACAAAAGGCCACATCTTTAGAGTAGGAGGTTGATCAATCTAAAGCCAAGAATATTGATTTGAAGGCCTAAATTCATGAATATGCAAAGCTCATCTAGGATACTTATCTTGAGTTAGTCATTTGATCAATCAAGGACCAAGACACTTGTTTCTAAGTTAATAAAGGATTGGTGTGCAATGCAGAAACTCCATGTAGTGGGAACATTGGGTCAAAATGTTAAGATCAAGGCTACCACACTCATCACTATGTTAAAGAATTACTAAATAATGCTCGATGTTGCCATACTTCAAGCTCAACTGGTCACACACAACTTGTTGAATTGGATGCAATAATTAGATACCACATTAGCTAGTTCTAGAGTTGACTTTACAAAGGCCACCATAATCAAAGCAACAATGGCAAGTCACACTAAAACTAGGTAGAAGGATGGATCACTTTAGGAATCATTGAATGCCAAGGATAATGTGTATGATAACCTTCTAAATTGGCATAGCCAGCTATTGCATAGTTCCTACGTCAACCTCCAAGTTCAAAGACACATAGATAAGATGGAGTAGATGAGTGGAGAGATTCAAAAAAGGGTTACAAATATCAAGGTTGCCTTGAGTATAAATGATGATGCAAACCTCAAGCAGATCATCAGTTACCATAATCCATTGTGCACCCTATTGTGTTTAATACAAGAAGCGATGCTGAATTGGAATGCATACAAACTAGATTTGACTCCATTCACCAACTTAGTTGTGCAAATTGTCAATACACCTACCTATAAACCACCTTTCAAGCTCCAACATATCATCATGTGGTGCAAGGATGCATAGTCACAATTAAAGGACTCTTTTGGTCAAACTTTGTCTGTGTTCATACTACCACTGTCAACTTAAGTACTGTACATAGTATAAATTTTGAAATTTTTTTATAACATTTTGTCTTGGGGAAGACTTAATAAGATAAACGGAGCCAAGTTGGTTGAAAACCCGTAAAGGGTGGCCACCTAGTTATGCCATCCTATTGAAAACCTGTTAAGGGTAGTAGGTTGATATGTTACTTAGTTGAAAACCCAAAAGGGTGGTTAAGTAGTGTGCAAGAGATAAAAATCAAAAATGATGGCTTAAGTGATTACTACGAATCTTACTAGGCCAACCATTTCTTTAGCTCTGGATAACTTGTGCACCCTTGGAAGATCTTGCAACGTTGTCTTAGGATGAGATAACCTTTTAAGTCTAGTAAAGTGTTGATAGAAAAATGTGGATTGTAAAGCTACGTAGGGTATTTGTTTGATATTCGTATGTTATACACTCATTTTGTCATTATATAGTCTATTTTATCTTATCTTCACAACTTGTAATACACTGGAATATGAAGAGACTCCACTTTTGACTCTAAGCATGAGAAGAAGATGAACAATTATAGACTGGAAACGTCTATATATACTTTTATTTGTAAGAAGAAGAGGGTTCCACTTTTAGTAGAGATCAGGAGATTGTCTAGTTATGGTTACTTGTATGATTTCTTGTTATGTTCCTTGCATACATTTTTGTGTGTAATGTCTTCGTAACTTTTTTTCTAAACTATTCCGAATGCATTATTTTAGTTTATACAATACTGAGTGTTCTTAATTCTTCAATAACACTGAATAATTAATACTTCTTATATTTCTATCATCCAAATTTCTGTCTTTTTATGATAAACTATTCTGTGCACATAAAGTATCTCACACCTATCCTCTCCCTTAACATGTTCTTATGCTTGATGGACCTCTGCTAACACTTCTAGAGCCATAACTTCATCATAATCCTCATGATTTTTTCTCTCAATCTTCACAAAACTCAAAAAAATTCCAACGACTTGAAAACTTACGAGGAATCCGCTTATCATGGCTGACGGCTGAGCCTTTGTACTTCGCTTCCCAGGGTTCTGAACAGACATGAATATTACATTCCTGGAAATAATGTCATAAAAGTTAATTTTCCCCGCCATCATCTTGAAAACCTAACGCAGCTTCAGAACATTCCAAATTTATCCCTTTGAATTCATCTGCTCCTCTCCAACATAGGCTCAAATAAAGTCCAGAGCATAAAAGAAACATGTATTTGAAATTGATTAAAGGAATTCTTCACTGACAGGACCAATGATTTGAGAGACGGAGCGCTGAAGATTCCACCCTCGCATCAGGTGATGGTTTCTGTTTTTCTGCCATTTTCAAAGTTCTGCAAAGGGAAAATGTAGAAAAATGAAAGAGTTGAATTGAAGAATGAAGCGTTCAAGAAGGGAGAAAAAAAAAAACAAGATGACTTCATACATGCAAGAGATACTTTCCGGATTTCACATGTTTCAAGGTCGTCACACCCCTCGAGAGAAAATTCCCAGGAGCCTTGAGAACCCCTGGAGAGAAAATTGCCCAAAGCCTTGAGAAAGTTATGATAGAGCAACAATGATAATAAAGTACTTTTGTCATTGTGTACAGGGTTGATTAAATCAGCCCAAGGGGCTTCGTAATTTATTTTAATTTTTTTTGGTTTAATGATTGTTTTATTTTTGTTATTTTATATATTTTTTAATACATAGAGAATTAGTAATGTTTTTGATGGAGTCTGATTAAATATTATTATTATAATTTTTATTAGATTGTGTAAATAAAAGAATAATTGATCTCTTGAAATTTAAAGGTTTTATATTTAGGAAGGAAGTGACAAAGCTTTCAGGACTTGAGATCAGATTTCACTCTTATACTACGTAAAAAGTAATGATAAAAAAAATGTTATAAAAAATCAAATTACAATGATTTCACAAAATTAATGATAGAAAGAAATGTTATAAAAAAATAAATTACAAATATTAACTACTGAATTCAATGGCCGTGTTTCTGACTTACAAACTTTTACTTCATTGATAATCAAGAAATAATTACTCTCCCACTAACTTTAAGAGATTTGATTAACTGTTTCTTTATTAAAATCATGTTGTTTTTGATTTACAAATTTTTACAGTATTGATAATTAATATATAATTACTTTCCCTCATTAATTTTTAAAAAATATGATTAAATATTTTTTTATTGAAACACTTTTTTAATATGAATTAGATATATAAAATGTTTCTTTTAATTTAATGTATTCTCTAAAACATACCTCTCTTAGTGTCAAAATAAGTTTAAAAAATACATTCTTAATATAATTAATAAAAAAAACCCTTAAATGCAGAGAAAATTTAAAAAAAAAAATAATAATATTAATTTATAAATGCTAATTGATTCATCTCACATTGAGTTTCATTTTATTTTCTTATCATGGACACATTTGATAATAATAATTGAAAATTTTTAATCTGAATAGATATTTATCATTCAAATATTTCAAACAAGTAAATATCCCATATGTTTTCGTGCACAGAGCTGTTGTTGCGAAGCAAAGGCTTTGTCATTTGTTGTAAAGCACTTCTCCGCCAGATTAGAAGAGGCGATAACCAAAACCGGGCAGGAAGCCCAGTTGAAGATGCATGATTTGTCCGTAGCTATCTGAAACTGAAGATATAATTCGGTGAATATGGCGCTTCTTGTTGAGCAGGTGAAAATGGCCACGATGGAGGGTGGGGTGCCTTTAGCAATCCTTGCCACTTATTCTTTCTGGTTCTGCGATGGGCTACAATTACAAAGAGGGCAGCCAAAGCGAGAAGGATAGCACTAATTGCTTCCAACGCCATAGTTGTAATTATGTAGCCTATGTAGCCTGTGGTCTGTCATACAACGCGATATCGTTCCCTATTAATATCCTTCAGTTGCTCAATATGTTTGATCTTCACGGCATCCACAGGAGGTTCTCGCCTACCCATTTTTCGCGACATGCGCTCAGCCAGCATGTAAGCATCTTACTTCTCGCCTGACATTTGCATCATTTGGTTTTCAGATTTAGAAAACATTTCCTCATTTAGAATATTTTCATTTTCATTTCACAGTGGACCCCTCCCACAGTCCATTCCTAACCCATTGTCTTTCTTTATTTATTTATATTGTATACAACGCATATTAATAATCGGGAGGTAGTTTTATATATATGTTTTATATGGAAATGGATAGACTCATTTTATCCAAATATTATATATATGTTTTATATGGAAATGGATAGACTCATTTAATCCAATTTATTTGGATAAAATTTATAAAATGGACTAATAAAAATAATAAATTAAAAATGGATTGTAAAATGGTTCTTTGTAAAATGAAAATGAAAATATTACATTTATATGTATATATTTTATTTTTATTTTCATTTCACAAAAGACAATAGATTAAAAATAAATTGTGAATGATCCACTTTGAAATGAAAATATTATATATTTATATTTTATATAAAACTAAATAGATTCATTTAATTTTTATAGAATAAAGGAATTATATTATCTAAGTTCATTTAATCTAATCTACTTAGATAATATTCATAGGGTAGATGAATAAAGACAATGGGTTTGGAATGGACTATGGGATGGTCTTATGTGAAATGAATATATATATATATATATATATATATATATATATATATATATATATATATATATATATATATATATATATTCATTTCACATAAGACCATCCCATAGTCCATTCCAAACCCATTGTCTTTATTCATCTACCCTATGAATATTATCTAAGTAGATTAGATTAAATGAACTTAGATAATATTTATAGGGTGGATGCATAAAGGCAATCGGTTAGGAATGGACTATGGGATTGCACATATATGGATATTATAAACCAATTATTTGACAAAATGCCTCAAATCTTGTTTAGTTTGGTCAATTACATAAAACCATCATCTTTTTTAGATGAATCAGATTGATTGGAGAATGGATGATATGACCTATTATAATGAAGCCAGAAAATCCAATAAATTTATTATATCTTATCGATGTGTACTTATTATCTATGAAAATGAAAATAATATTTTCCTTTGTCATATGGCATATTTTACACAAAAATAGATTATGGATCAATTTTTTTGGTCTCCACATTTAAGCATATAAAAGAATTTTCTAGGATTTCTTTTTGTGATAAAATTGTGGAAACTAAAATTGATGTTTTATTTATGTTCCTTTCTCTCCAAAAAAAATCATTCCTTCATATAATATTTTGAAGAAGAATTTTAATAACCAAGTTAAACCATTAGATTAAGGATGAGCATGTTGTAAGTGTATTCTTCTTTGGAGCTGAAATGTCATGATTTTTGTACCCATGGACAAAATTGAATTTGACTCCCAAAAAAAATTCTTTGTCTTGAGGTAGATTTTTTTTTGAAACACAAGATCTAAATACATGGGAACTAAAAATATCTTAAATAAAAATAAAAATAGAATGTGATGCGCTTCATTCCAATAGAAATGAGGATCCCAAGACTACCTACCAAAACCATTCCACCACCTATAACTTCCATCGTGAAGCCTATGTCTAATAAGGATCCCACTCCTAAAACCAAAAACCCAACACCCTCAACACCTTTGCTTAAATCTTATTCGACCATTCTATAAAGGTTATTGCTATCCTCTTCCTTAAGCCTACCACATATCAAACCTTTTGAACCTTCAAGTCCTAAACCATCATGGTTCAATAATAATTTGATTTGTTTATACCATAGGACTCCTGGACATGACACTAAAAATTACAAAGCTCTCCAAACACTTGTCCATAACCTATGGGATGAGGATGATCTATTATTAGATGAACCTCACTTAAACCCATTACTAGCTCAACCACTTACCCAAAATTTACCTACTCCCCAACTCTCATCTGAAATCAAGGAGGAACCAAATCAACCATCTAGCCCAACACCTCCACTAATCCATACTATCTATATGGTTACCTGATCTAGGGCCTAACAAAAGGATAAGGGAAAATCCAAAGTGTCCATACTATGGACAAACCCTTCCACCCCTCAACCTTCCAATCAAACCCAAACACCATCACCTTTACCTTCATTATCATAAAAACCAAAAATATCCATTTTGGGTGCATCTCCCTCCAACTCTTCTAAATCTATCCAATGAGTGGTTCTAAAATTATTTAACTAGATACTAGTGAAGATGAGCCTTTACAAACTAATCAAAACCTCACCCCATCATCAACAAGCTTTGATAGAGGCCCTGTAATTGATAGAGATTAAACTAGAAGACCTTCAACCTCTTGCATCCTTTGTCAGAGCCCTTCAACTTTCTACCTTTATCACATTTTAGGATTCAGAAATACCTTCTATTCATTATGAATATCTTGATCTTCCCCTCTTCATCACTACATACATCAATAAAACCCACATAGAAAGGGCGATGATTGATGGAGGAGATAGTATTAACATTATCTCCTCTAATGCTCATGGAAAACTCCAATTGCCTAAAAATATCATGTCAAAAACTACAACAGTCCTTTGCTCCTTCAATGATACTATGACCACTACCTTAGGGATAGTTGGCCTCCACATCTACTTGGGACCTCGCACAATTTTAGAACTCATTTACATTGTAGAAGGTGAGTTCCATTATAACATCTTACTTGGACACCCTTGGATCTGTGCCATGAGTTGTGTCCCATCTACCTTGCATTGATGTGTCAAGTTTAAACATGAAGGTCAAGTTGTTACCATAAAAGCTTATCCTATTCCTTTTGCATCTTGAAACATGACATATCAACCTAATGACATTAGTCTTCCTCTTTCATCTACCTTGTTGTCCTCGAAAAATGACGTCTCATTTTTGGGACAACATATGAACTATTTTGGCCCTGCAAGACCAAAATTGTCCCTTCCCTTTACAAAAAATTTGTTCTGAGCTTTCAAATTCCTCATTTTTCAAGATTTTTCAGTAATGGGATTAGTAGGTTCAAAGGTTCAAAGGCTTCTACAGGTGAGTCCAATCAAAAGAACCAGTTTCCAACACTTAGTCATTTTCAAAAGGTTCAATGCCCTTGGTCCAAAAAGATATCAAAGGGACTTAGCCAAATAAAAGGAATGAACCAATTTAACCGTTGAACCTTGAAGCACTTCAAAGTTTAATGGTTTATGGCTTCAAAGGTTCAAAGGCAACCTTAGTCAAAGAAAGAAGTAGCAAAATAGATGGTTCAACCGAAGCACGCATAAAAGAAAAAGGATGAGCAAAAGTTGCCAAGTGTTGCCTATTGAAACACATTACGCTTTATTTCTAAAGGTGGTGGGTACTGACACGTGTCCCTTGTAAAGCTTGTTGAAATCCTCTAAGTGTCAAAATCTGTAGCCCCTTCCTTTTTTTCCACTATTTTGAGCAAGGACCATGGTGGGTCCTGAGAGAGTGACTAAAATAAATGGGAGGCAACAAGTGTCATCATCTAAGAGAACCCAAAGGAACCCCAAGCATTTCTCTGGCATTAAAAAATCCTAAGAGTAGAAAGCACCAAGTGTCAATGGTAGAAGATGCCATGTGTTTCTAGTTAAAAGTGGTGGAAGGTGCCACGTGTCAAATGACAAAGCCCCTTCAAATGCAGAGACACACATAAAACCAAGGAAAGATCTCTTTCATACAATTTGTCTGAAGGAATTCCTTCAGACATTTTGTTCAAAGGAAATAAAGGGACCAATAGCCCCTAAAGAAATTGAAGCTCAAAGGCCACCTAGAAGATCCTGAATGGCAGATACCCTTGTGGGGGGACACTCGACACACATGAAATGAACCTTTTTCAAGACCTCGAAGGGCATGTTCCCTTCAGAAAGGGTCAAAGCATCAAAGTGCAATGGAAGCTGCCAAGTGTCATGTACTGAGACAATTTCAAATGAAGCTTTAAAGCGTGGAAATCACCACATGTCTTATCTCATTGCAGTGGAAGCCACCACATATTTGCATCCATGCCCCAGCCCATAACAGTTTCAAATATTATTCTGATAAGCTTATTTCAAAGCCATGAATGCCACCACGTGTCCTCACCCATGTCATAGTAGAATGATGGGCCCGTGAATATCAAATTTAGGATGACTGGCTAGCCATTAACCTTCAATAGAGGAAAAACCCGCGAATGCCAAATCGGCTGCAATAAAGTGTCTTTTGATTTTTGTGGACTTAAAACGTGAACTAGAATGCATTCAAAGAGCCTAAGGCTAGGGCCAAGAGAAGGAAGAGACAAAGAGGGAAACTCAGCAGGAGTTATTTCCAGTAGGTGAAGTAGTTTACTGGGTAGATATTTGGGTTTTACAAACATTGAAAGCATTGTCTGTTTGTCCCCTTCAAGAAAAAGGTAGAATAGATAGTTGTGCGGCTAACAAGTGATGGAATGAGTGATTCATGCTAAGGAGTAGACAAAGGAGATGAACCAACATGCCTCAGTTAAGGCAGCTACCCTACTCCAACATGGCCCTTCTTGATAGAACCTTGAATGCATCCAAGGCATTAATGCACTGAATGGGTCACTCCATGGGAAAAAGTGCCAAGCCTCTCTTTGCCTCTATATAATGTAATCTTTTGTATCATTTGAAATGAGATATTTTGGACCATGAAAGTAAAACTCTACCTAAATTGAAAGGTGAATATTGAAACTTTGAGCTCAGATTGTATTTCATATTATTTTATTTGAATGAGAAAGTAAGTGATTCACAGACTTTGTGATTTATAGTTTGTATCATTTTAGGAGATTGTTCTTATGTATGTCTTCTAAATGTGTTCTTGTTTATTTAATTTAACAATCAGAGAAAGTGGAAGTGATAAGGAAGGTGTCCTGAAACTAGTTACTTTCAAACTTTGTGCTGACATAATTGTTTTCAGTGTGTGTTTATTTTCTATTTCTATGTAAAGGACCTTGGGATGACTTTGTGCCCTCATTATTCTTCATATCTCACTCATGGGAAGTCAAGGTGGAGACTTTGAGCTACACCTTAGATTTTTGGTTGTTTTGAATTTTGTTATCAGTCACTTGTTACCAGAAATATTCCTATTGCCTGCAAGAACAAGCATTTCTAAAAGAAGAGAAGTGCCTTCTATTACTTCACTAGGATTTCTACTATCTAGGAAGGGATCTAGCTCTTGGTTGAATGTTACTTCTGAAAGAAGAGAAGCACCTTCACCAATCACCCACAATTTCTCCTCTGTTTGTTAACATCATCTCTGAGAAAAGAGAGATAGATGGCTTATCCCACCCCTATGTCTTATTGCTTATATATAGTATATAGCCTCTGTATATTTAATAAGGAACCTCCCCTTGATGAGAGGAGAGATTTATCCCATGATGATGTAGTAAAACTGCACACCAAGATGACCAATCTCCCTATGCTATGGCGATGGGAATTATTTTGCTCACCAATTAGCTAGTCGATAAAATATTCACCTAACAGTTTTTGGCAACTCTGCTGGGGATGAACATGTAGTCTGAAGCCTCAATTTTCATATTGAAGTAGTTCCTTCCCTTAACCATTATATAGACTCTAGAGATTCTATTCCATGTCTTACCCATGATCATTTATAGCCTTACCATCTTCCTCCACCTCTGTTATTTTATCTGGTCTGCAAAACCAGAGCTACTGGGAAAGAGTGCACAGTTTGAAGCATCAAGCCTCAAGCTGAAGTAGGGCCAGTCTTTTTCCATTTTTGTTCTACAATCTGGCCTCTCCTTCCAAATTTGTTATCCCTATTTTTCATAATTAAATCATGGCAGTTTGAGGCCCCTGGGTAAACTCTTTTGGCCCACTCAACTTGACTCCACCTCTACATGAAATCCTATGTAGTTCAAGAAAGAATTTCCCTAAATTATTTGGTGATGGGATAGTTCACCTTGATAAACACATTACAACCTTCAGCATAGCCTGTGGTGTCATAGGGGTGGAATTTGAAGATGTGATAGTCAGGCTTTTAGTAGAGACACTACAAGGTTCTACTACAGACTGTGTCTACCATTTGCAAGTTGGATCAGTGACCGACTGGGATACACTCAAAGCAAAGTTTGAAGAAAGGTTCAAGCCCATAGAAGATGCACATGCCTTGTTGGCCCAGCTCACTCAGATGAAGAAGGAACCTCATGAGCCTATGAGGGATTTTATTTCCAGGTTCGACAAGCTGAGGCACAGGATTCCCATGGTCACCCAGCTGACACCTCAAAACCTCAAATGCTTCTTCATCAACTCATAGCTACCGAAAGTGAGTTTTCTGCTTAGACGAGCTAGCCACATAGACCTTACTACTTCTCAAGACTTGGCTAATAAGGTAGAAGGTGACCTTATCTTGGCAGAAAAGATAAGGAGAGAGTCAAATTAAGGAAAACCCTCTTCATCTTCTAAATGCTCACCCATAGCCACCACTGACCCAATGGTACAAAAGCTAGCAAATGAATTGCTAGCCTTGAAAAGGCAAATGGCCCAAGGTATGTCTTTTGCTCCTCTATATAGAGATGCACCAAGGAGGACATTTCCCAATCATCCATATCAAGGCAACCCTGACAGAAGTTAGGGGCAACCAAATCATCTTCCTCCCCCATAGATGAACCTTGCCCTTGAAGCACCTCCAACCAACTCAGTAGTTGGATATCTAGAAATAAAACATGCTTCCTCTTTCCAACTTGAGTTTGAGAAAGAAAATGATGGTGATATCTTCAAGTAAGATCAAGAAGGATCAGTTGGTGACTCCCACATTAGTTTCTTGAATTACCAATATGAACCTAGAAGTGAAGGTGAAGCAGTTAAAGGATCATACGCAGTATTCACCCAGTTTGAGAATCAGTCAGCCCAACAGGCTGACAAAGAGAAGATAGAGGAGTGACCTCAACTAGCAATCTCAATTACTGAGTAGAGAACCCCTCTTCCTTTCTAGTTGAAGGACCCAGTGATTGCCAAAAAAGTAAGTACATCGAACATCTCTGCACCTTCTACTTCAAATTCACAGACCAGTCCTCCCCCTCCCAAAAACCAAAAGGATGAACTCCCATCCTCTCTTCCAATTCCATCTTAGTCATTTGACATAATTGATCATGTCAAGAAATCCAAAATTTGAATGACTGAGTTTGAATCCCTACAAGTCAATCCTGAGTAGTTGAACATTGGTGGAGAACTAGGTGTGGACCTGTCTGAGGCAAAATTTGTGGTCACCCAAATGTCAGCCCCTATAACTTAAATTCTATTTGAGCCATTAGGTAGGGGTAATTACTTCTTGACCATAGAGGATACTCATGTCTTAGCTGATGAAAGTCCTATAGCTAGCAATCTAGGATTTGATCCAAACAAGACATCAAAAGAATTGGTAGGGCACAATACAAATTAAGAAGGATCTTCCATCTCTAATGAAGAGAAATCTGATAGAAGATCAGCTTTTGATGATGCTTGGATCCTAAAATCTGATGGAATCAATTCTTCCACTCATGCTGGATGCAGATCTCTATTGCTTGGATTGAGGATTGCTCAGGATGAAGAGATCAAACTCCTTCACACCAAAGGAAATGCTGAGCTAATGGTTTGTAAGGGGTTTGACGCTGATAATCAAAATTTGTGCTGGACTGAACTAGTAGAATAACAAGCTATGGTGGTGGACCATACTGCTGTACTCCAAAGTCAGCAAAAGGAACTCTTCACCAAGAGAGCAATGAGTTATGGTTTTCAAATTGAAGACCACATCCCACAATGGGGAAAGAAGAAGAAAAGGCCAAGAGGAAGATGCAAAAAATTGGTTTCCTAGTGGAGAGCTCCATTCGCCCGTCACCATTCTTGGGGACATAATAGTTTCCTATTGGTTTATCAGGATGGCATCCCCTTTTCTTTGCCTCACGATAGTAGTGTCTAAAGTACTTCAATTCTTAAAGTATTAGATAAGTTCATCTTTACATATGTATATCTATATAGTCTTTAGTTCTATTTTGTGCTTTTCATTTTTATTTTGTGGAGCCTTTCTTTTTGGGTAGCATGACTCTGTATCCCAATGACATGATTCAAGGCACTAGAGATTCTGGTTTCTACTCCCCTTAGCTATGTTTCAAGTTTCCAAATGAAGGTAGTTCCCCAATAGGATCCAACTATTGTCCCTAAAAAATGACTTCTCATTTTTGGGACAACATATGAACTATTTTGGCCCTGTAAGACCAAAATTATCCCTTCCCTTTACAAAAAATTATTCTAAGCTTTCAAATTCCTCATTTTTTAAGCTTTCTCAGTAAAGGGATTAGTAGGTTCAAAGGTTCAAAGGCTTCTACAGGTGAGTCTAATCAAAAGAACCAGTTTCCAACACTTAGTCATTTCCAAAAGGTTCAATGCATTTGGTCCAAAAAGATATCAAAGGGACTTAGCCAAATAAAAGGAATGAGCTAATTGAACTATTGAACCTTGAACTGCTTCAAAATTCAATGGTTCATGGGTTCAAAGGTTCAAAGATGGCCTCATTCAAAGAAATAAGCAGTGAAATAGATGGTTCAACCAAAGTGCATGCAAAAGGAAAAAGATGAGCGAAAGCTGCCAAGTGTTGCTTGCCGAGACACATTACACTTTGTTTTGAAAAGTGGTAGGTATTGACACGTGTCCCTTGTAAAGCTTGTGAGAAGCCTCCAAGTGTTGAAATCTATAGCCCCTTCCTTTCTTTCCACTATTTTGAGCAAGGACTGTGGTGGGTTCGGGTGAGTGACTAAAACAAATGGGACGTGACAAGTGTCATCATCTGAGAGAACCCAAAGGAGCCCCAAGCATTTCTATAGCATTGCAAAATCCTGAGAGCACAAAACACCAAGTGTCAATGGTGGAAGATGCCATGTGTTTCTAGTTAAAAGTGGTGGAAGGTGCCACATTTCAAAAGATGAAGCCCCTTCAAATGCAGAGACACACATAAAACTAAGGAAATATTTCCTTCAAAAAAAATTTCTGAAGGAATTCCTTCAAACATTTTTTCTAAAGGAAATAAAGGTACCAACAACCCACTGAAGAAATTGAATCCTAAAGGCCACCTAGAAGATCTTGAAGGCCAAATACCCTTGCGGGGGGACACTCGACACACATGAAATGAACCTTTTTCAAGACCCCAAAGGGCATGTTCCCTTTAGAAAGGGTCAAAGCATGAAAGCACAGCGGAAGCTACCAAGTGTCACATACTAAGACATAGTTTCAAATGAAGCTTCAAAGTGTGGAACTCGCCATGTGTCCCATCTCATTGCAGTGGAAGCTGCCATGTGTTTGCATCCATGCCCCAGCCCCTAACAGTTTCAAAGCTTATTATAATAAGCTTATTTCAAAGTCGTGGATGCTACCACGTGTCCTCACCCACATCATAGCAGAATGATGGGCCGATGAACATCAAATTTAGGATGACTGGCTAGCTATTAACCTTCAATAGAGGAAAGACCTGTGAATGCCAAATCTACTGTAATAAAGTGTCTTTTGATTTTTGTAGACTTAAAACGTGAACCTGAATGCATTCAAAGAGCCTAAGGTTAGGGCTAAGAGAATGAAGAGATAAAGAGGTAAACTCAGTGGGAGTTATTTCTAGTAGGTGAAGCAGTTTTGTCAGGTAGATATTTGGGGCTTGCAAACATTAAAAGTGCCATCTATTTATCCCCTTTGAGAAAAAGGCAGAATAGACAGTTGTGTAACTAGAAGGTGATGGAATGAGTGATTTAGGCTAAGGAGTAGACAAAGGAGATGAACCAACATGCCTCAATTAAGGCAACTACCCTGCTCTAGCATGGCCCTTCCTGACAGAACCCTGAATGCATCCAAGGCATTAATGCACCGAATGGGTCACTCCATGGGAAAAAGTGCCAAGCCTCTCTTTACCTCTATATAAAGTAATATTTTGTATCATTTGAAAGAAGATATTTTAGACCATAGAAGCAAAAATTTTCCCAAATTGAAAGGTGAATACTAAGACTTTGAACTCAGATTGTATTTCATATTATTTTATCTGAATGAGAAAGCAAGTGATTCGCAGACTTTATGCTGTATAGCTTGTATCATTTTAGGAGATTGTTCTTATGTCTATCTTCTAAATATGTTCTTGTTTATTTAATTTATTAGGTAGAGCTAGTGGAAGTGATAAGGAAGGTGTCCTGAAACCAATTACTTTCAGACTTTGTGCTGACATAATTATTTTCAGTATGTGTTTATTTTCTATTTCTGTGTAAAGGACCTTGGGATGACTTTGTGCCCCCATTGTTCTCCATACCTCACTCTTGGGTAGTCAAGGTGGAGACTTTGAGCTACACCTTAGATTGTTGGTTGTTCTACATTCTGTTATTAGTCACTTGTTACCAGAAAGATTCCTATTGCCTGCAAGAACAAGCATTTTTGAAAGAAGAGAAATGCCTTCTATTACTTCACCAAGATTTCTACTATTTAGGAAGGGATCTGGATCTTGGTTGAATGTTACTTCTGAAAGAAAAGAAGCACCTTCACCAATCACCCAGGATTTGTCCTCTATTTGTTAACATCATCTCTAAAAAAAGAGAGATGGATGGCTTATCCCACCCCTGTGTCTTACTTTTTGCTTATATATAGTATATAGCCTCTGTATATTTAATAAGGAAGCTCCCCTTGATGAGAGGAGAGATTTGTCCCCTATTCATGTAGTAAACCTACACACCAAGATGACCAATCTCCCTATGTTGTGGTGATAGGAACTATTTTGCTCACCAATTAGCTGGTCGACAAAATATTAACCCAACACACCTCACCACCAACCAATAACAACTCCATCTCTACCAATGATGAAACTTCAACTAGCTCATTTATCCCTTCTTTTTTGATCCTTGTAGAGGACGCCTTGGAAACCATGTTCCAACATCTCTCACTAGGGGAGTATCATATTTTAGCCTTAGATGCTTTCCATACTCAAGAATATGGGAATCTTAACTATGATCCTAGTTATGGCTCCAACATCAGAACCATCATCCATTTCATGCATCCCACTCATCAAACCAACTTAATCTATGGGGGATTTGATCATCCACTTTTTTCTTCCACCATTACCTCTTCAATCTAACCATTTACCTCTAACTTCTCCTATCTCAATAAACCAACATTTGCCAAATTATAACTTCATAGGTGTGCCTAGAAGGGATTTGGCATAGGCCACTTTGAACATGGACCTCACGAGTTACCTTCCATCAAAATCCAAAAACTTCATGAGTTATTTGGCTTTGAATTCATACCACTAGAAGAACCCTTCACCACCATTGAGGAAAACATCCCATCCTCACCAATCCAATCTCCTTCAAAGTCTAAAGATCTCAAAATCATTCCTCTTATTTATTTTTTTAGTCAATATCATTAGTTTAGGCCCCCTGACCTATCAAAAGGGTGGCTAAACTAAATCCCTTCCTCTCATTCATCTTGAAATGGTATAAAATGGTTCTCCTACCATTAACACCATCCAAAATTAGGATGATGATTCCATTCTCACCTACCTCAGTACGAGGGATTATTCTATCCACAAATCCCTTCTTCCTAACAACCAAACCATGTTGAATGAATCTACTATCGATGTCAACTTGGGTACTCAGGATAAACCTCACATTGTCAAGATTGGTAAATTTATAGGTTCCATAGAGCAACAAGATTACCATTCTTTCCTTCATGACCGAAGCATTGCATTTTCTTGGTCCTATCAGGATATGCCTATAATTGACCCATTTATAGCCCTCCACAACATTGTCACCCATCCTGATGCTAAGCCTATTTGATAAAAGCTTTGCAGGATGCACCCTCGTATCACCCTTCTAGTCAAATAAGAGCTTCAACATCTCTTGTCTATCAAATTCATCTAACCCATCTATTATCCTCAATGGGTTTCTAACATCATTCCCATTACCAAGCCTATAGGAGGACTTCACCTCTATATTGACTTTTGTGAGCTCAACCTTGCTTCCCCAAAGGATGACTTCTGTTTTCTAAGAATTAACCAACTTGTTGATCTTACAATTGGCCATGAGATGTTATCTCTTATGGAAAATTTCTTGGGATATATTAAAATCTTAATTTCACCCAAGGATCAACATAAAACTTCTTTCATCACCCCATAGGGAACCTTCTACTACAAGGTCATGCCATTTTTTCTAGAGAATGTTAAAGGAACCTACCAACATGAGATGACCTCCATATTCCATGATCTCATCCATAAAATTGTAGAGTAATATGTAGATGATATCCTTAGGAAATCTAAACATCCTAAGGAACATCTAGCCATCTTCACAATCATCTTTGAATGCATAATCCATTCATGTCAGACTCAACCCTAAAAAAATTATTTTTGGGGTCCTATTTTTATATCTTCTTGGCTTTATCATCTCTCTTTGGGTAATTGAAGTAAACCCTACCAAAATCAAAGCAATATTTGAGATGCCACCTCTAACCCACCTTAAAAATCTCTACAATCTCCAGGGGAAGCTCCAATCCATCTATTGATTCATCTCTCAGTTATCGGATATATGTCAACCCTTTCACCATCTTCTTAAGAAAGATACATATTTTAAGTGGACTAAGGATTGCCAAAAAGCCTTTGATTCACTCAAAGAGTACCTTATTTCTTCACCCATTCTTACCCCACCTAAATAGGACCAACCCTTCTACCTTTATATATCTACCATTGGCCATTCCTTGGGAGAAATGCTCACTCACCATGATGAACAAAATAAATAGCAAGTTGTATACAATATAAGTCGAACACTTATAGAATATGAGACTCAATACACCTACATCGATAAAATTTTCCTCAACTTAGTCTTTGTGGCTTCTAAACTTCATCATTACCTTCTCAATCACAAAACTTTCATCATCACTAACACTAACCCACTCAAGTACATGCAATCTAAATCATACCAAAAATAGTGTATGGCTAAATGGCTCATGCTCCTAGCTAAGTTTGACCTTGAGTTCCTCCAATAAAAGTTGATTTAAGGGAAATATATTGTTGATCAATTGGATAAAGATCCTATACTAGACAACCCACCATTTCCTCTTGCATTTTTAGATGACTCCATCACAACTCTTTCTCAAGAGGACCCCTCCTACCAAATGACCATGTTCTTTGATGGCTCCAAATGCCAACGTGGTGGGGGTGCTAAAGTTATTCTCATTCCCCTTAATGGTGAACCTCTTCATCTTTCCTTAAAACTTGAATTTGAGTGCACCAATAATGTGGCTGAGTATGAAGCCATAGTAATAGGTCTCCAAACCACTTTAGCCATGGGAGTTAAGATAATCAATATCTTTGGTGATTCTCAACTTGTGGTCAACAAGGTCAATAGATCCTATCAATGTAAGAATGATGTCTTGTAAGAGTAAAAATAAATCATAGATGTACTCTTAGCATCATTTGATCATTACCTTATCTAATATATTCTATGATCTACCAACAAGTTTATGAATACAATGGCTTCCCTTGATTCCCAAATCCCATCCATACATGCTGATTCTAAAATCTTTGTCACCATACATAGCTTATCACACCCTCTTATATCCATTCTGACCTTCCTACCATTTTTAGTGTGGAATCATCTCCATTGGACATATGTTATGAGCAAACCTTCAACTACCTCAACCTTAATATCATTCCTCCCAACCTCTTTAAGAATGCCTGAAGAGCTTTTGTTTAGAGTACCTATCATTACACCATACTAGGGGGAATCCTTTACAAGCATGGCTTCAACAAGCTCCTTTTTTATTTACATATTCATGAAGCTTCCCATGCTAGCAAGTAAATACATGACAAAATATGTGGGGGACATTTTAGTGGTTTAATTGTCACTAAATATATCCTTTACCTTGATTATTGTTAGCCTGCCCTCAACTGAGACTACTATGATTATGTAAAGAAGTGTGTTAAATGTCAAAATCATGCCAATTTACATCACACACTTACCCATGGCCTTCAAGTATCCAAATATTATTGGCCCTTATCACAATGGGGACTTGATCTCATTGGATAAATCAATCCTCATTCTTCAGAGTGACACCAATCCATCATCACCACCACCAAGTATTTGACCTAGTGGGTGGAGGCTATTCCTCTTATCTCTACCAAAGATGACAAGATAATTGACTTAATCAATCATCATATCATCTGTTATTTTGATGTTACCCATAATATCATCACTGATAATGGCAAATATTTAAAAAACAAGCAAGGCCAAGGTCTTTGCGATGCATTTGGCATCAATTTAAGATTTTATTCAACTTACCATCCACAAGAAAATGGATAGGTAGAAGCCTCTAAAAAAAACCTCAACAAAATGTTAACCAAATTAGTTAGTGATTCAGGTCAAGATTGGCACTTGCACATCCCTTTCACTTTATGGGCCTATTTCATTAGCATTCAGACCTCTATGGGTGTTACCCCTTTCTCTGTAGTCTTTCAAGCAGAGATCGTCTTGCCTCTCAAAGTGTAGATTACTTCTATTCACATATCCTTACAAGACATCATTTATGAGAGTGACTATCATCAAGAATGTCTAGCATGACTTGAGCTATTTGATGAGAATCACCTAACAGTCCTTAACCATCTTTGTGTCTACCAAGACCAAATCAAGCATGCCTATAAAAAGCACTTGAAAGAAAGAGAATTTAATATTGGAGACCTCATTCTAAAGTAAAATCAACATGTAACCAATATGAAGAAAAGTAAAAGAGGCAAATTTTCTTTCAATTGGCTTAGACCCTACATTATAACTCATAAGTATGGATCATGAGCTTACCATTTGTCCTCTTTCAAAGGCAAACCAGAACTTGAACCTCTCAATGTTTCACATCTATGCTCTTTCTTTTTTTAAACAACGATCAAATTCACCTTATTATCTAACTTAATATCATCCCTTGATTTATGATATTTTCACCTTCCCTTACCTATCCCTATCCCTTTGAGGATAATTGATTATAACATAGAACCATGTCATTAACTATCATAGTCATAGCCTAATCCTAAATATGGGTACCATAGCTCTACCCATAGCATGGTTCTCATGGATACTTTTTGTCTCTAATCAAAATGGAATCCCATGGTCATTGTCTCTCAAAACCACCCCTTTCACCTATTATTAACCTTTTTGTGCTGAAATTTTTGTCCTCATAAAGGTGAACTTCTAGGCCTATATAGACTTGTCCATGTCTAAACCTAGCAACAAACTAATTTAGGATACCAAAATATCATTTGCATCACATGTCTCTAGCATTGTAAACTGCTCCCTTGAAGGATAACTACCCAAAACTAAATTTCTTAAAATATAGACTGATCCCTTAAAGGATAGCTACCAAATAAACAAATGCAAACTTAGACCACCCCTTTGAAGGATGGCTAATTTAAATTTGTCAAAAGCAATCATTTGAATCTTCATGCATCAATCAGCTTCATAAACCTATCAGAATAAAACAACAAAAGACCCTATATCAAAATCAGAACAAGCTATCCCAAGAAAGATGCAATTGTGTTTCATATCTAGAATTAGTAGATGTCTTGTATCAATCAGTCTACACCTTGTATGAAAACATGGACTTGTCTAATATGGTTCTTAGGTCACCTATCGAAGGGGAAAACTAACCCACATAAGGTTACCTTAACTATCAACCCATTTACCCTTAACCTACCACCTACCTCACCCTTTACAATCTAAAAATCATGGGATTATGAGATTACTTGACATAATGTCATCAAAACATCTTTTTATCAGTGAAAGCATGCTAATGTGAATCATTTGAAAGGCTTATGTTCCTTAAGCCAATCTAACTTTGGTTCTTTGTTTTGTCCTTAGCAATGAAAATGCATCATGTTTTTTCTCACCCTCTCATCATTGGTTCATGTAGACATATGTCTCATGATTCTTATCTCTTTTCCCAAATCTAGTTTGTTATCTAACTTAGTTTATGTGCTTTTAATAACCATATTTAAAACATCACATGCATAATCAAAGGCATCATCACAACCATAATCATAATCAAACCATCAATAACCATAATCATACCACACATCATCATAAACATCATAACCACAAATCATCATCAAAATCATATCCATGAATAAAACATAACATCATCCATAATCATCACATGCCTAAGATACTGAGTCCACATCTCATAAGCATAAAACATAAAACATCAAAACCAAAATCATGAACCATGAACTATATAAATCACATCTTGATATCATCATGAATATCATAAACATCATTTACATCATGTCATCAAAATAAATAATACACTTAATAATGTATAATCTCTCTCAAAGCATTTACATCTTGCTACATTAGCACACAAGCTAGTATCAAAATCATATACATCTATGCATCATATCATATCATATCATATCATATCATATCATATCATATATCATGCTCCTATGGTACCACTACCACTAACCCCACTTGCACCACCACTACCATCTAGTGTCAGTCCTCCTGGGATTACTACCTATCCATTCACTAAAGTGGCCCACTGACTTGGAGTAATCATAGATACCCCACCTACTAAACTAGCTCTATACTCACCCCATTAGGGTTGCTCAAGACACTGTGCTAGCACTATAGCCTTGTAATACCTCAAATCCTCCACTATGTCCAAGTATCATGGTCATACTAGTGTTTTTATTGCTCCTACCCTCTGTCTCAATGTGTCCCTCTCATGGGTCACCAAGCTTAGTAAGGTCTTAGCCTGATCTCTCTCACCTGTAATGATGGTAACTTGACCCTATAAATTCATAATCTAGCCCTATAATGTGGCTACATGTCCCTATATCCATATAATCTATGCCTATACAACAACCAGTGTTGCTCTTACCTATCCATTAAGGCCACCACCCTATACTTGTACTTATGGACCTCCAATAGCTGGATCCACATCAATGGCCTATTGTCCCCCATCATCCCACCCAAAATTGGCCATTACGTATAGGGCCTGGTACCATGTTGCATAGCCATCAAGAAAACTAGCATCAACAACCCCTGTTTTAGTAGGTATCTCTTCATGATCTAGAACTACCTCCTCTGACAATGGCTCGAATAATAATAACTCAACATCCTCCCTATTTTACCTCGATAATGGACCTAAAATCCCTGCATTAGGCCAAACTGCCTCTAAACTCTATCAAATAGGATGAGCTCAATTTCACCCTTTCTCCTCCCATAGATCCATCTCCAACTCTACAACAACAATGTATGATAGCTATAAAGAGCCCACCTAGGAAAGCCAACATAGGGATTCCAAAAAACATCACCCACAACCAAGCCATCTAATGCATCTCTAAACCAATCAATATCTCTCACACCTCCTCTAGCTCTTATGAGTGTATAATCTCCCCTCTATCACATAAAACCCACTCTAAAATCCATCTAGGCGTATCCCTTCTATGGTAGCCCTAGTAGTCTCAAAACCTTAATGTGCTCATATGCCCAATAATGGAGAATAAACCCCATGTTAATCCCATACCTCCTTTGAGCTCAAAACATCTAGAACTCCTTGTATATTTTGAATAATAAAATTAGTGCCCAACTAAACACTATCCTACCAAGAAACATCTCCACCACTACTCCCAACATCAGATAAGGAAACTACCCATTGTTTGAATTAGGAAATGCAAAATAAGAAACTACCATCATCATCATAGTCATCAAATTGCTATCATTTAGAGCCCTTTGATATAATTACCTATAACCAAAACCATCAGAATGCCACTGGCAAGGGCTCAATCTTCACCATATAGGAGATCCATTTGCTCATCCCTCTCCTCACCCTCAATATGGTAGATTGGATCATATGAATATGTATCCATGTAATCATATGAAAAACCTCTAGTAGGATGGTCATATCTCCTATCGATAAGAGGAAAGTGTTTATGGCCAAATCCCATCTCTCGATGAGGGCCATGATCATCGCTACATCTCATGGTAAGCACTAATAGTATCTCATAGCTCCAAGGCTGACCTCTTCCATGTGTGTCCAATCATCCCTAGTCAACCCTCCATGGATCTTCATATAGATCCTAGGAACCTGATCACTCATCTGGATTTGATGTCATACCTACAAAAAAATCAAAGTTAGCACTCATGCTTAGTTTTCCATTAACATTGCTCATTTTCATTTACTACATTTATTCTACCCAAACCCAACTCTATATCAACAATAACCCACCTAAATCAACATATTCTAATACTAACTCACAACCATTACCTCTCACACTTGAAATCAACCCTCACCCCCAAACATTTTGACACTAACCCTAACCAGACATCTAACTCTTTTATAAAAAAAATGTCTACCTGACACACAAAAATTTCAACACCTTCCCTAAATCTATCAAACAAACACCTAACTCTAACCAGAAACCTTCTCAACACATCACTCATACTTGAAAATTATCCTATCCTAACCTACACTTGGAATTTTAACTACCCCACACCTTTTTAAACATTTAAAAACCTTTTTCTTGTATTTGTTTTAAACATACCTTCCCCAATCACTTGATCACTGATGGTCAAGGGACCTTTTTGCTTCAGTGGTTGATCACTGATGATCAAGTCTGACTATCAATGGTTGGGTTAAACCACCAATGGCCATTTTTTGTGACCGCTAATGGTTAACCACCTAATCTTACCTTCCAAAAAACCTAATAAAATCATAAAATTTTAAAAATCAATTACCTATTTCTATCCTATACCATACCCCCAACCCATGTAATATTTCAATTTAAAATTTTATTGGCTAATATTTCTAATCACAAATAAAACATACATCTAGGTCAAACCCCCAAAAACCCTATCCAACACAACCACAAACTACCCAAATTTAACTTCAAATCAACCAAATAAATTAAACTAACAATCTTAAAACACTACCTACCTCATTCCTCAACCATTATCGCGGATGGAGCCCACATCCCACTACTTGGTTGTATCCTCATCTACCCTACATCTTGGTCCCACTAGATCACCTCAACACATGCCTCTAACCAATCAATAATCACCACATAAACGAAACACTCAGTCAACCCTCTCACATAAAATGCCAAATTGTGAGAATGCACAAAAAGCACCAAAGTCAAATTAAAAAAAGTGAAAATGAAATTTCATTTTCACTTTTTATGTTCCATAGATTTTGGGTTTCCCCCTGACTGTTGATGGTCAAGATGACCATCAATGATTGATCGGACCCCTGACCATCGATGGTTAGGAAACCCACATTTTAATTTTTTTTTAAGCACCAACACCTTAGTGCCTCATTTTTGGATATTACCTTCTCCCTCAAATAAAAACCTAAACTTTTTGAGATTACCCTTCTCCCACCAACCATTAGACCACATCTACCTTGATGTTGGCCATTTTTGACTTGAACTATCACATATTTTTGTGATGAACTTTCCTAGTTGTTTTACTACACTAACCAACCTTTCCATGTTAAACATTTAAATTTTCACCACCTCATGTATAACCAAACCATTTTTGATTTTCAATGGAGAACTTCCTACCTTGGATAACTATGAACACACTGACCCTATCTAGAAGACTTAATAGGAATAACTTGATCAACTATGCCTAATGTTGTGACTTGGTTACCCCATCACCAATTTTTTTAGAACTAATCTTATTTTTACTAACATTGCCAACTTTAGTCTTTACATGATTTCAGATATTGCATTTAATCATATTTTGTGTGCATGTTTGTGTTTCAAATGCCTAACTACCCTTTTATCACCAACCTTGTGACTCACCATACACCACTTATCAAACCCCGACTCAATTTTAGTTTCACCTCATCTACTTTTAGTTTGAGGGGGATCACATCCTCCCATATACTTGGGGTAACTAGACCTTCAACCAATCAATCCATTTTTATTTTGTAGCTTGATAAATTCAAAGTCACATAATAAAATGGGGCAAAATGTAGACACTATAAAACCACACATGATAGTTCTAGATGTCAAAATGCCTCAGAATACCTTAGGGATGACCTAAACCTTCTTGACGTACTAATAACCCATCATACCCTAAGTCAAGTTAGATAATAAGTTAAATAACTTACTAACCCTTCACCCAACCCCTTTTAACTCACCTTGACCCCTTTTCCTCTAAACCCTTGATCATCAATGATTAGCTTGACTGTCGATAGTTACATTGACTATTGATGGTCAAGTCTTCCTCATTCTTACATATTACCAATTGAGTACACTAAAATGGCACAATTTAATATTTCTACCTTTTTTGGTGCTAATTAACTCCCAAGTATAAAAATTAACTAGCCAACCTACTACAAAAACTTATATCCTCCATCTCTCTTTCCCTATAAAAGGAGTAGAGTAGGAGGTAAGATCGATCATCATAAACATTCTAGCATACAAGTATTAAAGCTTTTGAGCTAGACATCTTTTAGTAATTTAGAAATAATAATAGAGATCCAAACCTTGGACAAAGTTACTCTTGAGGCAAAGTAACATTATTTTACCAAAATTTCTCCAGCTATTAACCATCAACTATTTATCAAGCAATAGGTATATTTGTAATTCAGTTCTTATTATTCTAGTTTTTGACCTCTTCCCCATCAAAAATTTTCTACATCTTACTTTATAATTCTCAAACCCTTAAAAGACCCTTACCTGATCCTTGATCCATTATAAACTCATTTTTTAAAATACTTTCATAATTCCATAGGCAATTATCGATGGTTAGCACAACTATTGATGGTCACCCCCAACCATCGATGGTTACCCAATCATTGACAGTCAGCCTAACCACCGATGGTCATCTTGATTGTTTATGGTCACTATGGCATGAAATAATAACAAGTTATTTACAACCCCTTACCCCCATCCAAATCTAACTTTATATGTCCCTACCTATTCATAGACCCCTACTTGAATTTTTGAATCTGACCTGATCCATTTTAGCATTAGTATTGACCCACTATTGCTATATTTAGTTATTTTCTCTAACAAGCATCTATCTCTTCTTGTATTTCATTTCATTTTATTTATTTGATGCAAGTACTTTCATTTTATCTCTTCCAACTTAATTTTTATCTAAGAGTGGATTGACAACCTCCTAGCAAACTCATGCTTCTTGGATCTAGCTCATGCTAGGTAGTCCACTTAACTATCTTTATAACAACCCTTTTTGTTAGTGATTTATTATCTACAGGTTATCCTTCCAAGATAAAGAGGATCTCTTCATACTTATCTATATTATGCAAATATAAACACCAGGTTCTTCTACCACACCCTTATTACTAGTTTCTTATCTTCTTCCTAAATTAAGAAATGAGTAGAAATTAAGAGAAAATAAAGTTATTCCCATAACCTTAAGAGAAATTAAGAGAAAATAGGGTTAGGTGCTCTATTGTCCAATTCCCCTCTCTTATCATTCCATGAAATAATAATTATTTTTGATAAAATAAAGTAATGAAAAGGTTGACATATGTTTGTAACACACCCCATTCGAAGTAATTTTAAATATATTAATATATAAACATATTTCAAACCATTTTTCACACAAGAGTCTTCCACACTTAAAAAAAAACAAAATTATAATTGTGCATTAAGTGAAAATTTCCTATTTCTCCTAATTTTAATTACATAAAGCATAATAGACCAAGTGTTGTGAAAATTCTAGCTAGTTCTCAATTTCCAATGACTAGGTGCAAGCATGGGATACCCCCTTTGTAATCAATTAAACTCTCGATTGTGTTGATAATAATCCATGTAAGGAACATGCATTATGTGTTCACCCAAAGCACAACTATGAAGGAATTGGGGCCTATGTTGGGTTAGATGTGCCATGGTACAAGGATTCAAATAAGAGACTTAAGCAATTAGACAACACTTAAGGCAGATCAATAGGTGTAAGCCTATCATGGATTAAGCCTAGTGTCATATAGGTGCTTAAGAGGTAACAAGGATACTTTTACTCATTTTAAATAGATGTGAATTACAAAAGTATTATGTTATTGACATAGACCTATACTCATCCATCATACTAAATAATGGTGACATAAGGGAAGTTTATAGGGACTCCATTACCATAACAAACTAGTAATACACATGAGCATTAATCACCATAATTTAATAAATAGTGTGATATCACAAATCTTTGTATTGTATTAATAATGTAACTGGACATGGAAACTAGATGTAGAGCATATTTTAATGTAATAATATTCATTATTAATCAAAGTCAATAACATAGTGTATATTCATGTCATAATAGTTAACAACCCAGAGGATCATAAATGAGCTTGGTCATTTATAAGTGGAGTCAAGTGACCTCCAAACTATTATTAAGCCTTAATGTCCATTGACGCAATGTCTATAGATATTTAAAATAATTTCACCATAGATTCACTATCTCTTCATCTCCTTGCCTCTTTTGGTTTAAGCTCCATAGATAAGCCTTATGAACATCTTTGCTAGGGTGGAGGTTGCACATTGAGTGTTGAGATAGAACTTGGTCATTAGAACCACTGACTCTATGACCTTGTGAACTTTTCACTACACCTACCATGTCTCCTCAAATCTTCTAAGATGCCCCAAAAATCTAGATATGATTATTTACCACCTACCAGTTAGATATAAAAAGCTCAAAGGATAACCACTCAATAAAATGATCCTATTGCATTTAGGTGGATGTCATGTTGGTATGAATCCTCTCTTAAGGGGTTAGGGTCCCAACATTACCCCATACAAAAACTTTAGTCTACCTCAGACTAAGCCATCAAACTATTAGGAGTATAAAACTCAGGGACATTCTCCTTGAGTTGGCAAAGAAGTATTTAAAGCCCTTAATGGCTAGCTTTATTTATTCTATGGTATTATCTATTTTAGAGGATGCAGTAGTGAGCATAAACACATATATTTTCTCCATTTCCTTATGGAGGGCCTTGACATTGGCTTTTGCCTTTTCCACACTTCCATCTAAGATCTCTCCTTAATTAGAGGCCTTAGTTTGTAAAACACAAAAGAGTGATTCGAAGGTCTACTCATGGTCCTTAATCTGGTTACTAAGCACATTCATGATTCCCATGATTTGTGTCTACTCTACCTTGTTTATCAAGTAAATTTGAGCCATCATCTTCTCCTTCTCTTCCTTCACCTGCTTTAGGCATGCATATATTATTGAGGCTTAGTTTTGGAAGCTTAATAAAATGGTGTTTATTTTGTCTATAACCTCCTTTAATTTTGTGAAGAGATATTATACCTCTTAAAGTTTTTTAGATAGCTCTTTCTGTAGCACGATGTTGGGGTCTTCTTCTTATTCATCATATGTTGCCTCAATTTTTAGCCTTGATAGCATATACTTCACCAATACACAAATATTATCGACCTTTACAAGTTTTGAAATCTCAATGCTAACTAGAAGAGATGGTTTAACCACCTCCATGTGCTCATAAATTTGTTGCAATTTGAACATATTGGCATGCACCTCATCCTTAGCTTATTTGAGTAGTCTTTTCCATTTCCTCACCTTACCATCATATATGATGTTTTGGTTCTCAACTTTTGTGGTCATTCTTATCAATACATTCCTATATTATACTAGGTTCATGACATGAGGGTAAATAAGGAGGGAGTCTTACCCCTTTTCAAGATCTTCCAAGCTCGAAATAGCTGCTCTAGGCACCTCAAATTGGGACTCATACATATAGTGGTCTTGCACAAATGAGAGTTATTTATGCATCTTAGTCATGGCATCTTGGAGGGAATAGTTTCATATATGTAGAGATCTTCTTCCACCCCATTCTTCTATGTCATCTTCCTTATATTCATCTCCTTGTCATAATTCTTGATGAAGATCTCTTTTATCTATACTTTTTCATTTTTATTAACATGACCGCTCTTTTTGGTACTCTCCTTTGAGGACTCAATTTTTTAATCCTTTAGCCTTGCTTCCTTGAACTTCTCCCCTTCATCCATTTCTTCATCTTAGGGTTTTCTAATAATTACATCCAATTGAAATCCTTTGGCTCTATCATCACCTTATTGCTGCTAGGGATCCTTTGCCAACACTATTTTTAATTCTAAGGCACAAGTAGTACCTTATTTTTATTTAAACACCCTGTCAATACTTGGGTGTCCCTTTTACATAGCGTCTACTTTCCTGGTGAGGTCACTTGGCACTTTTTTAACCACTTTAACTTCTAGTCTTACACTTTTAGGAACCTTTAGGGCCCTATTTTCTAACATGGCCATTTTCTTTTCTCAGTCAAGCTTCCACTTTTGTTCAAGCAACAATTCATTATTTATGTGCTCCTATCTCAATCCCATCTTCTTCTAAGCCACTCTTTTCTCCTCCACTATTAGAGGAGGTGGTGGGGAGGCCTCCTTACTAGATGTCAATCCTAGTTTCCTTAGAGGGCTCATTAATGAGGTGGCATTAGATGTGAGGATCACCATTTCCTCTATTACCTAAAGTAAGGTGGTCACACTACTTTGCAAGGATTCTTTCACATTCTTAGAACTGATTTCATCTTATCCTTCTCCTATCTATAGGATATAGGTATGAGAGGATACTCCTATAAGAAATTAATGAAAATGCATGAAATAATAGATTTATATAAATAGCATAAATGTCAAAGGGATTATACTGATCATAGGCCAGTTTGAGGGGGGAACCTCCTTTGAGTAAGCTTAATATAATAAATTCATGGATGCCTTCATTGGCCTTAACAATTACTTATATAATAAGTCTGATCTAAGTAACTACTAATTCCCATGAATGTAGGATAAAACAAAATGTTCATAAGATAAATTACAAAACATATGCATCTAAAACAACTAATATACCAAAAAAATAAAGAGAATGGATAGAATGTATTCCTAACATCCCCTCCCTCTTAAAAAAAACTTTGTCCTCAAAGCTTAAAATATGGGAATTAGTTCTAAATCTAAAATAGTGCTTCCCATGTTGCATCCTCTGGTTGCATTTTATGTCTTTGAATTAATACCTTTATGATGGAACGAGAGTGAGGTTGGCATGTTCACCTATTTAGGATTTCCTCTAGATCAATAATGATGGATCCTTACTTATCAAGTTTTGGTAAAATAGTTTACACTTTGATGTTTGTGTCAATAACTTTCTTCAGACAAAAGACATGAAATACTGGGTGAAATTAGAAAGAAGGTGGGAGATCTAATTTATAATCAATTGACCCAATCTTCTGGATAACCTTATATATCCCATAAAACATGGGATCTAGCTTATGATACCTTTTGATTTTTAGGGATGATTGTTTGTATGGTTGCAAGTGAAGAAAAACCATATCACCTGCTTGAAAAGTACACTCAAAATAGTGTTGATTAGCCTATTATTTCAATCTATTTTGTGCCATATAAATATTATCTTATAAGATACTAAGGATATGATATTGGGTTTGGAAAATCATGTTGACTACTTGAATTTGTGAACTACTGGGGGTTTATGAAAGGAGCACTAGTGGTTATTGATCATAGACTACTTCATATGGAGTAATTTTAGTTGAAGTGTGATAGGAGGTATTGTACCACCATTTGACGAGATGGATCCTCTTTTTCCACTAATTTTTTTTCTAAGATGAAGTAATGAACGAAAGTTTTCAAGCATTTGTTGACAATTTTAGTCTAGCCATCTGTTTGTGGATGATACCCAAAACTCATCTTCAGTTGGGTGCCTATGCATCAAAATAGTTGTGTTCAAAAATAGTTGGTGAGGTTACATCATGATCTAATACAATGGGAGAGGGAATGCCATGAAGATAGAAAATCTAGTCCAAGAAAATTTGTGAGATTTTGGAGGTGGTATATGGATGGCTGAGGGCACAAAAATGACTATATTTGGAGACACAATCAACCACAACTAAGATCACTATTTTCCCTCCATATTTAGGGATACCCTCAATGAAATCCATAGAAATATCTATCTAAATATTGATAGGTATGGTTAAGGGTTGGAGAAACCCAAGAATGAGTGTTGTTTCACCCTTGTTACATTGGTAGGTATTGCATTTAGCCACCATATATTGAATTTCCTTTTTCATTCCCTTACAAAATAAGTTACATCATTCCTGCTCATTAGTTTTGGGAAACCTTGAGTGCCTTGTAGATGGAAAAACATGGAGTTCATAGATTACAACCTACTAATGATCTATGCTCAAGGGAAGCACCAAACAACTCTTATATCATAGAGAAGTACTAGACAACTCTTGTATCATAGAAAATCACCATCCCAAGAATAATGCAATATTGTAGAGGGTTTAGTGGCCAAATATTGAATTATTTGAGATAATGAGGAGTCATTGACATACCTCTACTATACAACATCTAACCAAATTAGAATAGGTATGTAAATATCTAAAAGGGAAACTTGGTCTATAAGTATGTGAGATAGAGCATCAGCTATAATATTGTCCTTACCCTTCTTGTAAGTGATCTCATAGTCATAACACATGAGTTTGCTAACCCATTTCTAATTTAAATGGGTGGAAACCCATTATTCCAATAAATATTTCAAACTCTAGTGATTAGTTTTGATGCAAAAATGATTCCCCAGTAGGTATGGATGCCACTTTGATCCTTCATGAAAAATGACCATCATTTCTGTCTCATAAGTAAAGAATACTAAATTCTTTGCATAAAGGGCTTTTCTAGTCAACATAATGGGGAATCCTTCTTAGAGTAAAATAACACCAAATCCATTGATGCAAGCATCACTCTCAATAGTGAAGGTCTTGGAAAAATCTTTCATAACTAGAACATGTGTAGTACATATAGCTTGTTTTAATTCTTAAAATGCATACTTAACAACTTGTTTCCATGTGATTTGTTATTTTTGGGAATAATGGATTTTTATTATTATTTAATAAACATGTATGATTAGTATAAATTAATAAATGATATTACTAATTAAAGCTATTTATTGTGAAATTAAATTACAATTAAAACTTTTCTAAAAATAGTAGTGAAAGAGAGAAAATTAAACTTATCTTATTTTAGACTATTCCAACTGAGACAGGGTCTATAAATTTATGTGTAGGACTAGAACCCTATCAAAAATAGGATTCTAGACTTCATTTTATGATTAGATAGGAGTGAGAGAACTATACATCCTAGGCTCTAGTGTTATAATCCCTCTCTGATGCTGTTGTCTTGAGAATTTAAGCTTTATGGGTTTTAATTGCCTAATCAGTATGAGACTATGTACCAATTTCTAGGTCCTCATTGTCAACATAACTCATTGTAGAGATAATTATTCATGTACTTGTATCTTATATGAAATTGAAAGAAACTTTGGAAAATTGGGGAAATGGGTTAGCGTGTGTAAGATGCACTAGACATGCTTCACATCTCATGTGTGGGAATGATGCCTACATACCAATACTCAAAAAAGGGATCAAGCCATATATAGTTATCCTTTTAAGAGTGTTTTGTGAAATAGTTAATTGAAATGCAAGAAATGCTAAAATTGGGTAAGCTTGAGATGACTAAGGACTAGTGTAAGGTCTTCAATTGGATTGAAAGTGTATAGGCCAGTTGTATGTAGAGAATAGGGAAGATTGATTGAGTGGTATTTCTTATATTCTTTCTTGATTGAATGATATTTGACAACCCTTTCCAAATGATTTTTGAATGGGATTTTATAGGGATATATTGGTCATGGGTAAAATGTATTCATATTAAGCTGACAAAGAAAAGGATAAGGATAAGAAGAATTTGATTGTTGAAGCCCAAAATACAATTGGATAGGAGCACTAAAATTAAGAAACTTCAAGGTCTCTAGATATAGTCTAGGTCCTATTGATGTTGTCCAAATTAGTCATAGAGACCTAAGTTTTCTAGGTTTTGTCCACTATCCTTGTGTAAACCTACCTATAAAATTTTAGATGTTGGATGTTTATGGATGACTAGGAATAAGAAAAAAGGTGTCTAGAAGGGTCATTAAAAAGAAAAAGAGGGAATTATGGGTTGGATGTCATTAGTCATGCTCAAGTTACCAATTTTGCATTTTTATATGACTACATTTACCCCTCGCTTTATTCTAGTGATGGAACAAAGTGAAATACTAGGATAAAGGAAAAATAGAAAGCGTACCTAAACTTACCTATAAGGGTGAAGCTCATGATGTTGTTATGATGTTTGATATACATAGAGAGAGCATGTTGTGAAGTGTGAAATATGAAAAATAAAACAAAGAGTAGATCAGTTCTTACTAGATACACTATATCTAAAATAAGAACATACACAATTGGGTAAGAGAGAAAGGAATGAATACACCTCACCAGGTATGCAAACTAATACAAAACTTGTTATGATTTTGAGTAATGTTGAATAATTTTTGGTAATATTAGATGATGTTTTGCCAACAACAATATCACAAATGAAGTTGAGTGCTCAATTCCTTGAAAAATGGCTCAAGAATGCAAAATTTGGCCCTTTAGCTGCATCATCACCAACTAAGTGAAGCTAGGTGGTCATACATGTGTTGATAAATTTTTGGATTGTGTGTCCAATCCTTTTGAATAGGTAGCTCAAGAATGCAAAGGATGGCCCTTTATCTCCATCATTTCCCCATGAAGTGAAGTTATAAACTAATAGTAGTATGATGAAGTATGCCATATGAGATGGCTCCTGAAGAACATGAATGATAATGTTTTATAAATTTTGAAATGTGGTATGGATAGCCAAATGTGTGCTAGAAACTAGGCCAATATTGGCCAACTTGTAAAATATGGAGATTAAGGTTGTATGAAGGCCACTCCAAAACTAAAAATTTGGCTTGAGTGAAAGCCACTTAGGAACTCAGGTACTCAATAATGTGGAGTTAGGATTATATGAAAGCCACTCCAATATGATTCCAACCACCTATAGATAGAATAAGGTATGCAACTACTGAGAATGCTTGGGTAATGCTAAAAATTGAAAGAAAAGAAGCAAATGTGTTGAGCAATCTGTCCCCAATCACTGGTGTCTGAAACATGGATTATAATATAGAAGTTATACCAATTATTGTATCTAAAATTGGAAGTGAGAACCAATCATGTCATGCATCATGCCCCCTATGTTTAGATTCTTTGAGAAAAATATAATGAAAATTGCTAATCTAAACTAGTTTGATTATGCAAAACTATAGATGAACCTACCTTTCTACCTACTTTTGAAAAACCTAGTTTTTATACTATTTGGATAGGAGCACTAAAAGTGAACATCTTGGTGTCCATCACTATAGTCTAGCCTCAACACTATTCTCTTGGGTTGAAATAGATCACTATTCTAAAATATTGACTATCTACCTAGACTATTTTGAGTGGTTTGATGACTGCTTATTGTTTTAGTTATTCTAAAACTAGATTTTTCAATCAATAGGAGATCTTATCTCTGTAGTAAAACCACTATTTGTTTCCCCTTCTTCTAAGGGTAGGAATAGGTACCCTATAATGACTTCCCTTAGAAGATTCCCTAAAAGTGTGTTAATCTAGAAAATATACATGATATAGTAATGATAATCAACAAGATATCTCAAGATATAACATGGTTTGAATTGAGATATTGTTAGATCAACAGGGGTATGCCTAGATAGATATAACAATGTAATAACATGTGTAATGTAATAAAATATAATTTAAAGTCTGGTTAATGGTTAGTTGTTAGTTAGAGGGGTGGGGCATGATGTCCATCATAAAATCCAAGAGAATAGAAAAATGCATGATATGGATCATGACATTGCAATAATCAAGAAGAAACAAAGTAACAAGCACACGAAGCAAGAAGTAAGAAGCATATAAGGGTGGCCAAGGGGAAATGCAAACAAGGGACATGGGCACATGTCACTCAAATTAGAAAGCAAACATACAAGGCATGTTTAAATGCCACATACACATACAAGTGAAATAAGCAATGATTTCACAAGGGAAATAGGATCATAGATAAATACAAGAAAAGAACATTGGAAAATGTCATAAGGCACACAAATGAATATAAGAAAAGGATATTGTCAAATTTCCTAAGGCACATACAAGAGACAAGCAGGAACTGAACATACAATCCAATAAGCTATGCTAAGAAAGAAGAGAAAGCATGTAATAATTGGAAATATAGAATCACATATAACTAGTCAATTTAAGAGTTAAATTATTCAAGACATGTTTAGTACAAGACTAGGTATATGCTAAGAAATACACAAGTGCAAATACTAGTGAAATGTCGATATAATAATATGTGTAATCTAATCAGCTTGATAACTTGGAGTGTGTAGTGTAGGAATGACATAACCTGGATGGTTTACTCATGTAGAAGATGCCCCCAGGGGGAAAATATATTGATGTGTGTCTTGAATGTAAAAGTAGAATATCCCCTCAATGGGTAGAGTGAAGCAATTAAGTAGCTACATGTCACTACACACACTCAAAGAAGATCAAGTGAAGCATGGTAATGTAGATAAATCAACATATAATAACATGGAATGGCAGATGTAATTCATGTAATAGTAGTAGAAATGTAAAGCATAGATGATGCATATAATTGAAGTTTTTTTTTGTTTTTGACATATTTAAATGTTTTTGGATTTTTTGAAATGTTATATTATTTTTGTATTTTAGAATTTTTTGAGCTATGTACAATTAAGCATAAGAAACTATGTAAAATCAATGATAAGGACAAATGATACTAATTGATAAGTCTCATGTGAAACTCACTATCATGGTGTCCTGTATCAAGGAGTGAAATCTTGTGTGATTGTGAAGCACGATGAAAATGTTGAGACTATGGTTCTAAAAATTATAAACATTGTAGATGTTTTGAATATATAAATTAGAAAGTGATTGTGGGGTCCCTTTGTAACTCTGAGAAGTGGATGAAACTATATGGATCTTAGGGACCCATCTAAAATTATGAGAAGCCCTTTGAACATGTGTTCTATGTGTCAATGCATGAGATCTTATTTAAATTGTTCTAGGTGTGAATAATATAGTTGGAAGCTGTCTAGAATCTCAAAGATATGGAGGTGTATGAACCATCTATATTGGTGATGGATGCCTCAACTATGTCTAAATCTAAAGTGGAAGAGGAACTAAAACTAGAGGAGAAGCTAAAACTGGTGGCAAAACTAAAACTAGTGGTAAAACTGAAACTAGTGATTGCAAACTAGTAGATGGGTATAAAGTGGGGAGTGGTAACTCATATGGAACTCCACTAACTATAACAACTTGATTAGCATGATTGAATTTCATGCATCTATGAATTGTAGAAGGTACTATTTTGAGTTTTTGAATCTATGGTTGACCAAGTAACATATGAACAACTCTTTCAATAGGAACTCTAGTGAATGGTGTGGCCACATGTGTAGGACCAACTTATAGTGAAAGTACTATCTCACCTACTGAACTCTATATATGACCACTAAAATCATTGATAATTATGTCTATCAGAGTGATATATTGATCTGAATAACTCAAATATTTTAGTAGTGTCAAGGTGCACATGTTAAGACTAGAACCATTGTTAATAAGCACATTATAAATACATTGATTATGAATGTGAGCTCTAATGAAGAATGCATGATAATATAAATCACCCTCGATGATCTCCTAATTTGAGAAGGAGATATAAGGTCTTGCTATAAATCTAAAATTGTATATATCGATCATGTTGCTCAAAGGATGTAACTCAACTAAAGGTGCCCTATATGTATCTGGTAGTAGATGTACATGATATGCATAATGAACCCCTGATGTGTCCCTTGTATCCTATGTTTACTTTGCCAGTATAATCTCAACTAAATTTACAAGATCAATGGTGTTTAAATCTATTAGGTCATGTATCTTTTGATTTAAATTGATACATCTATTTGTCTTATGGCCTAGTGCTTTGTGGTAGTTGTAAAATGCCTGCTAATCATATCCATTTAGAAGAGGATTTATTGGATCAACTTCCTGAATAAGAGGGAGAGATATGATATTACAATACAAAATTTGATATAAAACCCTGGTTGGAGGAACAAGATGTGAAAAAGTACACTGAGGGGGTGCTGATAAAATTATTCACTGAGGAAGCTCTAAAATTGCATTGATTGTAGGTTGTTTCTACCCTTTAATATCATTTAACTTGACCTTAAATGGGACTTTTCTATTACTCTTATTAGTTGTGTTTGATGTATTAGTGTACTTTAGTTTTCCCATTGAAATTAGTTTGACTTCTCTTTCCTTTAATGTGTGACATAATTCAGTGAAGGAAGGGAATCTTTTCAACATGATTGATTCATGAAGTGTTGGTAGAAGACTTTGTTTGAAAAGGTTCTGCAACTCCTAATCTACCATGGGGCTAGTCATCTTAGCCAGGATGGTCTTATACCAAAGACCATAATCTGTGAGATGCTCATTTGATCATTGTTTTTATTGAAAAATTTTAACACATGAAACCTTATCACCAATGTCGATACTGAAGTGTGTTATGAACATGTTAGCTAAAGGATTGAATACATTGACCAACTGATTTGGTAGACTATAGAACCATTTTAAAGCATAATCCTTTAGGCTCCATAGAAATAGCTTAGTAAGTAGCCAATTATTTGGAATATAATCCCAACATGCTATATGAAAATCTCTTAAATGTGTCTCTAGATCACCCTTGCCATCATAAAGAGTAAGATTGGGTTGAACAAAACCTTGTGGTAAGGGTTTAGAAGTAATGTTACATGCCAATGGTGTATACAGAAGAGAAAAAAAATACAAAGACTGTATAGGTCTAAAGGCACCTTGATCAAGATATTGCACCTTGGATTGAAGATATATTATCTCTTACACAAAGGCTACCACATCAGGGGATAAAGATGTGCTAGCTGTAACTGGTGGCATCGAAGAATGTTGAGCTACTATAGTGGGTTGTTGAGACATAGTTACCCCTATAGTGTCATTTGCAACTGGTGGCTCTATGGTTTGAGAATATTGACCATTGTTCACTTTTTTGTGTTCCTCTTATAGATTCTAAACATGTCATCATGTATATCCAGATGTTTGGTTAAGATTTCTTAAAGTTATCCTTTATCAATTTCATAAAAAATAGTATATTGAGCCATTGTTAAAGTAGGAAAACAATTTAAAATGTGTTTGAATGTTTTGAAATAAGTTTTAATAGATAATGTGTTAGAAAAGGAAAGTATCGAATATAAGAAATAAAAGGTCCTAAAAATAGTGAATTGGAATTTACAAAAAAGGATACTGAGTTGCCAAACATGTAAGGTGATACCTCAAGAAGCAAAATAGGAGCTAGTACATGCAACTAGGGATTTTTTAAAAATATTTGTGCAAAATATTATGAGTTATTGAAATTGAAATTGAATGTCTTAGTTAAGTATTTAAGAAAAAATTTAGAAATTTATGGGAAAGTGCTTGATTTAATGGGACCTAGTACATGCAACTAGGGTTTTGAGAAAAATAAAAATTTGAAAATCACTATGAATTTTTACAATTTGAAGTGATTTTATGATATTAATATGCAACTAAAAATTTAGAAAATGATTAAAAAATTACTAGAAGCTAGTTGATGAAACAAGGGTTTGAAATAAATTTATTTTAAAATTTACTACAAAACTTTAAAATTTGAGAGGAATTTTTGATTTATACGTGCAAACAAAAAATTAGAAAATTATTGGATTAATGCTAGAAAATTATTGGGACCTAGTGTATGCAACTAGGGTTTGAAATAAATTTATTTTAAGATTTACTACAAAATTTTAAAATTTGAGAGGATTTTTTTATTTTAATATTCAAGAAAAAATTCAAAAATTAATGGAAAAAATTAGATATGAATATACCCTAGGGTTTATAGGGTTTTTTTTCAAAATTCAAGGTAACTTGGGTTCACCAAATGATTTGTTATTTTTGGGAATAATGGAGTTTTAATCTTATTGAATAAATAGGCTTGAGTAGCCAAAATCTGAAAAAGATATTCCTAATTAAATCTATTGATTTGTGAAATTAAATTGTAATTAGACCTTTTTTTTAAATAATAGTGAAAGAGAGAAAATTAAACTTAGATTATTGTGGATTGTTTTGACTGAGACAGGGTCTAGAAATTTGTGTGCAGTATTGGGACACTATCATTAATATGATCATGAAATATATGTTCTGATTAGATAGGAGTGCCAACACTAGACACCCTAGGCTCCGGTGTTGTGGCCCTTCTCTAACTCTATTATCTTATAGATCTAATCTTTTGGGTTTTATTTGCCTACTCAGTGTGAGCCTATGTACCAATTTTTAGGTCCTTACTATCAACAAAACTCCCTATATAATTGATTCACCATGTACTTGTATCTTTTATGCAATTGAAAGAAACTTTGGAAAATGAGAAAAATGGGTTAGTGTGTGTAAGATGAACTGGACATGATTCACACCCCATGTGTGGGCACGTTGCCTACATACCAATACTCCAAAGAGGGATCAAGCCATATGTAGTTCTCCCTTTAAGAGTGCTTTATGAAATATTGAATTGAGCTCATAAATAATAAGTATTGGTAACTTATCCTTGATTATGATGTGATTAAGTGATCCAAAGTCAATTCAGAGGCATGATGACCCATATTTTTTCTAAACAAGGAGAACTAGGGAAGAATATGGGCCGGTACTAGGGCAAATAATGCCTTGCTTCAGTATGTCTTGAACAATCATCTTCATCTCAGTATTTTATTGAAATGGGTAGTGTTAGGGATTGATGTTGGGAGGAATGCTTCTAAGAAGGAATTAAATATGGTGGTCCTCTAACTATAACTATGGAAATCCCACTAGTTCAACAAAGACATATGCATATATATGCATAATGTTTTGTAGATTAGAAGTAGTGGAGACTGTTAATGGTTTCATTTGAAATGAATAGAGCTAGGAAATTACACCATGTGAATTATTATTAGTAATATTTTCCATGTAATGTGAAATTATGATGTCAATAAACCTTAGGTGTAAGCCTTTCAATGTGTATTTTTGTGTATTGTTTGAAAATTGCATCTAAAGTTCATCAAAATCCCATAAGATGGGTCCAAGTGTGCATAACCACTTGGCTCCTAAAACAACATCACATCCTCCTAAGGGTAGGGAAAAAATCTCAAAGTGAAATTTATAATCTATAATAAAGATACACACATTATGATACTTCCCTTTACAAGGTAATGTGCCCCCTTTGGAAATCATGACTTCAAAGTTGGATCAACAATGGACAAAATAATTAGCCTATTTAGCGATCTAAGAGTCAATGAAGTTATGAGTGATACTAGAATAAATGAGTATTATAACAAAGATATTATTGAATTAACCCCTAACCTGCATGGTCTGTGGGGTGATGACTCCTACTAAGGGATTAAGAGAGATCTCTTGTTGCTCTTCTTGAGAAGTAGGTTCCATAATCGATTGAGCTTCTTCTAGATCATATATTGTACCCTAAGCAAATTCCCAAACTTTAGTTTTAGGTGGAGAGTCCACATCTAGTAGGTTGAACTTTTTCTTGACACATCGATGTCCTCAAGTGAATTTGGAAAAGTTTAGTGAGTGCTCCAGTGAAGTCATCAAAAGCACCAAGGCCAAACTATTTCAAAATGAGGGTGACAAAATTGATTCATATTGGCTTATCATAAGCCTTTATATACCAATGATACCATTGAAATAATTAATGTTCCATGTGAAAGGATGCAAGTGAGACTTTGTTGGAATTAAAAGTATTATGTAGACTAAAATATTTCTCTACCTGATAGATCCATCCCACCAGATCTGCACCATTAAATCATGAAAAATCAATCTTCAGTCCACAAAAATTCTAGTGTTTGAAGAGGACTTTGGATGATATCTATTTTTCAAGGTATTCCTCCCTTAGAAATTCCACAGCCAGCTTAACTTACTCATTTGATTAATGGAAAGTTTTCCTAGTTTATAACTTTAGAAATAAATGCTAGAGTAGTAGATGCACAAATAGATAATGAAAGGCTCAGGATTCCTCACCTTATAAATGCAACTGAGTAATTCCCAAGTTAAATGGCCCAAATACCTAAACTAGTAATTCCTGTTGAAATAAAATTTCTAGGAGAAAATATTAGAACCATTATTTGTTTTGACAACCCTCAACAGTTTTGGTCCAAATCTATGCCTGAGATGGACATCAAGCTCATCGAAGGAAAACATATGAAGATTGGGAAAAAAATCCCAATATTAGTGCATGATCACAATGATATGGAACTATAGATAAAGGAATTAGAAAATAAAGGTTTCATAGAAAAATCAACCTCTCCTTATTGCTATTATGCTTTCATGGTAAATAAGCATTCGGAATAGAAAAGAAGAAAGAAAAGAATGGTCATCAATTATAGACCATTAAATGCCATTACTCAGCCTTTTCCATATCTAATTCCAAATAAAAGCTATCTATTGGAGAAAGTAGCAACATGCAAATATTTCTCCCAATTTGATTACAAGTCAGGCTTTTATCAGATCAAGGTCAAAGAAACTGATAGAGAAAAGACAACATTCAGATGCCCATTCAGCCATTATCAATGGATTGTTATGCCATTTGGCTTAATGAATGGTCCAACATTTTATCAAGCCCATATGGATAACATCTTTAAAGGCACATCAAAATTTTTGTGTGTATATATTGATAATATTCTAATTTCTAGTAATTCTTTTACTGACCATTACTCTCACCTCACAACATTCTTTGAGATGGTAGAAGATGCAGGAATTGTCTTATCAAACACAAAAATTTAGCTCTGCAAGACTAAATGCAATTTCCTTGGAATGATTATCTAAGATTTAAAGATGCAAATCCAACCAGACATCAAAGATAAAGTCATCAATTTTTGAGAAAAGTTAGACAAACTAAAGCTTCACGCTGTTTTGGGATTATTGAATTATTTAAATAGATTTTACCCTAACTCTGGTGGAGACAAGTTTATACTTCAATAACTTCTCCAGAAAAGGAAAGCATTTCAATGGAAGGATGAACATATTGTTTCTATCTAGAAAATCAAATCTAAAGTAGAGCTACTTCTAGAACTTCATATCCCAAAATCAGATAAAATTTTGGTTTACACTGATGCCTCTTACATTGTATAGGGAGGAGTACTTGCTTGTATATATTAAAATAAAGAATTAATTTGTGAATTCTCTAGTGGAGTGTTCAATATAGATGTTCTCAAGTGGATCTCTTTTGATAAAGAGATTTACGTTGTAAAGAAATGATTAGAGAAGTTTACATTAAAACTTTTACATCTGCCACACTTTGTTGTAAAAACTAACTATACTAGATTTCTAACCTTAAGAGAAAAAGATCATGGTCAAAAAGATGGTCATGGTAAACATATTAGATGGTAGGATTTTTTTAATCAATTTAACATCTTTGAAAAACATATTAAAGGTACTGATAATGTTACAACAGACTAGCTGGCTGAAATCCACTTGCTACAATAATGCATCAACCCATTCCTGGTTTTAATCTAACTAGAATCTACAACCAAGAGTTTGCCTCCTTGAACACTCTTATTCAAGAACAGATCTTCAAAGAAGGGTTGCATCTGAGATATACTCAGATTTTCTATGCAGCAGGACAAGATCTGTAGATATCTTTAGAAACATCTGTTCAAGCAAACCATCATCGAAATACTGGTGTAATTATTATAGAAAGATTAAATAGTGAATTTGTATTCCACTAATTTATTGAGTTAATAAAACATCCTTGATGGACATGGCTAGTAAAAATTAGGTCCACGCATAATGAACACGTATATAAGTGGATATCAAGATACAAACCACACCGTATCCATGAATAATAAAAGCATGAATAAGACATAGTGGTTCATACAATCATTTGAAGATAGCTAGAATGGAAATCATACTTCTACATCACTCCTCGTTGTCATGCATGTGAAGCTGGACCCCAACACTAGCATATTTCTAATACATTCTAGCTAAGGTGTTTTTTCTAGCCAATAAGTGAAGATGACTTGCTAACTGAAGTAGAAGTAATGTTGGACCTACCAAGCCTGACATCCTCATCCAGTGTGTCTAACAACATATCACTTTAGATTACATTTGAGCTATAAAGCATGATGGGACATGACACTGCCTTGGTAAAGATTATAGGTAAGACCTTATAAATGATATAAATAAGACTCTCCTTTATTGAGTGGCCATCAAAAAATTTCTAAGCATTTATAAATATAGTATCTTTGTTTAAAAAGTATGCTCTTCTCTTGCCCTTTTTGAAGGATCCTGAGAATAAAAAATTCAAAAAAATATTTGTATAAAGAGTGTAATAGTTTTGTTTGAGTGTTAATATGAAGCCATAGCCATTTCCCCCCTACCTATTGTCATGGGTTTTCTTTTAACTACTGATATCATAAAGACTATCAAAATTAGAAGGATTATCAAGAGGAAGCCTCTGTTGATGTAAAAAGATTGGTATTAGAGCCTCAGTGATCTTCTATTGAATACATCTATAATAGTTTCTTGTAAGACTTTTAAGTTTCCTTGATTTTAAAAATTCTTTGGTAAATAGTTATTACATTGAGTCCCTCACTGTTATTAATTGTCATAGGCCCCTTTACTCTACATCTTTGTTTTGTCGACCATAATTTTCTCGCTTATCAGAGCCTTAACCTTTTATCAATGGAATTTGGTAAATCCCAAATTTTTTATACCATATAAATTCTTAATGAATCTAAATTATAAGGAATGTATAAAATTCCTCCATTTGTTCCTTAATAGTTATCTGAATGTCCTGACATAGAGATTACATAAGAAAATCTTGACAAGGAAAATAACTTATATAAACCTCTAGCTATTAAGGATTCTCATGTCTATAAGAAATATAAGGTTTTAAAGTCTAAGTTTGCTTATAAGTCTAGCTATTTATCTTTTGTTAAACCAAGAATCAAACTTGTTGAACTCACCCTGAGTTATAAGCCCAAAAGAAATTTACAAATAGTTTTTTTTCTTTATTACCTCAACCTAAGATTAGCTATATCAAATCTCATGAAGATGTCAAGTTTATTCATTTTGGTCTTATCCATATCCACATTACTCCATTGATTCCTGGTAATATAAAACCTATTATATATCTAGCTTTGTGTGATAGATGCCAAGTCAGCTTTAAACATGCCTATCAATTATCAAGCCTTAGCCACCTAAATGATGAAGATATTTGTTTTGAATTTTGTCTAAACCTCTCTGTTGCAGTCCGCAATCAAGGATGTAAAGAGGTTAAGTTTGGATAATTAGATTGTTGGGGTTTGTTCACCTCTCTATTTGGTTTAGATATGTTTGGAGAGTTTAAATATGTCTCTATAAATATCTCTATTGTATATACTATGACTAATAAAAACCACCCCAAAATCCTAGAAAATTTACCTTATGCCCACATACTTAGTGGAACTATCCAATTACAAAAAGGCCATATCGAATTTGTTGAAATCCCTTTAGACAGGAAACTTGATTGGTTAAAAAATGTTTCCCCAAAAATGAAAGGACAAGTTGTTGTGCATAAGAGTGATGGTAAAACCATCAATATTCTTCCAAGATCCCTTTCTGTTAATAATTATTTTATTCTTTCTCCTTCTAGACCCTTTACCTCTTCTTCCAGGAGATTGTCAAAATAGGTCATGTTTTAATAAAAGTTGAAGAGATCAATCAAGGGCTTGATCTAAAAGATCAGTTACCTTGTACTGTCATGAATCCTCCAAGAGAAGATAATTTAGAATTCCATATAAAAAATAAGGTTGGTCTGTATAAAGGTGGAAGGTGGCCTCCACATAAAGGAATGTATAAGCAGTTACAAGGACTTGTACAATATTTTTTTCTGCATTCCAAGGAGATGCATAACCATCAAATGAGTTCAAGCATAGAAACTACATTTCCAGATTTAATTCTAATCTCTCTAAAACTATTGATGATCTTTGTAAAGATGTTTTATACATCAAACATAGTTTATATAGGCTAACTATTCTTGAAAAAAATACCAACCAAGTCTGTACAAATATGCAAAACTAGTTGTCTTCTATTGATACTAAATTGGCAGCATTAGATGAAAGCCTTGATTGGTTAGTCAAGCAAGATTAGGAAGCTGAAGCCCAAGTCTCGACATTAACATATGAAGTTAATTTTGGTTCTATTTTCAAACCTCATAAGAAACATCCCAATAATTCTATGATGCAAAGAACCCATGTCTAACTCCAGCCATGGTACCTAAATATAAATGATCTATTAAATCCATTAAATGAAATATTTGCCTAGTGTAACTCCATGAGAGTTATCACAGTCAATGCCTATTTAGATCAAATATGTACTATAGTCTTTGCTTAAAAATTATTTTGGGACATTATTATGCAATGGTGGGATTTAATGATAGAGAATGAACAAAGTGAGTGTGTCCATCATCAACCTGATCCTTTAGCTACAATATACCATTTACTAATTAATGAGTTTGCTCCTCCAATTGGCAATAGAGAATTAGAATCAAATAAATGGCTTCTAAAGATGGAGCTTCGTGATCTTAAATAATTTGTTGCTTTTGCCAAGCAATTTAGAGAATTGACATATGAAAGTAAAAGCTTTGGATCTATCGAGATGAAGTTAAATTTTTTGCATGCTTTGCCTTATAATCTCATTGATAGAGTCATTGCTTACATAGATCTAAAAAATCTCACCATTGAATATCTATCTCTTTTTGATGTTATTGACTTTGCTAAACAATAGACCATGCAATTAGTCTTCAGGACTAAAACTATCGAAAAGGTTACCAAGCATCAAGCATCCCAAATTGCTCCTATTTTCTATGAAATAGCCCCATTTGGCTATTGACCATTCATCTAACCTTGCAAGCATCAAAAGTAGTGCCACAAACACCTTTCTTTTAAGCACTGATATTTTCCCCACAAACATTATTATGCTCCTCCTCACTATTTTATTAAGAAATGCCATACTCCATGTCCTCAATCCAAGCAACCCATTTGCTATATTTGTAGAAAACCTAGCCATATTGCCCCTTAATGCCATTGTAAAAACCTTGTTGTTAAAGCCATTTTCACCTCCAACGCATCCGTGTGGTGGGATATAATCAATTCCAATGGAGATCTGTACCTCCAGGATGGCATCTATGAACCAATTCTAGATAATCTCTCCATTGAAGACTTTGAAGACAATGAAGATGTAGATGCTCTCAAATCATTAGCTAATGATTTGGATCAGCTACTCACTAATATGCAACAGCTCTAACATCATGATTATTTACAACTACCATATGAAGCACATGGCAACTAGTCTTGTCACCACCAAGAAGTCCTAGAATGAGACACCAGACCAAGGACTAAAGGATACAATAGAGGACAAGGATATACCAGAGGGAGATATCCCTCTATGCTAAAGATGCCACTGACTTTGCAAAGGCCCCAACATCCTCCTTTACAATTTCAAAGCTCTTTCAAGCCTAGTGCCTCTTGGATAAATAATAAATTCACCTATATAGAACCATCAAGAGAAATTATAGCACCAACAATAGAGCCATAGTGCGATGTTTTTTTACCCACAAAAAATGAGGACAAGGATGAAAAATAGAAAGATCTTTCTACTCAGACCAAGATTACTACCTAGGTGAATGCAGTAACCTTAAAGAAGAAGAAGAAGCCATCTACTTTGAGCAAGCTACTATACAAGACCTAGGGAGACAAAAATTGATATGTACTAATATTTCTCCCTTAAAAATTCTACAGCTAGCTTACCTTAGTTGATTAATGGAAAGTTTGCCCAGTTCATAACTTTAGAAATAAATGGTAGACTAGTAGATGCACAAATAGATACTAGAGCTTCTCTCTCTTTTTTAAAATCATAGATCATTTATGATTAGAAGACATTAGATGAAACTCTAGCTTATAAAAGCTTGGATGTCCAAGGGAACAGTTTTGTCTGTAATAAGTATAAGTACCAGCAAACCCTTAGGATCCAAGATAAAATCTTCTAGTGTGATTTCTTTGTCTTAGATAAGATGCCTATAGATATTCTACTAGGTGGTGCTTTTATTGACAGATACTGAATGGCCCAAATACCTGAACTAGTAATTCTTGTTGAAATACAATTTCTAGGAGAAAATATTAGAACCACTATCTATTTTGACAACCCTCAACAGTTTTTGTCCAAATCTATACCTGAGATGGACATCAAGCTCATCAAAGGAAAACATATGAAGATTGGGAAAAGGATCCCAGTACTAATGCAATATTACAATGATATGGAACTATAGATCAAAGAATTAGAAAATAATGGTTTCTTAGAAAAATCAACCTCTCATTATTATTATGCTTTCATGGTAAATAAGCATTCAGAACTAGAAAAGAGGAAGGAAAAGAATGGTCATCAATTATAGACCATTGAATGCCATTACTCAGCCTTTTGCATATCTAATTCTAGATAAAAGCTATCTATTGGAGAAAGTAGCAACATGAAAATATTTCTTGTAGTTTGATTGCAAGTCAGGGTTTTATTAGATCAATGCCAAAGAAACCAACAGAGAAAAGATAGCATTCAACTACCCATTCAACCATTAGCAGTGGATTGTTATGCCATTTGGCTTAATGAATGCTCTAGCATTTTATTAAGCCCATATGGATAACATATTTAAGTCACATCAAAAATTTTGTTTGTATATATTTATGATATTATAATTTTCATTAATTCTCTTATTGACCATCACACTCACCTCATAACATTCTTTGAGATGGCAGAAAATGAAAGAATTGTCTTATTAGACATAAAAATTTAGCTCTGCAAGACTGAATGCAATTTCTTTAGAATGGTTATCTAAGATTTAAAACTATAAATCCAGCCTCACATCAAAAAGAAAGTCATCAATTTTCCAAAAAGGTTAGACAAACCAAAGCTTCAAGCCTTTTTGGGATTATTGAATTATTTAAATAGATTTTACCCTAACTTTGGCGAAGACAAATTTATACTTCAAGAACTTCTCCATAAAAGGAAAGCATTCCAATGGAAGGATGAACATACTGTTACTATCCAAAAAATCAAATCTAAATTAGCACTACTTCCAAAACTTCATATCCCAAAATTAGATAAAATCTTGGTTTACACTGATGCCAAGGACATTGCATAGGGAAGAGTACTTGTTTGTATATATGAAAATAAAGAATTTATTTGTGAATTCTCTAGTGGAGTGTTTAGTATAGATGTTCTCAAGTACTTCATCATTTAGGTGGCCAAGGCTTGATAATTGACAGGCATGTTTAAAGCTGACTTGGCGTCTATCACACAAAGGTAGATATATAACAGGTTTTATATTATCAGGAATCAATGGAGTAATATGGATACATATAAGAAAAAAATGAGCAAACTTGACATCTTCATGAGATCTGATATAGCTAATCTTAGGCTCAAATAACAAAGATAGGAAATTTGTTTGGAAATTTTTTTTGGGCTTATAACTCAGCGTGAGTTCAATAGATTTGACTCTTGATTTAACAAAATACAAATAGGTAGAATTATAAGAAAACTTAGAATTTAAAAGCTTATATTTATTATAAACATGAGAAGCCTTAATAACCAGAGGTTTATAGAGGCTATTTTCCTTTTCAAGATTTTCTTTTGTAATCTTTATGTCAAGACATTCAGATAGCTATTCAAGAATAAAAGGAAGAAGTTCATACATTCTTTCTAATTTAGATTTATTGAGAATTTCTATGGTAGAAGACATCTAAGATTTACCAAATTCTATTGATAAGAGGTTAAGTTTCTGGTAAGCGAGAAAATTTTGGTCAAGGAACTAAATATGTAGAGTAAAGGGGCCTATGACAATTAATAATGGCTAGGGACTCAATGCAATAACTACTTACCAAACAATTTTTCAAAGCAAGGAAACTTAAAAGTCTTACAAGAAATTCTTATAGATGTGTTCATTAGAAGATCACTGAGGTTCTGACACCAATCTATTAATAATTCTTATATTCTTTCTCCTTCTAGACCCTCTACCTCCTCTTCTAGGAGAGTTGTCAAAACAGGTCACATTTTAATAGAAAATGAAGAGATCAATGATCCAAAACTCAAAAGTTCTGGTTGATGAAGATTGCAATAGCACAGAAACAACACAATAACAATGAATTCTTTGAGAAGAGATGTCGTATTACTTACAAATCACAATACAAATATAGGCTTATCTCTAGGAAGAGATGTCTTGACAAAAAATATGCTTATCTCTGAGAAGAGATGTCTACCTTCCCCTTTCGGGTTACAATGCATTTATACATATTTTTGAAAACAACCTCAGGAGATTATGTGGCTTGAGGAATTAATAGGTGACAATTTAACGTCCCAACATTAAAACCATACAACAATACAACGCTCGAGGACATACGTCCCAGCATTAAAACAATACAATGCTTGAGGACATAATCGCTTGAGGACATATGTCCCAGCATTAAAACAAGACAATGCTCGAGGACATAATCACTTGAGGACAAAATTGTCACTAACAATACAAAATGAAAATAATACAAAATTTGAGGAATTACTGTCACTAAATGGTCACCTTGAATTGTTGCCCAGATCATTCCTCCTTCCTTGAAAATCAATGGTCCCCATTACGTCACCATTCCCCATCAGGTGTGGTAGTTGTGTCTTGATTTGATTCCTGATGCACACTTGGAAGGGACTATGGTTTATGAAACTATGCAGGGCCCGATTGTTCACCATTTCTATCTGACCATCAGTCTGTGGATGGAAGGCTATGAACTTCTTCAGCACGATATCTATTTGCTTCTATTGTTGTGTTGTCAGGGCTATAACATCAGCCCTTTTGGATTCCTATGGCTTGACCACCATGAAAACAAATTTCTTGGTGCTAAGCAGAGAGATAGATGTGGAAGGTGGTACTTTTGGTACCCTGTAGCACTGTGTCCCAAGAGTGAGAGTGATTCGTCTTGCTCTTGATTCGTATATACCATGTCGATCATACATGAATGTCTAACCAAATATTACATCATAAACATCTAGATTGACCACATCACATAAGACCTCATCTTGGAAAGGTTGTATTGCATATGAGAGAAGACATTGGTGGGTGACACAAAGGTCTCTCCCTAGGCTCAACCATCCACAACTGTATGGTTTTGGGTGAGGCTTCATGGATAGATTTAGGATTTTCACAACATTGGTAGAGATTAAATTCTTTTGACTTTCGCTATCAAGAATGAAATGCAGAGGTTTACCTTTCACCCATAACTTAGAGTGAAACAACCTTTCCTTGTCATCTAGCATCTCGGCATGTGTCTATGATGAAGCTATAATGGCTTCAAGATTAGAATCTATAATTTTTTCTTCAACCTCTTCGACTACAGGGTCTGTATGAGGTAGAGCAGTAGATGTTGTGGATGGTGACTCAAAAAGTAGTGATTTGATAGCTTGACATTCTTCTTTGGAGTGAGTTCTAGATTTGTGATAACCACACCACTTCCCAGTCTTTCCTTCCTTTTGCTTCCAATTTTGGCCTCGTGGTTGACCTTCTTTATCACTTTTCCATTTTGAAGACTGATTCTTTATATCCATTCTTCCATGCTTCTGCTCAATCTTTATTACGAACTTGTATGCCTCACCGATGGTTTCCAAATTGAAGAGATCCGTTTCCCCCCAGATGTACCATTGTAGTCCACCACGATATTTGAGAGTTTTATGTTTCTCACTTTCTTCAATGCCTAGTCTTGTAGACAAAGAATGAAAAGTGTTTGTGTAATCTTACATAGATTGGTCCTTGCCTTGGCGAAGTTGTTGCCACTGTATGTACAGATCATCATACACATCAATGGGATAGTATTCTCCTTTTATTGCTTTCGTAAAATCATACCAGGTGGGTTCCACCCCAAGGCCAATGATATCCATACTGAACCTCTTTTTGTACACTTCCCACCAATTTTTCATGGGAAATGATGATTTCAAAAGAGCAAAAGTGATCTTTTCTCCATTGGTGAACTTATTTACAGAGAAGTAGGATGACAGTTGATCCAACCAATTTTCCACTGCATTAGCATTGATTTTGCCTTCAAATGTGGGAATATCAAAATTTACTTAAACCTCGAAGGGTGTTGGGGCACTGAAATAAATCTCCCTCAATGAGGAGCCTGGATGTGTACCCGCAAATCTAGAATTTCCCATTGGAAGTGTTTGAAGAATTTGAGCAAATTATTGGAGCATCTATGCTTGTTTCCACTGGAGGGCTTCATTCACCATTTCCTTGAAAGGATCAGATGTCTCAATGTTGTCTACCATTTGAGGTCATTTTGGGTGCATAGGTGGAGTGTTTGGAAGCTTTATCGCTTCCCACCCAAGTTTCTTGTATCCTAACCTCGTCCTCAAGAACATACACTCTCAAGACAAACTGCTCTAATACCACTAATCCAAAACTCAAAAGTTCTGGTTGATGAAGATTGCAATAGCATAGAAACAACACAATAACAATGAATTCTCTGAGAATAGATGTCATATTACTTATAGATCGCAATACAAATATAGGCTTATCTCTGGGAAGAGATGTCTTTCCAAAACATATGCTTATCTCTGAGAACAGATGTCTACCTTCCCCTTTCGGGTTACAATGCATTTATACATATTTTTGAAAACAAACTCGAGAGATTACATGGCTCAAAGAATTAACGGGTGATGATTTAATGTCCAAGCATTAAAACCATACAAGAATACATGCTCAAGGACATACATCCCAATATTAAAAAAATACAACGCTCGAGGACATAATCACTCAAGGACAAAACTGTCACTAAAAATACAAAATGAAAACAATACAAAATTTGAGGAATTACTGTCAACGAATGGTCACCTCAAATTGTTGCCTAGATTAATCAATCAAGGACATGATCTAAAAGATTAGTTACCTTGTACTTTTTTGAATCTTTCAAGAGAAGATAATTTAGAATTATATACATAAAATAAGGTTAGTCTATATAAAGGTGGAAGGTGGCCTCCACATAAAGGAATGAATAAGCAGCCAGAAATACTTATACAATATTTTTTTGCTGCATTCTAAGGAGATGTAGAACCATCAAATGAGTTCAAGCATAGAAACTACATTTCCATATTTAATTCTCATCTCTCTAAAAATATTGATGATCTTTGTAAAGATTTTTTATACATCAAACATAGTTTATATAAGATAACTATTCTTGAAGACAATACCATTTAAGTCTGTACAAATATGCAAAACCAGGTGTCTTCTATTGATACTATATTGTTAGGATTAGATGAGAGACTTGACTGGTTAGTCAAACAAGATTAGCAAGATGAAGCCCAAGTCCCGGCATTAACATATGAAGTTAATTTTGGTTTTAGTTTTAAACCTCATAATAAACATCCCAACACTTCTATGATGCAAAGAACCCATGTCTAACTCCAACCATGGTACCTAAATATAGATGATCTGCTAAATCCATTAAATGAAATATCTTCCTAGTGTAACTCCATGAGAGTTATCACAGTCAACTCCCATTTAGATCTAGTATGTACTATAGTCTTTTCTTCAAAATTCTTTTGGGGGATTGTTATCCAATAGTGGGATTCAATGATAGAGAATGAATAACATGAGTGTGATCATCATCAGCCTGATCCTTTAGCTGCATTATACCATTCACTAATTAATGAGTTTGCTCCTCTAATTGGCAATAGAGAATTCAAATCAAAGAAATGGCTTCTAAAAATGGAGCTCTGTGATCTTAAAAAATTTGACGCTTTTGCCAGGCAATTCAGAAAATTGGCATATGAAAGTAAAATCTTTGGATCTATCGAGGTCAAGTTAAAATATTTGCATGCTTTTCCTTGTAATCTCATTAATAGAGTCATTTATTACATAGATCTCAAAAATCTCACCATTGAAGATCTATCTCTTTCTAATGTTATTGATTTTGCTATAACAACAAGCCATGCAATTAGTCTCTGAGATTAAAACTATCCAAAAGATTACCATGCACTACTCTTTTCCCTGCAAACATTTTTACACTCCTCACCATTTTCTTAAGAAATGCCATACTCCATGTCCTCATTCCAACAACCCATTTTCTATATTTTTAGAAAACTTGGCCATATTGCCCCATAATGCCATTGTAAAAACACTGCTGTTAAAGCCATTTTCACCTCCAATGCAACCACATGGTGGGATATAGTCAAGTACGATGAAAATCTTTACCTCCAGGATGACATCTATGAACCAATTCTAGATGATCTCCCCATCGAAGACTTTGAAAATGATGAAGATGCTCTCAAATTATTAGCTGATGATTTGGAACAAATGATCACTAATATGTAATAGCCCTGGCATCATGATTATTCATAGCTACCATATGAAGCACATGGCAATTGGTCTCATCACCACCAAGATGTCCCAGAATGAGACACCAGACCAAGGACTAGAGGATACAATAGAGGACAAGGATCTACTAGAGGGAGACAACCCTCTATGATAAAGATACAACTGACTTTGCAAAGGCCTCAACATCCTCCTTGGCAATTTCAAAGCTCTTTCAAGCTTAGTGCCTCTTGGATGAAGAATAAATTCACATGTATAGAACTACCAAGATAAATTCCAGCACCAACAATAGAGACATAGTTGGATGTTTTTTTACCCATAGAAAATGAAGACAAGGATGAAGAAGTAGAAAGCTCTTTCTACTCAGACCAAGATTACTGCCTAGTTGAATGCAGTAACCTTAAAGAAGAAGAAGAATAATAAGTCATCTACTCTGAGCAAGTTGATGTATAAGACCCAAGGAGATTAAAATTGGTATGTACTAGTATTCCTCCCTTAGAAACTCCATAGCTAGCTTACCTTACTTAGTTGACTAATGGAAAGTTTGCCCAGTTCACAACTTTAGAAATAAATGGCAGATTAGTAGATGCACAAATAGATACTAGAGCTTCTCTCTCTTTTTTAAAATCATAGATCATTTATGATTAGAAGACATTAGATGAAACTCTAGCTTATAAAAGCTTGGATGTCCAAGGGAACAGTTTTGTCTGTAATAAGTATAAGTACCAACAAACCCTTAGGATCCAAGATAAAATCTTTTATTGTGATTTCTTTGTCTTAGAGAAGATGCCTATAGATATTCTACTAGGTGGTGCTTTTATTGACAGATACTCACCTTATGGTTCTACCATTAAGAATATCATGTTCACCATAGATAATGAAAGGCTCAGGATTCCTCGCCTTATATATGCAACTGAGCAATTCCAAAATTCAATGGCCCAAATACTTGAACTAGTAATTCCTACTGAAATACAATTTCTAGGAGAGAAGATTAGAACAACTATTTGTTCTGACAACCCTTAGCAGTTTTGGTCTAAATCTATGCCTAAGATGGACATCAATCTCATCGAAATAAAACATATGAAGATTGAGAAAAAGATCTCAATACCAGTGGAGGATTACAATGATATGGAACTATAGATCAAGGAATTAAAAAATAATGGTTTTATAGAAAAATCAACCTCTCCTTATTGTTTTTATGCTTTCATAGTAAATAAGCATTTGGAACAGAAAAGAAGAAAGAAAATAATGGTCATCAATTACAGACCATTGAATGCTATTACTCAGCCTTTTCCATATCCAATTCTAGATAAAAACTATCTATTGGAGAAAGTAGCAACATGCAAATATTTCTCCTAGTTTGATTGTAAGTCAATATTTTATCAGATTAGGGTCAAAGAAATTGATAGAGAAAAGATAGCATTTAGCTGCCCATTTGGCCATTATCAGTAGACTATTATGACATTTGGCTTAATGAATGCTCCAATATTTATCAGGCCCATATGGATAACATATTTAAAGGCACATCAAAAATTTTGTGTGTATATATTGATGATATTTTAATTTTTAGTAATTCTCTTACTGACCATTACTCTCACCTCACAACATTCTTTGAGATGGCAGAAGATGCAAGAATTGTCTTATCAAACACAAAAATTTAGCTTTGCAAGACTAAATGCAATTTCTTTGTAATGGTTATCCAAGATTTAAAATTACAAATTCAACCACACATCAAAAAGAAAGTCATCAATTTTCCGAAAAAGTTAGACAAACCAAAGCTTCAAGCCTTTTTGGGATTATTGAATTATTTAAATAGATTTTACCCTACCTCTGGTGAAGATAGGTTTATATTTCAAGAACTTCTTTAGAAAAGGATAGCATTCCAATGGAAGGATGAACATACTACTACTGTCTGGAAAATCAAATCTAAAGTAACTCTTCTTCCAGAACTTCATATCCAAAAATTAAATAAAATTTTGGTTTACATTGATGCCTCTAACATTGCATGGGGAGGAGTACTTGTTTGTATATATAAAAATAAAGAATTCATTTGTGAGTTATCTAGTGGAGTGTTTAGTGTAAATGTTCTCAAGTGGATCTCTTCTGATAAAGAGATTTTTTCTATAAAGAAATGCTTAGAGAAGTTTATATTAAAATTTTTGCATCTACCACACTTTGTTGTAAAAATTGATTGTACCAGATTTTTGACCTTTAGAGAAAAAGATCATGGTCAAAAAGATGGTCATGGTAAATATATTAGATGGTAGGCTTTCTTCAATCAATTTAACTTCTCTGTAGAACATATTAAAGGTACTGATAATGTTACACCAGATTGGTTCAACCAAAATCCACCTGTTACATTAATGCATCAACCCATTCATAGTTTTAATCTAACCAGAATCTACGACCAAGGGTTTGCCTCCTTGAACATTCTTGTTCAAGAACAAATCCTCAGAGAAGGGTTGCATCTGAGATATACCTAGATTATCTATACAACAAGACAAGATTTGCAGATGTCTTTAGCAACATCTATTCAAGCAAACCATCATCAAAATACTAGTGTCATTATTATAGAAAGATTAAATAGTGAATTTCTATTCCACTAATTTATTAAGTTACTAAAACATCCTTTATGGACATGGATGGTAAAAATTAGGTCATCTTATAATGAATACCTATATAGGTGGATAGCAAGATATGGACCACACCATATCCATGAAGAAGAAAACCATGATCAAGACATAGTGGTTCATACAATCATTCAAAGACATCTAGAATTGGAATCATACTTCTACATCACTCCTCGCTATCATGCATGTGAAGCTAGACCCAAACACTAGCATCTTCTAGTACATTCTAGTTAAGGTGTCTTTTCCAACTGATAAGTGAAGATGACTTGCTGACTGAAGTGAAAGCAATGTTGAACCCACCAAGCCAGATGTCCTCATCCAACACATCTAATAGCATATCACTGTAGATTAATTTTGAGTTGTAAAGCATGATGGGACATGACACTGCCTTAGCAAAGATTCTAGGAAGGACCTTCCAAATGCTATAAATAAGACTCTCCTCTATTAAGTGATCATCAAAAAATTTATAAGCATTTAGAAATATAGTAGCTTTGTTAAAAAGTATGCTCTCCTCTTGCCATTATTGAAAGATCCTGAGAATCAAAAATTCACATAAATGTTAGTATAAAGAGTGTAATAAGTTTGTTTGAATGTTAATATCAAGTCATAGCCATTCGGCCCCTACGTACTATTGTGGGTTTTACTTTAACTACTACTATCATAAGGATTATCAAGAAGAAGTGTCTATTGATGTAAAAAGATATATGAAGCCATAGCCATTCGACCCCTTCCTATTATCATGAGTTTTCTTCTAATTACTGCTATTAGAAGGAATATCAAAATTAGAAGGATTATCAAGAGGAAGCATCTATTGACGTAAAAATCAAAAGGATTATCAAGAGAATGCGTCTATTGACGTAAAAATATTATCAAGAGGAAGTGTTTATTGACATAAAAAGATTGGTATCAGAGCCTCAATGATCTTATATTGAATACATCTGTAATAATTTCTTGTAAGACTTTTAAGTTTCCTTAATTTGAAAAATTCTTTGGTAAACAATTATTGCATCGAGTCCCTAGCTATTATTAATTGTCATAGGCCCCTTTACTCTGCATCTTTGTTTCCCTGATCAGAATTTTCTTACTTATCAAAACCTTAACCTCTTATCAATAGAATTTGGTAAATCCTAGATGTCTTCTACTGTAGAAATTCTCAATGAATCTGAATTAGAAGGAATGTATGAACTTCCTCCTTTTGTTCCTAAATAGCAATCTGAATGTCCTAACATAGAGATTACAAAAGAAAATCTTGAAAAGGAAAATAGCCTCTATAATCCTCTGGCTATTAAGGCTTCTCATATCCATAAGAAATATGAGCTTCTAAAGTCTAATATTACTTATAAGTCTACCTATTTGTCTTTTGTTAAACCAAAAATCAAATCTGTTGAACTCACTCTAAGTTATAAGCCCAAAAGAAATTTCTAAAGAAATTTGTTGTCTTTGTTACCTGAACCTGAGATTAGCTATATCAAATGTCATGAAGATGTCAAGTTTGTTCATTTTGGTCTTATTCATATCCACATTACTCCATTGATTCCTAGTAATATAAAACTTGTTATATATCTAGCTTTGTGTGATAGATGCCAAGTCAGCTTTAAACATGCCTGTCAATTATCAAGCCTTGGCTGCCTAAATGATGAAGTTATATTTTTTGAGTTTTGTCCAAACTTCTTTGTCGCAGTCTATGATCAAGGAAGTAAAGAAGTTAAGTTTAGATCATTAGATTGTTGGGGTTTGTTCACCTCTCTATTTGGTTTAGATATGTTTAGAGAGTTTAAATATGCCTCTATAAATATCTGTGATGTATATAGTATGACTAATACAAACCACCCTAAAATCTTAGAAAATTTACCTTATGCCTATAGACGTAGTGGAACTGTCCAATTAAAAAATTCCATATCAAATCTATCAAAATCCCTTTATATTGGAAACTTGACTGGTTAAAAAATGTTTCTCCAAAAATGAAAGGACAAGCCACTATGCATAAGAGTGATGGTAAAACCATCAATATTTTCCAAGATCCCTTTCTATTAATAATTCTTCTATTCTTTTTCCTTCTAGAGCCTCTACCTCTTCTTCTAGGAGAGCTATCAAAATAGGTCACATTTTAATAGAAGATAAAGAGATCAATCAAGGACCTAATCTAAAAGATCAGTTACCTTCTGCTTTCATGAATCTTCCAAGAATAGATAATTTAGAATTATATATAGAAAATAAGGTTAGTCTTTATAAAGATGGAAGGTGACCTCCACATAAAAAATGTATAAGTAGCCAAAAGGACTTGTACAATATTTTTCTACTACATTCCAAGGGGATGCAAAACCATCAAATAAGTTCAAGCATAGAAACTACATTTCTAGATTTAATTCTCATCTCTCTGAAAATATTTATGATCTTTGTAAAGATGTTTTATACATCAAACATAGTTTAGATAAGCTAACTATTCTTGAATACAATACCAACTAAGTCTATACAAATATGCAAAAATAGTTGTCTTCTATTGATACTAAATTAGTAGCATTAGATGAGATCCTTGATTGATTAGTCAAGCAAGATCAAGAAGCCAAAGCCCAAGTCCTGGAATTAAAATATGAGGTTAATTTTGGTTCTAGTTTCAAACCTCATAAGAAACATCCCAGTACTTCTATGATTCAAATAACCCATGTCCAACTCTAGCCATGATACCTAAATATAGATGATCTGCTAAATCCATTAAATGAAATATTTGCCTAGTGTAACTCCATGAGAGTTATCACAGTCAATGCCCATTTAGATCCAATAGGGACTACATTATTTGCTTTAAAATTAGTTTTAGGGATTATTACCCAAGGGTGGGATTCAATGACAGAGAATGAACAACATGAGCATATTCATCATCAGCCTGATCCTTTACCTGCATTATACCATTTACTAATTAATGAGTTTGTTCCTGAAATTGGAAATAGAGAATTGGAATCAAAGAAATGACTTCTAAAGATGGAGCTCTATGATCTTAAATTTGATGCTTTTGCCAAGCAATTTAGATAATTAGTATATGAAAGTAAAAGCTTTGGATCTACCAAGATCAAGTTAAAATTTTTGCATGCTTTGCCTTATAATCTCATTGATAAAGTCATTTCTTACATAGATCTCAAAAATCTCACCATTGAAGGTCTATCTCTTTCTGATGTTATTAACTTTGTTAAACAATAGGCCATGTAATTAGTCTCTAAGACTAAAACTATCCAAAAGCTTACCAAGCATCAAACATCCCAAATTGCTCCTATTTTCTCTAAAATAGCCCCATTTGGCTATTAGCCATTCCTCCAATCTTGCAAGCAACAAAAGTAGCACTGCAAACACTTTTATTTTAAGCATTGCTCTTTCCCCACAAATATTTTTATGCTCCTCCTCACCATTTTCTTAAGAAACACCATACTCCATGTCCTCAAATCAAGAAAACCATTTTATATATTTGTAAAAAACTTAGCCATATTGCCCCACAATGCCATTGTAAAAACATTGTTGTTAAAGTCATTTTCACCTTCAATTCAATCATATGGTGGGATAGAGTCAAGTTCTACAAATATATTTACTTCCAGGATGACATTTATGAACTAATTCTAGATGATCTCTCCATCAAAGACTTTGAAGATGATGAAGATGCAAATGCTCTCAAATCATTAGTTGATGATTTGGAGCAACCACTCACTAATATGCAATAGCCTTGGCATCATGATTATTCATAGCTAACATATGAAGCACATGTAAATTGGTCTCATCACCAATAAGAAGCCTCAAAATGAGACCTCAGACCAAGGACCAAAGGATATAATAGAGGATAAGGATCTACCAGAGAGAGATAGCCCTCTATGCCAAAGATACCACTGACTTTACAAAGGCCCCAACATCCTCCTTTGCAATTTCAAATCTCTTTCAAGCCTAGTGCCTCTTGGATGAAGAATAAATTCACCTTTATAGAATAACCAAGAGAAATTTTGGCACCAATAATAGAGCCATAGTGGGATGTTTTGTTACCCATAGAAAATGAAGACAAAGATGAAGAAGTAGAAAGATTTTTGTACTCAACCCAAGATTACTGCCCAGGTGAATGCAGTAACCTTAAAGAAGAAGAAGAAGTCATCTACTCTTAGCAAGCTACTGTACAAGACCTAGGGAGACAAAAATTGATATGTACTAATATTTCTCCCTTAAAAATTCTACAGCTAGCTTACCTTAGTTGATTAATGGAAAGTTTGCCCAGTTCATAACTTTAGAAATAAATGGCAGATTAGTAGATGCATAGATAGATACTAGAGCTTCTCTCTCTTTTGTAAAATCATAGATCATCTACGATTGGAAGACATTAGATGAAACTATGGCTTATAAAATCCTGGATGTTCAAGGGAACAATTTTGTCTGTAATAAATATAAGCACTAGCAAACCCTTAAGATCCAAGATAAAATCCTCCATTGTGATTTCTTTGCCTTAGATATGATGCCTATAGATATTTTACTAGGTGGTGATTTTATTGATATATACTCACCTTATGGTTCTACCACTAAGAGTATCATGTTCACCATAGATAATGAAAGGCTCATGATTCTTTGCCTTATATATACAACTAAGCAATTCCCAAGTTGAATGGCCCAAATACTTGAACTAGTAATTCCTATTGAAATACAATTTCTAGGAGAAAAGATTAGAACCACTATCTATTCTAACAATCCTCAGTAGTTTTGGTCCAAATCTATGCCTGAGATGGACATCAAGCTCATCGAAGGAAAACATATGAAGATTGGGAAAAAGATCCCAAAACCAGCGCATGATTACAATGATATAGAACTACAGAGCAAATAATTAGAAAATAATGGTTTCATAGAAAAATCAACCTCTCCTTATTGCTATTGTGCTTTCATGGTAAATAAGCATTTGGAACAGAAAGGAGGAAAGAAAAGAATAGTCATCAATTACAAACCATTGAATGCCATTACTTAGCCTTTTCCATATCCAATTCGAGATAAAAGCTATCTATTGGAGAAATTAGAAACATACAAATATTTCTCCTAGTTTGATTGCAAGTCAAGGTTTTATCAGATCACGGTCAAAGAAATCGACAGAAAAAAGACAACGTTTAGCTACCCATTTGGCCATTATTAGTGGATTGTTATGCCATTTGGCTTAATGAATGCTCCAAAATTTTATCAAGCCCATATGGATAACATATTTAAAGGCACATCAAAATTTTTGTGTGTATATATTGATGATATTCTAATTTTTAGTAATTCTTTTACTGACCATTACTCTCATCTCACAACATTCTTTGAGATGGCAGAAGATGCAAGAATTGTCTTATTAGATACAAAAATTTAGCTCTGCAAGACTGAATACAATTTCTTTGGAATGGTTATCGAAGATTTAAAACTATAAATCTAGCCACACATCAAAGAAGTCATCAATTTTCTAAAAAACTTAGACAAATGAAAGCGTCAAGCCTTTTTGGGATTATTAAATTATTTAAATAGGTTTTACCCTAACTCTGGTAAAGATAGGTTTATACTTAAAAAAATTCTCCAGAATAGGAAAGCATTCCAATAGAAGGATGAACATACTACTGTTGTCTGGAAAATCAAATCTAAAGTAGTTCTACTTTTAGAACTTCATATCCCAAAATCAGATAAAATTCTCATTTACACTGATGCCTCTGACATTGCATAGAGAGTACTTGTTTTGATATATGAAAATAAAGAATTCATTTGTGAATTCTCTAGTAGAGTGTTCGATATAGATGTTCTCAAGTGGATCTCTTCTGATAAATAGATTTATGCTATAAATAAATGCTTAGAGAAGTTTATATTAAAACTTTTACATCTGCCACACTTTGTTGTAAAAATTGATTATACTAGATTTTTGACCTTTAGAGAAAAATATCATGGTTGAAAAGATGGTCACAATAAATATATTAGATGGTAGGCTTTCTTTAATCATTTTAACTTCTCTATAGAACATATTAAAGGTCCTGACAATGTTACAGTAGACTGGCTAAGCTGAAATCCACCTGCTACATTAATGCATTAAACCATTCTTGGTTTTAATCTAACCATAATCTAAAACCAAGAGTTTGCCTCCTCAAACATTCTTATTCAAGAACAGATCCTTAGAGGAGGGGTGCATCTATGATATACCTAGATTTTCTATGTAGTAAGACAAGATCTGTAGATGTCTTTAGCAACATCTATTCAAGAAAACCATCATCAAAATACTAGTGTAATTATTATAGCAAGATTAAATAGTGAATTTCTATTCCACTAGTTTATTGAGTTACTAAAATGTGCTTTATGGACATGGTTAATAAAAATTAGGTCCTCACATAATGAACACCTGTATAGGTGGATAACAAGATATGGACCACATTGTATACATGAATAAGAAAACTATGATCTAGACACAGTGGTTCATACAATAATTCGACAACTATAAGAATCATACTTCTACATCACTCCTTGTTGTCATTCATGTACCCTACACTGGCATCTTTCCAGCACATTCTAGCTAAGGTGTCTTTTCCAGTCGATAAGTGAAGATAACTTGCTAACTGAAGTGAAATAAATGTTGGACCCACAAAGCCAGACTTCTTCATCTAATGCATCTAACAACATATCACTGTAGATTACTTTTGAGATATAAAGTATGATGGGACATGACACGGCCTTGGCAAAGATTCTAAGTAGGACCTTCCAAATGCTATAAATAAGACTCTCCTCTATTGAGTGATCATTAAAAAAATTATAAGCATTTATAAATCTAGTAGCTTTGTTAAAAAAGTATGATCTTCTCTTGCCCTTTTTGAAGGATCCTGAGAATCAAAAATTTGAACAAATATTTTTATAAAGAGTGTAATAGTTTTGTATGAGTGTTAATATGAAGCCATAAGCATTTGGCCCCTACCTACTATCATGGGTTTTCTTTTAAATACTTTCATTTTCTAGAGAATTTCTTGAAGTATAAACTTGTCTTCACTAGAGTTAGGGTAAAAGCTATTTAAATAATTCAATAATCCCAAAAAAGCTTGAAGATTTCCAATGAAAGGATGAACATATTGCTGCTGTCTAGAAAATCAAATCTATAGTAACACTACTTCCATAACTTCATATCCCAAAATCAAATAAGATTTTGGTTTACACTGATGCCTCTGACATTTCATGGGGAGGAGTACATGTTTGTATATATGAAAATAAAGAATTCATTTGTGAATTATCTAGTGGAGTGTTTAGTACAGATGTTCTCAAGTGGATCTCTTCTGATAAAGAGATTTACACTGTAAATAAATATTTAGAGAAGTTTATGTTAAAATTTTTGCATCTTCCACACTTTGTTGTAAAAATTGATTATATTAGATTTCTGACCTTTAGAGAAAAAGATCATGGTTAGAAAGATGGTCACGGTAATTATATTAGATGGCAGGATTTCTTTAATCAATTTAATTTCTTTATGGAACTTATTAAAGGTACTGATAATGTTACAGCAGAGTGGCTCAGCCAAAATCAACCTGCTACATTATTACATCAACCCATTTCTAGTTTTAATCTAACCAGAATCTACAACTAAGGGTTTGCCTCCTTGAACATTCTTATTCAAGAATAGATCTTCAGAGAAAGGTTGCATCTGAGATATACCCAAATTTTCTATGTAGTAGGTCAAGATCTGCAGTTCAACAACATCTATTCAAGTAAAATGCCATCAAAATACTAGTGTAATTATGATAGAAAGATTAAATAGTGAAATTTTATTTCACCAGTTTGCCAAGTTACTAAAATGTCCTTTATGGACATGGTTGGTAAAAATTATGTCCTCGCATATTGAACACCTATATAGGTGGATAGCAAGATATGGACCACACCATATCTATGAAGAAGAAAACCAAGACCAAGACATAGTGCTTCATACAATCATTCATAGACATCTAGAATGCTAATCATACTTCTACATCACTCCTTGCTATCATGCATGTGAAGCTGGACCCTAGCACAGACATCTTTCTAATACATTCCAACTAAGGTGTCTTTCCAGCTAATAAGTGAAGATGACTTGCTGACTGAAGTAAAGCAATGTTGGACCCACCAAGCTAGACGTCCTCATCTAATGCATCTAACAACATATCACTATAGATTAATTTTGAGCTGTAAAGCATCATGGGGCATGACATTTCCTTGGCAAATATTCTTGGCAGGACCTTCCAAATTCTATAAATAAGACTCTCCTCTATTGAGTGATCATTGAAATTTTTTTAATCATTTAGAAATCTAGTAGTTTTGTTCAAAAAGTATGCTCTTCTCTTGCCCTTTTTGAAGGATCCTGAGAATCAAAAATTTGAATAAATATTTGTATAAAGAGTGTAATAGTTTTGTTTGAGTGTTAATATGAAGTCAGCCATTCGGTGCTTGCCTATTGTCATGGGTTTTTTTAACTACTGCTATCAGAAAGACTATCAAAATTAGGAGGATTATCAAGAGGAAGCATCTGTTGACGTAAAAATATTGGTATCAAAGCCTCAATGATCTTCTACTAAATACATCTGTAAGAATTTCTTGTAAGACTTTTGAGTTTCCTTGCATTGAAAACTCTTTGATAAACAGTTATTGTATCAAGTCCCTAGCCATTATTAATTGTCATAGGCCCCTTTACATCTATGTTTCCCCGACCAAAATTTTCTCACTTACCAAAACCTTAACCTCTTATCAATGGAATTTGGTAAATTCTAGATGTCTTCTACCATAGAAATTCTCAATGAATTTGAATTACAAGGAATGTATGAACTTCCTCCTTTTGTTCCTGAATAATTGTCTAAATGTCTTGACATAGAGATTGCAGAATAAAATCTTGAAAATGAAAATAGCTTCTATAAACCTTCAGCTATTAAGGCTTCTCATGTCTATAATAAATCTGAGCTTTTAAAGTCTAAGTTTGCTTATTAGTCTACCTATTTGTCTTTTGTTAAACCAAGAATCAAATCTATTAAACTCACCTTGAGTTATAAGTCCAAGAGAAATTTCCAAATAATTTTTTTGTCTTTGTTACCTTAACCTGAGATTATCTATATCAAATCTCATGAAAATGTCAAGTTTATTCATTTTAGTCTTATCTGTATCCACATTACTACATTGATTCCTAATAATATAAAACATGTTATATATCTAACTTTATGTTATAGATGTCAAGTTAGCTTTAAACATGCTTGCCAATTATCAAGACTGGGTTGGCTAAATGAAGAAGTTATTTGTTTTGAGTTTTGTCCAAACCTCTTTGTCGCAGTTCACGATCGAGGATGTAAAGAAGTTAAGTTTGGATCATTAGATTTTTGGGGTTTATTCATCTCTCTATTTGGTTTAGATATGTTTGGAGAGTTTAAATATGCCTCTATAAATATATCTATTGTATATATTATGACTAATACAAACCACCCAAAAATCTTAGAAAATTTACCTTATGCCCGCATACTTAGTGGAACTGTCTAATTACAAAAAGGCCATATCAAATTTTTCAAAATCCCTTCAAACTGGAAACTTGACTAGTTAAAAAATGTTTTCCCAAAAATGAAAGGACAAGCCACTATGCATAAGAGTGGTGGTAAAACCATCAATATTATTCCAAGATCCCTTTTTGTTAATAATTCTTCTATTCTTTATCCTTCTAGATCCTCTACCTCTTCTTCCAAGAGAGCTATCAAAATAGGTCACATTTTAATAGAATATGAAGAGATCAATCAAGGACCTACATGAATCTTCTAAGAGAAGATAATTTAGAATTATATATAGAAAATAAGGTTAGTTTTTATAAAGGTGGAAGGTGGCCTCCACATAAAGGAATGTATAATCAGCCAGAAGGACTTGTATAGTATTTTTTTGCTACATTCCAATGAGATGCAGAACCATCAAATGAGTTCAAGCATATAAACTACATTTCTAGATTTAATTCTCATCTCTCTAAAAATATTGATGATCTTTGTAAAGATTTTTTATACATCAAACATAGTTTATATAAGCTAACTATTCTTGAAGACAATACAACCAAGTTTGTACAAATATGCAAAACCAGTTGCCTTTTATTGATACTAAATTGGTAGCATTAGATGAGAGCCTTGACTGGTTAGTCAAGCAAAATTAGGAAACTGAAGCCTAAGTCCCAACATAAACATATGAGGTTATCTTTATTCTAATTTCAAACCTCATAAGAAACATCCTAATTCTTCTATGATGCAAAGAACCCATGTCCAAATCTAGCCATGATATCTAAATATAGATGCTAAATCTATTAAATGAAATATCTGCCTGGTGTAACTCCATGAGAGTTATCATAGTCAATGTCCATTTAGATCTAGTAGGTACTACAATCTTTGCTTCAAAATTATTTTGGGGGATTGTTACCCAATGGTGAGATTCAATGACAGAGAATGAAAAACATAAGCATGTTCATCAATAGCCTGATCCTTTAGCTACATTATACCATTTCCTAATTATTGAGTTTGCTCCTCCAATTGGCAACAGAGAATTCAAATCAAAGAAATGGCTTCTAAAAATGGAGCTCTGTGATCTTAAAAAAATTGATACTTTTGCCAAGAAATTCAAAGAATTGGCATATGAAAGTAAAAGCTTTGGATCTACCAAGATCAAGTTAAAATTTTTGCATGCTTTGACTTATAATCTCATTGATAGAGTCATTTCTTACATAGATCTCAAAAATCTCACCATTGAAGATCTATCTCTTTCAGATGTTATTGACTTCGCTAAATAATAGGCCATGTAATTAGTCTCTAAGAATAAAACTATCCAAAAGCTTACCAAGCATCACACATCCCAAATTGCTCTTATTTTCCCTGAAACAACCCCATTTGGCTGTCAGCCATTCATCCAACCTCGAAAGCAGCAAAAGCAGTGCCATAAACACTTTTCTTTTAAGCACCACTCTTTTTACCACAAACATTCTTATGATCCTCCTCACCATTTTCTCAAGAAACACTATACTCCACATCCTTAATCCAAGCAACTTATTTTCTATATTTCCAAAAAACATGGCCATATTGCCTCGCAATGCCATTGTAAAAACCCTATTGTTAAAGCCATTTTTACCTCTAATGCAGCTACATGGTGGGATATAGTTGAGTCTGATGAAGATCTTTACCTCCAGGATGACATCTATGAACCAATTCTAAATGATCTCCCCATCAAAGACTTCAAAGATGACAAAGATACAGATGCTCTTGAATCATTAGCTGATGATTTGGAGCAACTGCTCACTAATATGCAACAACCCTGGCATCATGATTATTCATAGCTAGCATATGATGCCCATGGCAACTTGTCTCATCACCATTAAGAAGTCCCAAAATGAGACACCAGACCAAGGACCAAAGGATACAATAGAGGACAAGGATCTACCATAGGGAGACAACCCTCTATGCCAAAGATACCACTGACTTTGCAAAGGCTCCAACATCCTCCTTTGCAATTTCAAAGCTCTTTCAAGCATAGTGCCTCTTGGATGAAGAATAAATTCACCTGTATAGAACCATCAAGAGAAATTCTAGCACCAATAATAGAGCCACAGTGGGATGTTTTGTTACCCACAGAGAATGAAGACAAGGATGAAGAAGTAGAAAGCTCTTTCTACTTAGACCAAGATTACTGCCCAGGTAAATATAGTAACCTTAAATAAGAAGAAGAAGAAGAAGAAGTCATTTAATTTGAGCAAGCTATTGCACAAGACCTAGAGAGACAAAAATTAGTATGTACTAGTATTCTTCCCTTAAAAAGTCCACAGCCAACTTACCTTACTCAGCTGATTAATGGAAAGTTTGCCCACTTCATAACTTTAGAAATAAATGGTAGACTAGTAGATGCACAAATAGATAATTAAAGGCTCAGGATTTCTCACCTTATATATGCAACTGAGCAATTCCCAAGTTCAATGGCCCAAATACTTGAACTAGTAATTCCTATTGAAATACAATTTCTAGGAGAAAAGATTAGAACCACTATTTGTTCTGACAACCCTTAGCAGTTTTGGTCCAAATCTATGCCTAAGATGGACATCAAGCTCATCAAAGGAAAACATATGAAGTTTGATAAAAAGATCTTAGTAATAGTGCATGATTACAATGATATGGAACTATAGATTAAGTAATTAAAAAATAATGGTTTGTATATAAAAATCAACCTCCCCTTATTGATGTTATGCTTTCATGGTAAATAAGCATTTACAACAAAAAAGAGGAAAGAAAAGAATGGTCATCAATTACAGACCATTGAATGCTATTATTTAACCTTTTCCATATCCAATTCTAGATAAAATCTATCTATTAGAGAAAGTAGCAACGTGCAAATATTTCTCCTAGTTTAATTGTAAGTCAGGCTTTTATCAGATTAGGGTCAAAGAAACTGATAGATAAAAGATAGCATTCAGCTGCCCATTCGGCCATTATCAGTGGACTGTTATGCCATTTGGCTTAATGAATGGTCAAAATTTTTATAAGCCCATATGGATAACATCTTTAAAGGCACATCAAAATTTTTGTGTGTATATATTGATGATATTCTAATTTTTAGTAATTCTCTTATTGACCATTACTCTCACCTCACAACATTCTTTGAGATGGTAGAAGATGTAGGAATTGTCTTCTCAGATACAAAAATTCAGCTCTGTAAGACTGAATTCAATTTCCTTAGAATGGTTATCGAAGATTCAAAACTACAAATCTAGCCACACAAAGAGAAAGTTATCACTTTTCTAGAAAAGTTGGACAAACCAAAGCTTCAAGCCTTTTTTGGATTATTGAATTATTTAAATAGCTTTTACCCTAACTCAGGGGAAGATAGGCTTATACTTCAAGAACTTCTCCAGAAAAGGAAAGCATTCCAATGGAAAGATGAACATATTGGTACTATCTAGAAATTCAAATCTAAAGTAATGCTACTTCTAGAACTTCATATCCCAAAATTAGATAAAATTCTTATTTACATTGATGCCTCTGACATTGCATGGGGAGGAGTACTTGTTTGTATATATGAAAATAATGAATTTATTTGTGAATTATCTAGTGGAGTGTTCAATACAGATGTTCTCAAGTGGGTCTCTTCTGATAAAGAGATTTATGTTGTAAATAAATGCTTAGAGAATTTTATGTTAAAACTTTTGCATCTACCACACTTTGTTGTAAACATTGATTATTCTAGATTTTTGACCTTTAGAGAAAAATATCATGGTCAAAAAGATGGTCACAGTAAATATATTAGATGACACACTTTCTTTAATCAATTTAACTTCTCTATAGAACATATTAAAGGTACTGACAATGTTACAGTAGACTGGCTCAACCAAAATCCACATGCTATATTAATGCATCAACCCATTCCTGGTTTTAATCTAACTAGAATCTACAACCAAGGGTTTGCCTCTTTGAACATTCTTGTTCAAGAACAGATCCTTAGATAAGGGTTGCATCTCAGATATAACTAGATTTCCTATGTATCAAGTCAAGATCTGTAGATGTCTTTAGCAGTATCTATTCAAGCAAATCATCATCAAAATAATGGTGTAATTATTATAGATAGATTAAATAGTAAATTTATGTTCCACCAGTTTGCTAAGTTACTAAAAGCTTTTTTATGGACATGGTTGGTAAAAATCAGGTCCTCACATAATGAACACCTTTATAGGTGGATAGCAAGATACAAGCCACACCATATCCATGAAGAAGAAAACCATGATCAAAACATAGTGGTTTATACAATCATTCGAAGACAGCTAGAATGGAAATCATACTTCTACATCACTCTTTGTTGTCATGCATGTGAAGCTCAACCCCAACACTTGCATCTTTCTAGTACATTCCAGATAAGGTGTCTTTTCCAGCTGATAAGTGAAGATGACTTACTAACTGAAGTGGAAGCAATGTTAGACCTATCAAGCTAGACATCCTCATCCAGTGTGTCTAATAGCATATCAATGTAGATTACTTTTGAGTTGTAAAGCATGATGGGACATGACACCACCTTGGCAAAGATTCTAGGCAGGACCTTTCAAATTATATAAATAAGACTCTCCTCTACTGAGTGATCATCAAAAAATTTCTAAGCATTTAGAAATCTAGTAGCTTTGTTCAAAAAGTATGCTCTTCTCTTGACCTTCTTGAAGGATCTTGAGAATCAAAAATTTAAACAAATATTTGTATAAAAAGTGTAGTAGTTTTTTTTGAGTGTTAATATGAAGTCATAGCCATTTGGCCCCTACCTATTGTCATGGGTTTTATTTTAACTACTACTATCAGAAGGACTATCAAAATCAAAAGGATTATCAAGAGGAAGCATCTGTTAATGTAAAAAGATTGGTATCAAAGCTTCAGTGATCTTCTATTGAATACATTTGTAAGAATTTCCTATAAGACTTTTAAGTTTCCTTGCTTTGAAAAACTCTTTGGTAAATAGTTATTGCATTGAGTCCCTAGCCATTATTAATTGTTATAGGCCCCTTTACTCTACATATTTGTTTCCCTGACTAGAATTTTCTGGCTTACTAGAACCTTAACCTCTTATCAATGGAATTTGGTAAATCCTAGATGTCTTCTACCATAGAAATTCTTAGTGAATATGAATTAGAAGGAATGTATGAACTTCCTCCTTTTTTTCTTGAACAGTTATCTGAATGTCCTGACATAGAGATTCCAAAAGAAAATCTTGAAAAGGAAAATAGCCTCTATAAACCTCCGACTATTAAGGCTTCTTATGTCTATAAGAAATTTGAGATTCTAAAGTCTAAGTTTGATTATAAGTCTACCTATTTGTCTTTTGTTAAATGAAGAATCAAATCTTTTGAACTCAACCTGAGTTATAATCCCAAAAGAAATTTTCAAAAAAATTTGTTGTCTTTGTTACCTGAACCTAAGATTAGCTATATCAGATTTCATGAAGATGTCAAGTTTGTTCATTTTGGTCTTATCCATATCCACATTACTCCATTGATTTATAGTAATATAAAATTTGTTATGTATCTAGCTTTGTGTGATAGATTCTAAGTCAGATTTAAACATGCCTTTCAATTATCAAGCCTTGGCTGCCTAAATGATGAAGTTATTTGTTTTGTGTTTTGTCCAAACTACTCTGTCGCAGTCCATGATCGAGGATGTAAAGAATTTAAATTTGGATCATTAGATTATTAGGGTTTGTTCACCTCTCTATTTGCTTTAGATATGTTTGTAGAGTTTAAATATGCCTCTATAAATATCTCTATTATATATAGTATGACTAATACAAACCACCCCAAAAGCTTAGAAAATTTACTTTATACCCGCAGACTTAGTGGAACTGTCTAATTGTAAAAAGGCCATATTGAATCTATCAAAATTTCTTTTGACTAGAAACTTGATTGGTTAAAAAATGTTTCCCCAAAAATGAAAGGATAAGCCACTGTGCATAAGAGTGATGGTAAAAGCATCAATATTCTTCCAAGATCCCTTTAGATGAGAGACTTGACTGGTTAATTTTGGTTCTAGTTTTAAACCTCATAAGAAACATCCCAGTACTTCTATGATGCAAAGAATGTATTTCCAACTCCAGCCATGGTACCTAAATATAGATGACCTTCTAAATCCATTAAATGAAATATCTGCCTAATGTAACTCAATGAGATTTATCACAGTCAGCACCCATTTAGATCCATTAGGTACTACAGTCTTTGCTTCAAATTTTTTTTGAGAGATTATTACCCAATGGTGGGATTCAATGATAGAGAAGAGCAACATGAGCATGTTCATCATCAGCCTAATCCTTTAGATACATTATACCATTTACTAATTAGTGAGTTTGCTCTTCCAATTAGCAACAGAGAATTGGAATCAAAGAAATGGCTTTTAAAGATGGATCTCTGTGATCTTAAACAATTTGATTCTTTTGCCAAGTAATTCATATAATTGGCATATGAAAGTAAAAGCTTTGGATCTACTAAGATCAAGCTAAAAATTATTGCATGCTTTGCCTTATAATATCATTGATAGAGTAATTGCTTACATAGGTCTCAAAAATATCACCATTGGAGATCTATCTCTTTCTGATGTTATTGACTTTGCTAAATAATAGGCCATGCAATTAGTCTCTGAGACCAAAACTATCCAAAATCTTACCAAGCATCAAGCATCCCAAATTGCTCTTGTTTTCCCTAGAATAGCCCCATTTAGTTGTCGGCCATTCGTCAAACCTCACAAGCAAAAAAAATAGTGCCGTGAACACCTTTCTTTTAAGCACTACTCTTTTCCCTACAAACATTCTTATGCTCCTCCTCACCATTTTATTAATAAATGTCATACTCCACATCCTCAATCCAAGCAAGCTATTTTCTATATTTGTAGAAAACTTGGCCATTTTGCCCCGTAATGCCATTGTAAAAAATCTACTGTTAAAGCCATTTTCACCTCCAATGAAGGCATGTGGTGGGATATAGTTGAGTTCGATGAAGATATTTACATTCAAGATGACATCTATGAACCAATTCTAGATGATCTCCCCATCGAAGACTTAAGATGACAAAGATGTAGATGCTCTTGAATCATTAGTTGATGATTTGGAACAATCGTTCACTAATATGCAATGGCACTAGCATCATGATTATTCATAGCTACCATATGAAGCACATGGCAACTGGTCTTGTCACCACTAAGAAGTCCTAGAATAAGACACCAAACCAATGACCAGAGGATACAATAGATGATAAAGTTATACTAGAGGGAGACAACCCTCTATGCCAAAGATACCACTGACTTTGCAAAGGCCCCGACATACTCTTTTATAATTTCAAAGCTCTTTCAAGCCCAGTGACTCTTGGATGAAGAATAAATTCACCTGTATAGAACCACTAAGAGAAATTCCAGCACCAAAAATAGAGCCACAATGGGATATTTTTATACCCACAAAAAATGAAGACAAGGATAAAGAAGTAGAAAGCTCTTTCTAATTAGACCAAGATTATTGCCCAGGTGAATGTAGTAACCTTAAAGAAGAAGAAGAAGAAGTCATCTACTCTGAGCAACCTACTGTATAAGACACAGGGAGACACAAATTGGTATGTTCTAGTATTCCTCAATTAAAAATTCCATAGCCAACTTACCTTACTCAATTGATTAATGAAAAGTTTGCCTAGTTCATAACTTTAGAAATAAATGGTAGACTAGTAGATACATAAAAAGATACTGGAGCTTCTCTCTCTTTTTCAAAATCATAGATCATCTATGATTGGAAGACATTAGATGAAACTATGATTTATAAAAGCCTAGATTTCCAAGGGAACAATTTTGCTTGTAATAATTGTAAGCACCAACAAACCCTTAGGAGCTAAGATAAAATCTTCTAGTGTGATTTCTTTGCCTTAGATAGGATTCCTATAGATATTCTACTAGGCGGTGCTTTTATTGACAAATACTCACCTTATGGTTCTATCACTAAGAGTATCATGTTCACCATATATAATGAAAGGCTCAGGATTCCTCGCCTTATATATGCAGCTGAGAAATTCCCAAGTTCAATGGCCCAAATACCAAAACTAATAATTCCTGCTAAAATATAATTTCTAGGAGAAAAGATTAGAACCACTATCTAATCTGACAACCTTTAGTAGTTTGGTCCAAATCTATACTTGAGATGGACATCAAGCTCATCGAAGGAAAACATGTGAAGATTTGGGAAAAGATCCCAATACCAACGCAGGATTACAACGATATGGAACTATAGATAAAGGAATTAGAAAATAATGGTTTCGTAGAAAAATCAACCTCTCCTTATTATTGTTATGATTTATGGTAAATAAGCATTCAAAATAGAAAAGAGAAAAAAAATAATGGTCATCAATTACAGACCATTGAATGCCATTACTCTCACCTTGCAACATTCTTTAAGATGGCAGAAGATGCAAGAATTATCTTATTAGACACAAAAATTCAGCTCTACAATATTGAATGAAATTTCCTTGGAATGGTTATTCAAGATTCAAAACTACGAATCTAGCCACACATCAAAGAGAAAGTCATCAGTTTTCCAAAAAAGTTAGACAAACTAAACCTTCAAGCCTTTTCGGGATTATTGAATTATTCAAATAGCTTTTACCTTAACTCTGGTGAAGATAGGTTTATACTTCAAGAAATTATCTAGAAAAGGAAAGCAATCCAATGGAAGGATGAACATTACTACTACTATCCAAACAATCAAATCTAAAGTAGCACTACTTCCAGAACTTCATATCCCAAAATTAGATAAAATTTTGGTTTACACTAATACCTCTGACATTGCATGGTGAGAAGTACTTGTTTGTATTTATGAAAATAAAGAATTCATTTGTAAATTCTCTAGTGCAGTGTTCAATACAAATGTTCTCAAGTGGATCTCTTTTGATAAAGAGATTTACACTATAAAGAAAAGATTAGAGAAGTTTATGTTAAAACTTTTGCATCTACTACACTTGTAAAAATTGATTGTACTAGATTTCTGACCTTTAGAGAAAAAGATCATGGTCAGAAAGATGGCCACAGTAAATATATTAAATGATAGGCTTTCTTTAATCAATTTAACTTCTCTATAGAACATATTAAAGGTATTGACAATATTATAGTAGACTGGCTCAACCAAAATCTACCTACTTCATTAATGCATCAACCCATTCTTGGTTTTAATCTAACCAAAATCTACAAGTAAGGGTTTGCCTCCTTGAACATTCTTGTTCAAGAACAGAACCTCAGAGAAGGGTTACATCTGAGATATACCCAAATTTCCTATGTAGTAGGACAAGATCTATAGATATCTTCAGCAACATTTATTCAAGCAAACTATCTTCAAAATACTAGTGTAATTATTATACAAAGATTAAATAGTGAATTTATATTCCACCAGTTTACTAAGTTACTAAAACTTCCTTTATGGACATGGCTGGTAAAAATTAGGTCCTCACATAATGAATGCCTGTATAGGTGGATAGAAAGATATTGACCACACTGTATCCATGAAGAAGAAAACCATAATCAAGACACAGTGGTTCATAGAATCATACGAAGATAGCTAGAATGGGAATCATACTTCTACATCACTCCTCATTATCATGCATGTGAAGCTGGACCCAACACTAGCATCTCTCTAGTACATTCTAGCTAAGGCATCTTTTCCAGTCGATAAGTGAAGATGATTTACTGACTAAAGTGGAAGTAATGTTGGACCCACCAAGCCAGACATCCTCATCCATCGTGTCTAACAACATATCATTGTAGATTACTTTTGAGCTATAAAGTATGATGGGACATGACACCACCTTGTCAAATATTCCAGGTAGGGCCTTCCAAACGCTATATATAACACTCTCCTCTATTGAGTGATCATCAAAAAATTTCTAAACATTTAGAAATCTAATAGCTTTGTTTAAAAAGTATGCTCTTATCTTTCCATTTTTGAAGGATCCTAAGAATTAGAAATTCAAAAAACTATTTCTATAAAGAGTGTAATAGTTTTGTTTGAGTGTTAATATGAAGTCATAGCCATTCGGCCCTTGCCTACTATCATGGGTTTTATTTTAACTACTGCTATCAAAAGGACTATCAAAATTAGAAGGATTATCAAGAGGAAGCATCTATTGACATAAAAAGATTTTTATCAGAGCCTCAGTGATCTTCTATTGAATACATCTGTAAGAATTTATTGTAAGACTTTTTAAGTATCTTTGCTTTGAAAAGTTCTTTGGTAAATAGTTATTGCATCGAGTCCCTAGCTGTTATTAATTGTCATGGGCCCCTTTAATCTGCATCTTTGTTTTCTTGACCAAAATTTTATCACTTACCATAACCTTAACCTCTTATCAATGGAATTTTGTAAATACCAGATGTCTTCTACCATAGAAATTCTCAATGAATATCAATTAGAAGGAATGTATGAACTTCTTCCTTTTGTTCCTGAATAGTTATTTGAATGTCTTGACATAGAAATTACAGAAAAAAATCTTGAAAAGGAAAATAGGATCTATAAAACTCTGGATATTAAGGCTTCTCATGTCTATAATAAATCTAAGCTTCTAAAGTCTAAGTTTACTTATAAGTCTACCTATTTGTCTTTTGTTAAACCAAGAATCAAATCTGTTGAACTCACCATGAGTTATAAGCTCAAATGAAATTTTCAAACAAGTTTGTTATCTTTGTTACCTGAACCTGAGATTAGCTATATCAGATCTCATGAAGATGTCAAGTTTGTTCATTTTGGTTTTATTCGTATCCAAATTACTCTATTGATTCTTGGTAATATAAAACCTGTTATATATCTAAGTTTGTGTGATAGATGCCAAGTCAGATTTAAACATGCCTTTCAATTATCAAGCCTTGGCCACCTAAATTATGAATTTATTTGTCTTGAGTTTTGTCTAAACCTCTCTGTCATAGTTTGTGATTGAGGATGTAAAGAAGTTAACTTTGGATCATTAGATTGTTGGGGTTTGTTCACCTATCTGTTTGGTTTAGATATGTTTGGAGAGTTTAAATATGCCTTTATAAATATCTCTATTGTATATAGTATGAATAATAAAAACCACCCCAAAATTCTAAAAAATTTACCTTATGCCCACAGAATTAGTGGAACTATCCAATTGCAAGAAGGCCATATCAAATTTGTCAAAATTCCTTCAGAATAGAAATTTGACTAGTTAAAAAATGTTTCCCCAAAAATGAAAGGACAAGACACTATGCATAAGAGTGATGTTAAAACCATCAATATTCTTCCAAGATCATTTTGTTAGGGTGTGGAGCTAAAAGCTTCACCAGGTTGCAAACATGGAGGAGGGTGCTGAGAGCAGAGAAACTAGCGTCAGTCTAATCAATCGACATCAGTCATATCCAGTGAAGACAGAAACCAACATCAGTTAGTAGTCAGCCAATGTCGATCATCTCCAGACAGATAGGGACCGATGTCAATCGCATGTGCATTCCAAAACTATTAGTTACATGAATAGTTAGTTTGTTGAACAGCCAGTTTGCATGTTAAAGGTTAATTTTAGTCTTGAGTTGCATGTATAATTATGGTAATTAAGAAGTCTAATTATTTTTTGCATGAGGTCTATTTAAGAGATCCATGGGGCTGTATTGTAATCAAGGACAAGGAAGAGATCCTTCCAATTGTAAGATCAGTTGATCTGCAGGTTGTACAAGATCAAGTTGAAGATCTACATGGTAAGTAAGGTCATCGATTTGTAGGTTGTTGCAAGATTGAGGAGATTACTTGGAGTACATAGAGTACTTGGTACTGGTAGTATTTGTTACTGGCTGGTTGGAGGTGAACAACAACTCTATGTTTGAGTTGATTGTTGTGACCTTAATTGAGAGAGAGAACTCTTGATTGAGAATTACTAGAAGTCCTAGAGGTTTGGGAAGCCTCAGAGGTGTGAGAAGAGTGTGGCATATTCTTGATTGTATTTTCTTTATGGATGAGTTGAATACAAGATTGTATTGTCTCTCAAGTTCTGTGCTATTTCTAGTTACTTGTTACTTCTAGTTTAAATTCTGTGTTTAGTTGCTTATACAAAGTAATCAATTGTGCTTCTAATCCTAACAAAGTGGTATCAGAGCCAGGGTGTTGGTTTGGTGGACAGGTTTATCAAAGCCAAGTTGTTGGTTCGGTGTAGGTTCATAGAGCCAAGTTGCAGGGAGCAGGTGTTTGTTTTGATTACAGGTCACTCACAGGGGTTTCTGTTCGAGTGGGAGTATAGAAATGGCAGAAGAAAGTAAGCTAAGAATGGATAAATGCAATAGCACAAATTATCAATTATGCAGGATGTAGATAGAAGATTATCTATATCAGAAAGATCTTTACTTACCATTGGGTGGGGTTGCAAGCAAGCCCACAGATATGAAAGATGAAGAATGGAAGGTTCTTGATTGGAAGGCTCTAGGAACTATAAGGTTGAGCCTGGCATCGTCTATGATTTCCAACTTATCACAGGCTAAGACAATGGTGGAGTTAATGGAATCTTTGGCAAATTTATATGAAAAACCCTCATCTTTGAATAAGGTATTTTTTATGAATCACTTATTTAATTTGCAAATGTAGGAAGGTGGATCGCTACATAGTCATCTTAGTGATTTCCATGGATTAGTAAATCAGTTAGTTTTAGTCAATATTGTTTTTGATGATGAAATTAAAGCTCTCTTAATTTTGTGTTCCTTACTTGAAAGTTGGGATAGTTTGGTAATGGTAGTTAGTAATACTATGTCTACTTCAAATATCTTAAAAGTGGATGATGTTGTTAGTGTAATCTTGAATGAAGAAATTCCTAGGAAAAACACAGGTGAATCATTAGGGAATGCTTTGAGTGTTGAAAGCAGAAGAAAGCAAAGAGAGAAGATCGAGCAAGGGAAGTCAAAGAAAGGCAAGAGACCTAGATCCAAGCCTGGCAGAAAAATCTGCTGGCATTGTGGAAAGAAAGGGCATGTAAAGAGAAATTGTTGGTTGGTAGAAGATCAGCATGAAGGAAATGAAGAAGTAGATGTTCCAGATATTGTTGCATAGGGTGCTCTTGAATGTTCCTTGGATAAAGTGGAATCTTGGGTTTTATATTCTGGTGCCTCTTTCCATGCAACCCCAAATAGAGCATCTTTCCATGATTATGTCCAGGGAGACTTTGGAGAGATTTATTTAGGGGATGGTAAGCCTTGTCAAATGGTTGGGAAAGGGGAAGTGTGGCTGAAATTGTAGACAGGCAACACATGGGTGTTGAAGGAGGTCATGCATGTCCCAGTCCTGAAGTGAAATTTGATTTATGTAGGAAAGTTGGGTGATGAGAGATGCACAGTAACTCTCATAGTGGACTCTTGGAAAGTTACCAAGGGTGCACTTGTTTCAGCAAGAGATAAGAAAGTAGGTACTCTTTATCTATCTACTTGTATTAATGATTCTCCTTCTGGTTTATCTACTTCAGCTGTAGATTTGAAGATATGGCTTCATAGACTTGGTCACATGAATAAGAAGGGGATGCATGTTCTTGACTCAAAAAGTAAGAGTTCAAATCCAAGAGGCATAGATCGAGATTTTTGTAAGCAACAAAAGAAAGTAAGGTTTCTGGATACACATGCTACAAGAAAGGATTGAGTTTATTGCACAAAGAAGAAATCTAATGTTTTTGACAAGAACAAGAAAGCCTTGGGTTTTATGGAGAAGATGATGGACAGATTTCAGTCACAGGGGCTGAATAATTCTAAGCAGGGCAGTTTGAACAAGGTTTTGATTCAAAGCAAGCTCGTGGGTAAAAAGTCATCACTTACAAGAAAACACAGGTACTAGCAACGGTCAGGAAGAACTGATGTCGGTAGATAGGTGGACACTGGCATTGATCAAAGAATCGATGTCGACAGATAGGACACTGGCATTGGTCAAGGAACCAACGTCGGTGATTAGGAGGATTTGACATCGGTCATGTGCAGACCAGGGTCGACCAAAAAATAAATTTTGGGTAGACGGCAAGCTGTCAAGGGGTCTCAAATGCCCATAAGGAGGTCTGAAAGGGTAAGTAAGCCTCAAATTCGTTATTCCCCTTCTTTACACTACTTGTTGCTCATTGATGTTCAAGAACTAGGAAGTTTTAAAGAAGCAGAGTAGGTAGAATTTAGGAAACAGTGGGATCATGGCATGGATGAGGAAGTTGATTCCTTGGGAGAGAACCAAATAGGAGGTTTGGTAGAGTTTCCAACTGAGTTAAAGAAGAGAAATAATAGACATGTGAGATGAAAGGCCAGGGTATATGGTCTTGAGAAAGCTGCAGGACAATGGAGGTTTGACAAGTGTATGACAAAGCATGGCTTTAGTCAATGTCAGTGTGACCATTGTGGTTTCTTTACCATATTGGATAATATTAGCTACATTATCCTATTACTATATGTAGTGTGTATGCTTGTTACAGGGTCACACATGCAAGGAGTTGCTGAGCTAAAGGTAAAGTTAGTTCAGAGGTGTGTCATGAAGAATTTTGGAGCAGCAAAATTATTTGGCATGAGTATTCTTAGAGATAGGGAAGATCAAAGGTTGATGTTGTCTCAGAATGATTGTGTGAATTTAGTGTAGGATGCAGAATGGCAAGCGTACCTATGGATGGATAGTTCACAGAATAGGGTCCCCAGTCACATGATGAGGTTGAGTACATGTGTACTCCCTAATTTTGCCCAAGCAGTGGGTGCTATCAGAAAGTTTGTGGTCAACCTAAGAAAGAAACATTGGAGAGAAGTTCAGTGGATTCTCAGGTATCTGAGAGGGACTAGTAGCAGGTCAACATGCTATGCAGGGTCAAGCACTTCGGATATGGTAGGTTACTTGGATGACAGGTGGAGCATCATAGGTTGTGTGATGGTTGGTCTTCAAGATTTAGCTTGGAGAGGGATACAAGCCAAAAAACAAAATTAGATGATGTATAAGTACAAGTACAGGTGCAACTATTTATCTCTAAGTGGGAGATTGTTAGGGTGTGGAGCTAAAAGCTTCACCAAGTTGCAAACATGGAAGAGGGTGCTGAGAGCAGAGAAATCAGCATCGGTCTGATCAATCGATGTCGATCATATCCAATGAACATAGAAACCAACATCGGTCAGTAGTCAGCTAACGTCGGTCATCTCCAAATAGACAGGGACCAACATCAGTCTCCTATGCATTCCAGAACTATTAGTTACATGAATAGTTAGTTTGTTGAATGTCCAGTTTACATGTTAAAGGCTAATTTTAGTCTTGAGTTGCATGTCTAATTATTGTAATTAGGAAGTCTAATTATTGTTTGCATGAGGTCTATTTAAGAGACCCATGGGGTTGTACTATAATCAAGGACAAGGAAGAGATCCTTCCAATTGTAAGATCAGTTGATCTGCATGTTGTGCAAGATCAGGTTGAAGATATACATGATAAGTAAGGTCATTGATTTGTGGGTTGTTGCAAGATCAAGGAGATCTACTTGGAGTACATGGAGTACTTGGTACTGGTAGTATTTGTTACTGACTGGTTAGAGGTGAATAACAACTCTATGTTTGAGTTGATTGTTGTGACCGTAATTGAGAGAGAGAACTCTTGATTGAGAATTACTAGAAGTCGTAGAGGTGTGAGAAGAGTGTGGCATCTTCTTGATTGTATTTTCTTTCTGAATGAGTTGAATACAAGATTGTATTGTCTCTCAAGTTCTGTGCTGTTTCTAGTTACTTATTACTTTTGGTTTAAATTCCGTGTTTAGTTGCTTATACAAAGTAATCAATTGTGCTTCTAATCCTAACAAAGTGGTATCAAAGCTTTATGTTCTAGATTCCTGACACATTTTTTGTTAATAATTCTTCTATTCTTTCTCCTTCTAGACCCTCTACCTCTTCTTCTAGGAGAGCTATCAAAATAGGTCACATTTTAGTAGAAGATGAAGAGATCAATCAAGGACCTGATCCAAAATATCAGTTACTTTGTACTTTCATGAATCTTCCAAGAGAAGATAATTTAGAATTCTATACAAAAAATAAAGTTAGTTTGTATAAAGGTGGAAGGCGGCCTCCACATAAAGGAATGTATAAGAAGCCAAAAGGACTTGTATAGTATTTTTTTGCTGCATTCCAAGGAGATGTAGAACCATCAAATGAGTTCAAGCATAGAAACTACATTTCTATATTTAATTCTTATCTCTCTAAAAATATTGATGATCTTTGTAAAGATATTTTATACATCAAACATAGTTTAGATAAGCTAAATATTCTTTAAGACAATACCAACCAAGTCTGTACAAATATACAAAACCAATTGTCTTCTATTGATACTAAATTGGTAGCATTAGATGAGAGCCTTGACTGGTTAGTCAAGCAAGATCAAGAAGCTGAAGGTGAAGTCCTAGCATTAACATAGGAGGTTAATTTTGGTTCTAGTTTTAAAACTCATAAGAAACATCCCAGTACTTATATAATGCAAAGAACCCATGTCCAACTCCAACCATGGTACCTAAATATAGATGATCTGCTAAATCCATTAAATCAAATGTCTGCTTAGTGTAACTCCATGAGAGTTATCACAGTCAATGCCCATTTAGATCCAGTGGGTACTATAGTCTTTGCTTCAAAATTATTTTGGGGGATTATTACCCAATGGTGGGATTCAATGACAGAGAATGAACATGAGCGTGTTCATCATCAACCTAATCCTTTAGCTACCTTATACCATTTACTAATTAATGAGTTTGTTCCTCCAATTGGCAACAGAGAATTGGAATCAAACAAATGGCTTCTAAAGATGGAGCTCTGTGATCTTAAACAGTTTGATAATTTTTCCAAGCAATTCAGAGAATTAACATATGAAAATAAAAGCTTTAGATCTGCTAAGATCAAGTTAAATTTTTTGCATGCTTTGCCTTATAATCTCATTAATGGAGTCATTACTTACATATATCTCAAAAATATCACCATTGAGGATCTAAAACAATAGATCATGTAATTAGTCTTTGAGACTAAAACTATCCAAAAGCTTACCAAGCATCAAACATCCCAAATTGCTCTTATTTTCCCTGAAACAACCCCATTTGGCTATCGACCATTCATCCATCCTTGCAAGCAACAAAAGTAGTGCCACAAACACCTTTCTTTTAAGTGTCGCTCTTTCCCCGCAAACATTATTATGCTTCTCCTCACCATTTTCTTAAAAAATGATGTACTCCACATCCTCAATCCAAGCAACCCATTTGCTATATTTGCAAAAAACTTGGCCATATTGCCCCACAATGCCATTGTAATAACTCTATTTTTAAAACCATTTTCACCTCTAATGCAGCTGCATGGTGGGATATAGTCAAGTTTGATAAAGATCTTTACCTTCAGGATGACATCTATGAACCATTTCTAGATGATTTCCACATCAAAGAATTTGAAGATGAAGATGTAGATGCTCTCAAATCATTAGCTAATGATTTGGAACAACCGCTCACTAATATACAATGGCCCTAGCATCATGATTATTCACAGCTACCATATGAAGCACATGGCAACTAGTCTCATCATCACTAAGAAGTCTTAGAATGAGACACCAGACTAAGGACTAGAGGATAAAATAGAGGACAAGGATCTACCTGAGGGAGACAACCCTCTATGATAAAGATACCACTAACTTTGCAAAGGCCCCAACATCCTCCTTTGAAATTTCAAATCTCTTTCAAGCCCAGTGCCTCTTGGATGAAGAATAAATTCACCTATATAGAACCACCAAGAGAAATTATAGCACCAACAATAGAGCCACAGTGGGATGTTTTTTTACCCATATAAAATGAAGACAAGGATGAAGAAGTAGAAAGCTCTTTCTAATTAGACCTAGATTACTGCCCATGGGAATGCAATAACCTTAAAGAAGAAGAAGAAGAATTCATCTACTCTGACAAGGCTATTGTAGAAGACCTAGGGAGACAAAAATTGGTATGTACTAGTATTCCTCCCTTAGAAATTCCATAGACAGCTTACCTTACTCAGTTGATTAATGGAAAGTTTTCCCTATTCATAAATTTAGAAATAAATGGTAGACTAGTAGATGCACAAATAGATAATTAAAGGCTCAAGATTTCTCGCCTTATAAATGCAACTGAGCAATTCCCAAGTTCAATGGCCCAAATACCTAAACTACTAATTCCTACTAAAATACAATTTCTAGAAGAAAATATTAGAACCACTATCTATTTTGGCAACCATCAGCAATTCTGGTCCAAATCGATGCATGAGATGGACATCAAACTCATCAAAGGAAAACATATGAAGTTTGGAAAAAATATCCCAATACCAGTGCAATATTACAATGATATGAAACTACAAATTAAGGAATTAGAAAATAATGGTTTCATAGAAAAATCAATCTCTCCTTATCGCTGTTATGCTTTCATGGTAAATAAGAATTTAGAATAGAAAAGATGAAAGAAAAGAATGGTCATCAATTACAAACCATTGAATGCCATTACTCAACCTTTTCCATATCCAACTCTAGATAAAATCTATCTATTGGAGAAAGTAGCAACATGCAAATATTTTTCCCAGTTTGATTGCAAGTCAAGGTTTATCAGATTAGGATCAAAGAAACCGATAGAGAAAAGATAGCATTTAGCTGCCCATTCAGCCATTATCAGTGGACTATTATGCCATTTGATTTAATGAATGATCCAACATTTTATCAAGCCCATATGGATAATATTTTTAAAGGCACATCAAAAATTTTGTGTATATATTGATGATATTCTATTTTTTAGTAATTCTTTTGCTGACCATTACTCTCACCTCACACCATTCTTTGAGATGGCAGAAGATGTAGGAATTGTCTTATCAGACACAAAAATTCAGCTCTACAAGATTGAATGCAATTTTCTTGGAATGGTTATCCAAGATTCAAAAATACAAATCCAGCCACACATCAAAGATAAAGTCATCAATTTTCTAGAAAAGTTAGACAAATCAAAGCTTCAAGCCTTTTTGGGATTATTGAATTATTTAAATAGCTTTTACCCTAACTCTGGTGAAGATAGGTTTATACTTCAAGAACTTCTCCAGAAAAGGAAAGCATTCCAATGGAAGGATGAACATACTACTGATGTCTAAAAAATCAAATCTAAAGTAGTGCTACTTCTAGAAATTCATATCCCAAAATTAGATAAAATTCTGGTTTACACTGATGCCTCTGACATTGCATGGGGAGGAGTACTTGTTTGTATATATGAAAATAATTTTTTTTTGTGAATTCTCTAGTGGAGTGTTTAGTACAGATATTCTCAAGTGGATCTGTTCTGATAAAGAGATTTACGCTGTAAAGAAATTCTTAGATAAATTTATGTTAAAACTTTTGCATCTGCCACACTTTGTTGTAAAAATTGATTGTACTAGATTTCTAACCTTTAGAGAAAAAGATCATGGTTAGAAAGATGGTCGCGATAAATATATTAGATGGCAAGCTTTTTATAATTAATTTAACTTCTATGTAGAACATATTAAAGGTACTTAAAAATGTTACAATAGACTGGCTCAGCCTAAATCCACATGCTACATTAATGCATCAACCCATTCCTAGTTTTAATCTAACCAAAATCTACAACCAATGATTTGCCTCCTTGAATATTCTTGTTCAAGAATAGATCCTCAGAGAAGGGTTGCATCTGAGATATACCTAGATTTCTTATGCAACAGGATAATATCTACAGATGTCTTCCGTCATCAACATATTGGTGTAATTATTATAGAAATATTAAATAGTGAATTTTTATTCCACCAATTTACTGAGTTACTAAAATGTCTTTTATGGAAACTGCTAGTAAAAATTAGGTCCTCACATAATGAATACATGTATACATGGATAGCAAGATATGGACCACACTATATCTATGAAGAAGAAAACCATGATCAAGATAGTGGTTCATACAATCATTCGAAGACAACTAGAATGGGAATCATACTTCTACATCACTCCTCACTGTCATGCATGTGAAGCTGGACCCTTGCAATAGCATCTTTCCAATACATTCTAGCTAAGGTGTCTTTTCTAGTCGATAAGTGAAGATGATTTGCTAACTGAAGTAGAAAAAATGTTGGACCCACCAAGCTAGACATCCTCATCCAGCATATCTAATAACATATCACTATAGACTACTTTTGAGCTGTAAAGCATGATGGGACATGACACTGCCTTGGCAAAGATTCCAGGCAGGACCTTCCAAAAGCTATAAATAAGACTCTCTTCTATTGAGTGATCATCAAAAAATTTCTAAGCATTTATAAATCTAGTATATTTGTTTAAAAAGTATGCTCTTCTCTTGCCATTTTTGAAGGATTTTGAGAATTAAAAATTTGAAGAAATATTTATATAAAAAGTGTAATAGTTTTGTTTGAGTGTTAATATGAAGCCTAGCCATTCGGCCCCTGCCTACTGTCGTGGGTTTTCCTTATAATAATAATAATAATAATAATAATAATAATAATAATAATAATAATAATAATAATAATAATATGGAATGTTTTCATCCTCCTTCATTCTCAGAGTTTCAAACTACCTTTGGTAGATTTATAACTTTGCCAAATTGACTTTGGTGTATCCTTCATAAATGGTCTAAAACTTGTCCCAAATCCCTTCGTCTATATCACAATGCATGACCTTTACAAATTATGCCTCTGAAAGACCATTAAGAGTTGTTCTCACTAACCTTCTTATCTATTACATCAGTTGGTGGTGTAGAAGGTGGAGTGAATCCATCAAAAATAGATTTACATATGTCATATCCTAAGGACATTAGACAAGTATTCATTATAATGCTCCAAAATTTATAGATAGTCCCACTAAAGAGAGGATCCTTATTGGCTGAGAAACCTCCTTTTACCTAATGACTAGACATGCTTGTGCTTCTAGGATCTCCTTTAAGCTATCAACCCTGCTTGAAAGGACATGCTATGATACTAATTATTGGAAGCACATTAATTTAGGGGAGATGAAATAGTGTACCATTTTTTTCTCAATTATAACCAATCATTCATGAACTATGAAATCAACATTGAGATATAGTAATGCATAAACTCTATTCACATGAGCATGACATAAGCAAATACACATATGAGTGGAAAGCATTTAAGGTGAATAAAAACCACTGTGATCCCTAAAAATAGACTATAGTATTATAAAAAAATATCAAATTATGTTGAACACTAACTTAATTTGGAGCACCAACCCCAATGAAGTCAAGCACCCACTTGACTTGGCTTTAACAAGCACCTACATGCAAAGAAGCACCAATTCCTGATGTGACTCAAATCTAACTTAATAAAATCATGTATTTTGATCACCAAACCTCTACTATGATTTTATGGTCTCATTTCAATACATCCTTTTTCTCTACCAAGCAATATTTTATTCACTTATATTGTATACATACATATAGGCCTAAAATGCCTTGTATATATACAACTTTCATGGTTACACACCACTTGCTCAGACACACACCTTAAAAATCTTGGGTAGGTCATAAAATAGGTCTTATAACATCTTATTAACATGATTCAAACAAAATTTAGACCCATTTTGGTTTGCAACAACTCAGTTAGGCCTCATTTCTCTTTTAGGTCTTATGGAGACTTAATTGCATTAGGTATATCCTCTTAGCATTAAATCTTGATCCTCTTAGATCTAGATGGCCTTATCCAAAAATAAAAATCTATTTAATAACTTATGTAATAACTTATATTTACCATCTCCATGCTTGGTTAGACCTATATCCTTTGATCATACCAGGAAATCTCTTTTAAGATAAATTATCCTATTAGGCTCATGTACCTCAAACGTTGGTCTTGAAAAAATGAAGATTAAACACCCTTAAGATACTAAAATATAAAAAATGAAACATGTAGAAATTTTTTTCATAACCTCAATTTAATCACCAAATGATTGAAACACTTTCACTTAGAAGATAAAGGATCAATAACATCTTTGTAACTTACTCAGAACTGGCAATTTACCTCAAAGATCAGTCATGGTGACTTAGACCTCTAACACCTATGTAGAAAATTTTCATGACTCTTGATGCATGTAAATTGTCTTATGAGATATCAAAATCATCCTTAGATATAAAAATCATATGGTCTAATGGCAAAAATTGTTCTTGTAGACCAATTTCTTGACCTTATATCACACAATCTTATTTGAACTAGACAGGGCATTTTGTAAGCATCATTTTCACCATATTCATTGACCTTAAAAAAATATTTCAAGCATGAACATGACTTATTATTCATAAATAAACTCTTCATGTACTTTTTTCATCAATCTAACATGCTCAAACCCTAAAATCTATCTTCACATCTTTGTTTGGGTTGTGCACTATTTGCATCGTTAGGTTTGTTTGTGACTGGCTAACTTGGATGACCAAATTATAAAATTTAAAGGCTAGAACATATCCATAAATCATAATTTTAATGAGAAATGAGTCTCTATATTCTTCTCCCATCAATTTACTTTTTTGACCAATACAACTTTTGAGAGTTACAATAATTTCTTGACAAATAAGCTTGTATCTATGCATTTTCTCTCTCATCTGACTAACCACCACCACCTAGAGGTACCTAGGGGATTTGAATACATGATACAATAGTTTATCTATACATTTTAATACATCCTAATCTTATTTGAACAAGATCTTTCACATTGGGTCTTTATTATGGTTTTAGAGAGGTTTAACACATGTTTTGGTGTTAACGATTGTTCATAAAGAAATACCTTTTTAATATAAAACTAATGCTTGAAAATATTAGATAGGACCATTCCTCATATCTCCTCAATAAATTAAATTCCCATGCATAGGATAAACATGACAAAAAATGTTTGAAAGTTATTCTTGGGTATTAAGACCTTATTCTATGAACTCAAGAAGGCCTAAAACATCGATTCACACATTTTCCTTCAAACCATGACCTCAAACTTTGTGAAAATTCCTAAAACAACTCATCTCACCTTTGTCCATGATCACATATGCATACTTTCCTTAAAATATGATCTTCATACATCATTAGGCTAGGCAGGGTCTAAGAGAGGTATATGTGTAGGCTTACTCTGAAGGTCCTACCCCTATAGGCTCACCCTGAAACTCTCATGAATGATTTAGTGATTCATATACATTCTCAAATAGTTCCACACAACCCTCATAAGCCTGTGTTCATTTATTTTCATGCTCATACCTCTTCATGTAATGACTAGTCTTCCTATGTACTTTGACATCAATGACATGTACCTTCACACAAACATATATTAGTTACCATATAATTATCTAATTCACTTTCTCTCAAGAAATCAATCTCTCATGACAACATTCTCTCAATGCACCGTTGACATATATATATATATATATATATATATATATATATATATATATATATATATATATATATATATATATATATATATATATATATATATATATATTCAAATTAGTCAAAAATATAAAAATATTTAGCATTCACATGTTTACTAGATTCTTGGAATCTATATTTTTCACTTTATATTAGTAGATATCATATCATTTATATCCACATATATATTATGCATACTTGAGTGTGATATGGGAATACACTATACCCATGATACTTGCACATTCAGATGTTGGACCTCTCATCTTCCTGTGTGATATACTACATTGGGGCTATCTTCCTTCCTTGATCATGATCAAAGTAAGTTATATTATTTTATGATCAAATTTACATTACCATGTTGATATTATATGCTAAAGCTTACAAATGCCTATACTCATATTTACATCTCTCAAAATGTGTTTGATATTGCATGTTACTTGAACTTTTTACTAACACATATGCAGGGGATAGTATAATATCCTTATATTAGTTGCTTACACTTAATTTTTCATATGTCACTTCCTCAAGTGTCAATTTATTGCTTAACATTGTCTTGCTTGTGGAAAATTTGAATATATTCCTTTCTTGTTGGCACTTGTGCCAATGTATGTTGTTTTATTTTTCTATTTGGACATTTGAATATGTCATTCCTTTGAGTTTATGGCAATTGAATATGCCCATTTTTTTCAGTCTCTTTAGACTACTTTTATGTGACATTGAGTGCCCTTGTCTATGTGCTTGATTCTCCATTGAGCTTGTATTTTTATTTTCTAAACATGTCCATGATCTATATCATATATCTTAGGGACTTTTGTGATCACATACTTTAACCTTCATTGACATATCTACTTATACATGTGTTTCTATGATTTTTAGAGTTCACAAGGAAATACACAAGTAATAAAATATGGTTGACTATAATAATATAATATTCAAAATTCAATAGCATGTAGTATAATTAAAATAATTTACCCATTCTTACATATACAGTAAATATGGTACGTACAAAGCAACCAAGGGATAGAGATATCATATATTATTCAAATCTCTAATCTGGACTATGATAGTAATTTGGGATCATTATAGAATAGTATCTATACCTTGAGATCTAACCATTGTTTATTCTAATTTCTCTTTCCCTCTAGACAATTATGTCAACTAGGGACTGTTTCGTCATTGTAGGCATCTTTCTCTGATGCAAGTGTCCAATCCAAAATATACATAGGAATGGATCAAAAAATCTAGTGGTGATTAAAAATAAAAATTTGGTTATGACAAAACATTAGCACAAGTGGAAAAAAAATGTTTTTAGCCATGAATGAGTGTGGATGTGTTCAAATTTTTTCACAAGTATAGATTTTTCCAACTAGTGAAAGGGAAAAGTCAGAATACATGGTTGTATCAACCATTTACTATCGCATTGAAGTTGTGGGAGGATATAAGTATAATTTTTTTGGGTCCTAGAATGTAGGAATGAAATGACTCAATATTTGTGATAGTTGATAGATGTTTAAAGATTATAAATTTAATAGAATGTAGAAAGACTAGTAATGAAACAAACATTGCTAATCTATTTTTCAGATAAGTTGTAAGACTACATGGTTTACCTGTAGTATAGTATGAGATAAATACATGTGAAATTTATTGTATATTTATGGAGGACATCATGGAATAAGTTGAACACTAGACCACAATTAAGTTCAACATACCCTCCTAAAATAGATGGAAAAGTAGAGGTAGTCAATAGGAGTTTGGGTATTATTTTGAGATGTTTAATTGAAGGTAAGTTAGGAGCATCAGATAATGTTTTGGTGTTATTTAAGTTTTCTTATAATAGTTTTGTGAATACAAGTATAAGAAAAATGGAATTTCAATTTATTATGGTTTAAGTCTATGAGGATTGTGTAATTACATGAGAAATACGAAATTGATAAGTGTTGAAGCATAATATTTTATAGAGCATATGTGATAAGTTTATAATCAAGTATGATAAAAGTTGGAAATTAATATTACACAATACAAACAATGTGTATATCTCAAGATAAGATAAGTTAAATATCAGGTTTTAGACTTAGTGTTAGAACATTTAAGAAAAGAGATATTTCCAAAAGAGACATAGGATAAATTGAAATGAAAAAGGACATATCACCTATTTTCAATGTAGTTGATTTGTATCCATAATATGAAGGATAGATTAGTCAAAATACAAGTGCATATTAGGAAGAATTTTTTTGGAGATTTCATATGCTTGAGAAAGAGCACGAAGAAATAGAAGAAGTGATTAATATGCAAGTTGTAAATATTATGCAAAGAAAATAATATACAAAATATCTAGTTAAATGAAAATACCAAGACATAGAAGATGGGACATGGATTAGTTCAACAAAAATTACAAAACAAGTCATACCATTATAGGAGTTCTCAAAATTCAAATGAGTATGACCATCTATTTCTGTTCTTACCCATGGTGTCTAAAGTAAGAACATCCTAGTTCACGAGAAATCTTGCATCAACCAAAAATATGATAGTTTATGAATTTGTCTAGAATTTTTGTGATTGTGAAAGGTTTCTTACAATGCATTTTCTTGTTATAAGTGTGCATTAATTTTTTTGGCATAAACTATGTTTGTGTTGTTTTGCATTGCCCATTTTGAATGTCTATGTTTATTGTAGGTTTTTGTCTCTTGTGCACACACTTGTGTTTGTGTTGTTTCATGTGTATTTTATTACACAATTGTAACTAATTGAGCCTAAAAGTCTTATCATAAGATGATGTGTTAATCTATTATTACCATGTGGAAGTGTGGAAATCTTCACTATGTTTCCATTTGGTTTGTGACACTTCTTAAAAGAGAGAATTTGCTTGAGCTAATTTTTCACTATAGAGATAGGCGAGTAGGGGAGATTTATTAAGGTGATTATATGTTCATTATACAAGCTCTGCATTGAACTTAAAATAATTTGGATATCCTCCATTAAAGTTCCATATAATTCTGAAGCAGACATAAGATTCACAACACAAAAATTTCATGATAACTGTTGACTTTGAGTACTGCGATGGGTTGCAAATTTCTTTGTACTAGTGACGTGTTAAAAAAGGGGCCATTGCTAACTAATTGGATAATTGAATTTGAAAGTCATGGAAGCATATAAGAATTCATTTAATAATGTTCATGATCTTTTTATAATGTGTTAAGCTATAACATGTTAGTGTGCCTTGGAAATGTGGAGAGAGATAATGTTTGAGATACACTAAGGTGTGTTAATATTGTTAGAGGTGTAAATCACCTTAATTTTAGTAGGCAAGTATTGTGTCTATAGAAGCATATTCCTACACCTATGCTATAGGACATCTTTGGCCGAGTATTGAAGCTTAGACATAAGGGTTTTACCTTGAGAAAACCTAACGCAGCTTCCTGGAAAAATAATGTTATAAAAGTTAATTTTCCCCGCAATCATCTTGAAAACCTAACGCAGCTTCTCAACATTCCACACGTCCCTTGCAATTCATATGCTCCTCTCCAACATAGGCTCGAATAAAGTCCAGAGCATTAAAGGAAAGACGGAGCGCTGAAGATTCCACCCTCGCATCGGAAAATGTAGAAAAAGGAAAGAGTGGAATTAGAGAATGCAGCGTTCAAGAAGGCACAAACAAAAACATGATGACTTCATAAATGTAAGTTTCAGGTTTTCACATGTTTGATGGCCGTCACACCCCTTGAGAGAAAATCCCCCAAAGCCTTGAGAAAGATATGATAGAGCAACAATAATAACTAAGACACCTCATGCCCATCGCCGAAGAAGCATGGCATGCTATAATAAAATACTTTTGTCATTGTTTTCAGCGTTGATTAAATCAGCCCAGGGGCTTCGTAATTTATTTTCAGATAATTCTTTGGTTTAATGATTTTTTATTTTTATTTTTATTTTTAAAAATAAGTAGGGAATCTAATGTTTTTGATGGAGCTGGGTTAAGTATTGTTATTATAATTTTCATCTGACTCTGTAAATGAAAGGATAATCGATCTTCTAAACTCTAAAGGTTTTGTATTTAAGTTGTATTTTTGTTATGATACCTTTCATGAGAAATTTATGGAATATATATCTATTTTAAACAAAATTACAATAAGGTTAAAGTTATTGGATTACAAAAAGAGTGAGTTTGTTTTTTTAATTTTATTTTTAAACGTATTAAAAAACATATATAAATGTCTTACATTTCTATGTTGAACATGATACTGAGAAATTAGTTTAGAAGATCCTATTATTTTTATTCTATAATTTTTCTTTCATGCATTGCATATATATGGATATTATAGACCAATTATTTGACAAAATGCCTAAAATCTTGTTTAGTTTGGTCAACCACATAAAACCATCATCTTTCTTAGATGAACTAAATTGATTGGAGAATGGATGATATGATCTATCATAATGAAGCCAAAAATTCAAGTAAGTTTACTACATCATATTGACGTGTACCTATTATTTATGAAGATGAAAATGAAATTTGACCTTATCATACGCCATATGTTACACAAAAATAGATTATAGATAGAACATTTTTGTCTCCACACTCAGGTATATCAAAGCATTTTCTAAGATTTCTTCTTGCAATAAAATTGTGGAAACTGAAATTGATACTTTATTCATGTTCCTTTCTCTCCAAAAAAAACATCCCTTCAAATAATATTTTGAGGAAGAATTCTAATAACCAAGTTAAACCCTTAAATAAAGAATGAGCATGTTGTAAGAGTATTCTTCTTTGGAGCTTAAATGACATGATTTTTGTGCCCATGGAGAAAACTGAATTTGACTCAAAAAAAAAAATTGTCTTGAGCTAGGTTTTTTTGAAACACAAGATCTAAGTACATGGAAGCTATAACTATTTTATAAACTTCATAAAAAGGAAAATTTTATAGAATGTGATGCCCTTCATTTCAATAGAAATGAGGTGGAGTTTAAATCCTTTTAGATATGAAACAAGGAAAATAATTGTAATGATGACAAAATTGTTTATGATGTTAGAAAATTTATATTCAAAAATAATAATTTTCTTCGTAGAATGATTATATATTATGAAATTTTATTAAGAAAAATGTTAAATATTTCTCATAAAAAATAAGAGTAAATATTAGAATATCTTATAACTATATCCATCTATTCTTCTAATGCATTCCATAAATTTCCCATGAAAGGTATCATAACAAACATACAAGTAGAAATAAGATATACCTTTCCCTCAATGGAAATAGAAGGATATGGAAATCTCAAGGTCCACCACAAAAACAACAAAATAATACACACAAACACAAACACACACACACACACACACACACACAAACAAACAAACAATGAAAACAATTAGAACATAGACACATGACATGCCTTAGGTTTATCTTATTACATCATAATAATAACATTATACGAACAAAACAAAAAAATTATAAAAATATATATTCTAGGTCATAGGTCCTTCAATGGATCAGATATGTTCTCACTATTTATAACCATGTGAATAATTTCAAATAGTGATGGCACAAAGATAAGTATGCTTTCTTAAATTATAATGCATTGAATCACATGCTAATTTCTAAGTGTTTTGTGGATAGAGATCAAGACATGGTAAAATTGTAAGTCCGTAACATGAGATCCTAAAGTTGGTTCTTCTCGAGTAGATTCTATGAAAATCACCATAACAGAAAATACATTTCTATTTTTCTTTACAAATATTGGTAAAGAAATTTATTTCAACATAGTTGTTTTTGATAAATCTCTTCATTTAGTTCATTGATAACTAAAATTTAAATATTTTATTCTTTTTTTTGGCACACCATTTTATTGAGGGGTATAAATTGTAGTATGCTAGAAAGTAATACTTAAAAGAAGAATTCAACAAACTTATCATATCCTATGATCCAATTTTATCAATGAAAATTTAGAAACATTGGTAAAGAAAATTTGTTTGAGCACAATTGTTTTGGATATATGTCTTCATGCTTTGACCACATTGAATAAGTTTTGAGCTTCTTAAACTTATCTACTGTATTAAATTTTTTGATGCAAAAATTATACCTAATTATATTTATCATTCAATTCATATGGTTTTACCTATGTGTTTTATGGTTATTGGTATCAAGGTGCATAGTGTAGACACATAATTTAACATTTAAGTTTAAAAAAATGCACTTATGACTACTCCTTTACACACTTAGTTGTTGACCATCATATGGCACTTTTGATCACTATCTATCACCATGCATGCAGAGGACTCACTATTATAAGTTAATTGATAACCCCATAATGTAGTTATGTATCATGCTATTAGCCTCAATAATCATTCGCGCCATGTTAGAACATTAACATTACTATTTGTCCACATTATACAACAAAGACCTATTGGAAAATAGTTCCCTACTTTATTGTCCAATTCTCGTCTCTAGTCCTCCCACCAAATAACAACTATTTTGGTTAATATAAAGTTATGTAAAGGTCATCCTATGTCCCTAATACACCCCATTCAAAGGAATTTCAAACATATTAATATATAAATAAATTTTAAACCAATTTTCACACAAGAGTCTTCCACACTGAAAAACACCAGAATTCTAATTGTGCATTAAGAGAAAATCTCTATTTCTCCTCATTCTAATATAGCCTAGTAGCCTAGGGATAAAGTATAAATACACATCCAAGGTCAAAATTCATAGTTCAATCACTTAATCACACCAGTATTTTACCAACATATAACACTTTGGACCAATTATACACACACCACTATAACGTGGGAAAACTACATGAAGTTTGATCCATATTTTGAATATTGTTATGTAGGAATCACTCAACACATGTGGTGCTGAGATCATGCCAAAATTCAATCATTGACACTTTTTTATTCCATTAATTTTCCATTGGTATTGACATGTCAGAATGTTGAGGTTTTAATAGAAAAATAATCATATAATGGTATCCATGACTGATCAGAAGCTCCCACACATAACATAAAACATAAAAATGAAGGTAAACAAAATAAAAAAATCCCAGATCTTTACTATCTATTGGACATGACCAACCTCACAGAGGACAACATCACCCCCTCATGTCTAACTTAGGGAGATGTTGTCCAACATTCATTTTATCTATACATCTAATTTACCTACTACACCCTTAATCTATAGTGTGTCTAGGGATATGGCTATTTGAATTTTGAATTCCATACATTTCATATTATCATATTGCATCTCTATGTTTTTAGTATTGTTGGCCTATAGAATAACCATGGCGAAATTGAGAATATATGTATGTATGTACACACACACACACACACACACACACACACACACGTATGTATGTATGTATATGTATATGTATATATGTATGTATGTATATATATGTATATATATATGTATGTATATATATACATATATGTATATATATGTATATGTATATATACATACATATATATATGTATGTATGTATGTGTGTGTGTATATATATATATATATATATATATATATATATGTATGTATGTATGTATATATGTATGTATGTATATATATATGTATGTATGTATATATATATGTATGTATGTATATATACACATATATGTATATACACACATATATACACACACACTTATATATACATATATATATATATATATATATATATATATATATATATACACACACATATACATATATATACATATGTGTGTGTGTATATATATATATATGTATATATATATATATGTATGTGTATATATATGTATGTATATATATATATGTATGTATATATATATGTATATATATATATATATATGTATGTATATATGTATGTATGTATATATATATATATATATATATATATATATATATATATATGTATATATATATATATATGTATGTATATATATATATATACATACATACATATATATATATATATATACATATATATATATATATATATATATATATGTATATGTATATATGTGTGTATATATATATGTACACACACACACACACACACACACACACATATTCTAAGCATTACAAATTTAAATCTTATTACATTGTTACAGAGGCTTCCCCCTTCAAGTAACTTAGTCATTATATTCAAGTATTTCAATCTTTTGTCAATTATTGTTGTGGATATCATTATTTTTTTCTAAATTCTTTTATATATTCTCTTATTATGAATATAGAAGTAATTTCATTATAATTGGTATTAGAGCATCGATTTGGGCTAGTTTATGTGTCATTTATTATCTGATCTAGTGTTTTAGTCATCACTCAAAAAGAAATCCTTGGGGTGGGATAAGACGAAGATGATGATAAGGGGTTGGGATGCCCTAAGTATTGAGGGAGATATGATTGAGATGCCTCAAACATAAATGCTAAGGGATAAAGTGACTTAACCTCAGAGGATGAGTTATAGATAATGATCAATGTTTAGAAGAGAGGCAAGTTGATTATGATAATAAGAATGAAATTACTGAGATGTCAACATTGGCCTAGGAAAAAGATGGGATAGGTAACAAGGTAACGATAAATCCCTTATTAAGATCACATGCAAAGGATAACTATAAGCCTATAAAGGACATGAAATAAATGATTATTATTAATAAGCCACTTTATATTATATTCGTAGCTCAATTTGATTTAGTTACATTGAGTGACCTATAGGAGACGGGATGGGATTAGATGTGAATAGTGGTTGAGCTATCCTTGGGCATAACAAGGTGGTCAAGTGCTGCCTACATAGTCTTAAGAGATCTTAGGCTAATGTAGTTCTAACCAAGATTTTGGATTTATAATGGGCAATATAAGACTATGTCTTGGAATAGTGATCTAGGAGAACTTAGAGATGATGAAACATTGACTAAATGTGAGAATAGGTCATGAAAATGGATTCAGGGATCAAGATTAGTAGATAGGGTTGGATAATTGGATTAGTGAAGATGAAATATGGTGAAATGGGTAAAAGAAGGGGTGATTTAGGGGTTAAAATAGGAAAATGTAGGGGTAAAAGGCTTATTTTGTCTTTTAGCTATTGTGAATTTTGTGATCTAGAGACCATGCCATAGATCACATTCTTTGTTCATCACACCATAGAGAGAGGGTTTGGGAGCACTAGAGACTGGCCAACATGGGACCACCAGTATGTAATCCATGCATAGCCCTTGAATTTCATTATTTTTGTATATATTTTAAGTATTTATGATATATACATGTAGTTGTGGTAATACTTCCATTGGGTATTTTTCCCTTAGTCATCGTATTATCACCATAAGCCACGATAAGGTAATCACAAGTTTTAGTTTTGCAAAAACATGAGGGAAAACCTATGATTTTGTAAAATTGTAGGTTGTGAATGGTGATATTGCCAAAATTGGGACTTAGAGTGAGCTTGAGATTAGTAATTTTATGGTTATTATGAATGAGGGTTAGTGAATGGGTTAGGGAGGGAATGGTTATGGGGATTAGGGTTAAGGTAAATATATACTTAGATGGTTATGTTAGTAGGTTAATTAATTAAGAAGGGTAAGAGGATATGATAGGTTAATGGGAAGGAAGTCTTAGGAGCCACTGTGACTCGAGGTTTAGACACATGATTAGGGGGTATATAATTAGTTATTATGGGCAATTAGGTAGAATGGATAAGTTAGAATGGGAAGAATTAGGTAGGCTAAGGGTTATGTTGAATGAGTGAGTCATGTATTTAGGTATTAGGTAGATGGGATGGAATAGATTGAATAGTTGTGATTAGATTATCATGGTTTGATAGAATGTGTGTTGGTGTAAGAGGATTTAGGTGTGTTGGATTCTAGACTACACCATGTAGTTTTACAAAACTAGAGGTTGTGAATGGTGATATTGCCAAAATCGTGACTTAGAGGTAGCTCAAGGTTAGTGGTTTTGTGGATATTAGGAATGAGGGTTATTAAATAGGTTGGGGAGGGAATGGGGATGGGTTTAAATTAATTAGGGACTTATATGGTTAGGTTATTAACATGATTAATTAAGAGGGGTAAGAAGAGAGGACAGGTTAGTGGGAATGAAGTGTTAAGAGCTAGTGTAACTTGGGGGTTAGACAAATGATTAGAAGGGTAGATAATTAGTTTTGATGGGTAATTAAGTACGATGGATTAGTTTAAGGGGAAGGATTAGGTAGGTTAGGGAGGCTAGGCGAAATGAGCGAGTCAGGGATGGGATAAAATATGATGAATAGTTGTGATTAGATTATCATGGTTTGATGGAATGTGTGTTGGTGCAAGAGGATTTAGGTGTGTTGGATTCTTGACTAAGATGTTCAATGATACTTCAAAATATGCATTTGTTGACACTAACCAAGTATGGAGTGATTGAAATGATAGTCCTCTATTATATCATGGAGATGCTTGTAGTGAGGATTGATAGGTCATTAATTATGGCCCTAGTTGAGAGATGGCATTTGGAGACCAACACATTTCATTTTATGACTAGTGATATGATAATTACTCTAAAATATGTATTACATATTTTTTGACTACCGATGAGAGGCCATAGGGTATACTAGCGATCACCTACCCTGAGTGTGATAGTACAAATATTGTCTGGTCAACTGTAGATTAGAGTTCATTATTTGCATGACATTAACAGGGCTCTCAAGGAGGGTACTATTGACAGGTTGACTCTCATGGTTATGTCTCTTATTACTGACATATTCTTTCTAGATAAAAGTGGTCAGTGGTCCCACTTAGGATTAGGGGACATGATGTCAGATATGGTTTAGGATTATAGAGTTTTTTCCTAGGGTCCCACAATACTGGCCCATTTATATAGAAAGATTTATATGGGGTCCTATAAAGGAACAATGAGCTTAGGTCCCTTTCTATTATTACATATATGGAGTTGGTAACATATCATGATAGAGATACCATTGGGTACTTGTGTGGATAGGGAGCCTAACTAGATCATAGTATTCAGATGGTATATCATTCTTGGGCTGCAAAGATCCCATGTTGGTGAGATATGGTTTTAAAGATAGGCATTTAATAGTCTATGAACTGAGAAGATCATCTTGATGCCATATAGATATGTCTAGTTGGATTGGATGAGGATGCATATGTTACATGAGTCATGCTCATCGAGTGTTATTTGACTAGTCATCATGATCATGTGCATCAATAATTTAGGAGGCATCAATATGTGCCTAGAGAGGAATACTTATTTGATCACATTGATATGAAGATGCTTTAGTGGGGGATTTAGTGGATAGGGCACTATATAGATTAAATTATGAGAATATTTCCCCTATTATATGAGATTATTAGACTCCTATTATAGATCCATAAGTGATTACATCATACACATCTTGATGGGATTATAGACAACATTATAAACTACTTAGATGGCTAGCTAGAGTGATGAGGGGGGTTGTTTGGAGATTGGTATAGGAACTAGTATACTTAGGGAGGAGACAAACATAGAAGATGATAGTCCTAGGCATAGGGCAAACAAGATGCACATGCAGGGCTGAAGGTGATGGATATTGATAGGGGAGACCAAGGGGGTTGAGGTAGACTAGATTGGAGTTGGAGACTAGGTAGGGAGGGGAGTAGGTGTAGATGAGGTAGGACCATCTAAACCACCTATGAGTGAGGATGAACATGCACTCTTGGATAGGTTGATGAGAGAGATACAAGCCTAATATATATAGGTTATAGGGATCATATATGAGGAGGATAGGATTGATATTGATTTATAGGGACAACTCATATAGAGGGATAGGTAGATGGCTAGAGTGATGAGATAGGTGTTAGGTTTGATGGGATATGTATTAATCTTAGAGGGGTAGATACATACACTTTAGAGGTAGATCCAGAGTTAAGACTCACACATAGCCTCATTATGAGGATATATTGGATGGTTTCAATTGAGGCTAAGAGAGAGAGAGAGAGAGAGAGAGAGAGGTAGAGTTATAAGTGGCCAAGAAGGCCAAGTTGGAGGGTGATATGACACTATAGGAGAGGGTTATGGGGATGATTATGAGGTAGATCAGTTAGTTGACATGGGAAGCCTAATATTATAGAGATTTGTATGAGGCAACACTACTAATAATTCAACATACTATAACTTTCAAAGATAATTCATCCCAATCTATACACTAGCTTGATAGGAACCACCTAGATAGCATCTATTTAGGATGTGTATTTGTAAGACATGTGTTATATTATGGGCATGCATGTATTGTATCACATTGATGACCATGGTGCCCATTCATGTAGTTATATATTTTGACATGGAATCTGATGAACATTATGGACTGTTGATATATGTGATTATGATTTTGTTATATATGATGCTATGTTTGTGTGATGATTATTTTTGTGATTACGTTATTTATGGATGATCTAGATTATGTGATTATAGGGATGATTTATGGATCATGGATTTTGTGTATTGATATTATATGATTGGATTTCATTATGTTTATATGATGTTGTGTATCTACATATGAGATAATGATGATGCATATGTTTATATGACTAATTAGATGGTATAACTGATTATTTAGATGTAGAATATGTTTGTTGTTTATTATGGATTTATATTATGTGATTTTTTTGTTATAATTATAGGAGATGTTTGGATTTTATTATTTGAAATGAGATGTAGTGATGAACATTATTTTTTATTTATTATGGATGACAATTATGTTTTGTGTTTATAATGTCATGTAAAATGACATATAATGTTTGATAACAATGTGCTAGTAAATAATCAATTGTTTTAATCATGTGTCTCAAAAACTAATGTTGGGTACAATACTCCTTCACCAAGGAGATGGGTGGGTGATGCATAGTAAGTTAGGATTTTTATGTGGGGTGGCATAATGATTAGGGGGATGGGATGGGGGAAATTTGAATCCATTAGATATATAGGCAATCTAATTTATTGTTTCATGTCTAAATATAAGTGTACTAATGACATGAGGATAGTCAAGGGCATATTGGATTCACAATGGGTGGGAACTCCGTTTTAGTGACTTTCTTAATTTCTATTATGGGTAATCACTTAAGGCCATCCTTGTTCCCTTTGTCAAGAAAGAATAAAATTTAAAAAGACAAGATAAGATTACTCACTATGAAAAATATTTATAATACTTAATTATTATTGACAAACTTGACCAACAATAATAACACACATGCACATATGTACATAAGGATAATGCAAGATATGTACAAAATTTTATACTTAAGAAGATAAGAGGATCGCGATAAAGATTTTGACATATATATTTGATTACTATATAGGAAAATTTAAGAAAATGATTAAAAGGATTTATGATAAAAAAAACACTAAAAATGCTTAATAAAAAGGTTGCTAAAAGTAATATATATAAAAGAGGCCCTTTGATAATGAAATTTGGAGATATAGTTAAATATGTATAGGGGTTGATTGTGCCTAGTATTTTTTATAACAAATGAGATAAGGATCAAAACCAGTTGTAATGAAAATGTTTAAGGTCTAAAGTGAATGACCAAGATTCAGTTACAAAGTGAATGATGGATCTTAGAGTAAGAACATTAGATGACATGTTGTTAATGATGAGGTTAGTGGGTTCTTATGTATTATTGATTAGGGGAGAATGTGGAAGAGCAAGTTTAGATGCAATTGAGTCTGATAGGAAAAAGAGTCATCAAGGAGGATGTAATTGGGTTATGGATTAGTTTATCTAAGATGTGATGAGTAGCTATTTGAAAATGGAGTTAGACATTCCATAAGACTCCTCAATAGATATTCCCCTTATATGACCAACAATGAGTTGCCATAGTGTGAAACTCATATCTCCTAATTTTCCATAAGCATATATTATATACCCACCATTAGGACTAGGGTCATAAGGAAATGATGGAATGGAATGAATAGATGAGAGTAATGAAGTGGAGTAATGAAGTGGCAATGGATGTGCCCCCAAGAGTGGGGACTCATAGAAGGACATTATTGGGAGCCCTTTAAGTGTAAAAATGGTTTAGATGCATAATATTTATGGGTTCATCAAGCTCATCTCCATCTACTGTAGCAAATCTATGGGCTCATAATCCAATTTTTTTAATAATGATATAAGGCCCAAACCAATTTTCTCTAGATTGGCCTTTCTTTGATCTCTCTGTATTGGTGTTTTTTAGTTCTACTTTAGGACTAGTTCACCAATTTCAAATTATCGAGACTGACTTTTCTAGTGGTATTAGCCCTTGAACTTATTCTAGTATGCCCTAAGATGGTTAAAAGTATTTTGTCATTTTTCATCTAATATATTGATTTCTTATAGCCATTCCTTTCTATAATTATGATTATGATTAGTAATCATGCCCTATAAATAGGTTTGTAAAGAGGGGATCTCAACTTCAATGGGCAAGATTTATTTCATGCCATAAACTAGAGAATATGTAGTATCCCTAGTAGGTATTCTGACACTAATTCTATAATATTAAAGAGTGGGATATAATTATAAATGCCAATTTATGCTCACATCATTGATAAATTTCTTGAGAATTTTGAGAAGCATTTTATTAATTGCTTATATTTGTCCATTACCATGGGGTTAATAGGGGTGGAAATTTTTTGCTCAATGTGATAAAGTTTACACAAGTCTTCAACATTTTTATTTTTAAAATATTTTCTAGTCTGATATGATTTTGGCTAAGATTCCAAAGCATAAAATAATATGATTTAAAATAAATTTTGATATTTGGAGACATGTGGTATAAATTAGTGGCATTGATTTAACCCATTTGGTAAAATACTCAGTAACTCTAATTATAAACTTATGTCCTTTAGATGATGTACGATTGGTCCTGTCAATTATATCTAGTCCCCATATGGAAAATGGTGATGGGATAATTATAGGCTATAGTTCTTGTGTAGGTGAACGAATGAGACTACCATGATTTTAATAGGCTACACATTTATGTGCATACTGACAGGCATCATGATCCATTATGGGCCAATAGTATCCAGTCCAGAGTAATTTCTTAACTAGGTCCATCCCATTAACATGCCATATATACCATCATGGACCTCCTTGATTGTAAAAATATCATCCTTTAATGTCAAGCATCTCAACAAGGTCCCATCATAGCCTTGTTGATAGACCATCCTACCAAGGATGGTATAATAGGATGTGTGATGAATAAAGGATTTACGTTGGTGAAGATTGAGGTCTGGGGGTAGGATGTTGTCATGGAGGTAAATTTAAATGTCATGCTACCATGGTAGACTGGGATCAGTTATAAAAAAAAATTGATAATGATCCATTGATTGATGAGTTAGTAATAATAATTATTCAATTAAAAAATTACCTTCAAGTACATCTTCTTGAAGATATATCAAGGAACCAATAGTGGCCATTGAGTTGGAACCTTTATTACTTCCCCTTAGAATTTGTTCTAATGTTATTGCTTAAATTTTTTGATTTCATTGGTCCACTAGTTGTTTATAGAGAAGAAATTTCTCATATTTTGTCTAGAACTCATCATTCACCTATTTTATAATAATTATCACCAAATAAGTGGAGATGTTGGATATTCCACTAGATGGCAAGTTGGAGACTAGAAATTAAGGACTCATATTTAGAAATATTATTTGTACATGGGAAATAAATTTAGAAGGCTATAGGAACTAGGTCACCTTGTGGGGTTACAAAAAGGATTACCGCTCCCAACCTATGTGTGGTGAAAGATCATATGTGTGGTGAAAGAGCATCAAAATATAACTTCCAACTTTTTGATTCTATAGTAGTCAATATAGGCTCATTCGGAAAGGTCATGATGAGAGGCTTGGTGTTTAGAATGGGTGATGATACAAGTCTATCTGTAATGGATTATCCTTTAATGGCCTTTTAATTGACATGTTCTATATCAAACTAACTTAATAATATAATCCATTTGTCCATACAACCCTTTAAAGTGAATTTAGATACCATATACTTGAGAAGATCAACCTTGGCTATGAGCTTGACTTTGTTGCTCAGTATATAATTCCTAAGTTCCTACAAGGCAAATACTACAACCAAACATTTTTTTTCAATAGGGGTGTAGTTAAGCTCATATGAGATTAAGGTCCTTCTCAGATAATACATTTCTCTTTATTTACCTTCATCATTATGTTGAGCTATAAATGCCCCTATAGCACAAGGTGTTGTAGAGATATATAGGAGTAATAACCTTTTTTGATATAGGTGGTGATAAAACTAGAGGCTTAACCAGATATTGATTTAGATTATCATAAGCTATTGACATTATGAGTTTTAGTTAAACTGAGTTGCCTTCATTAAGATATGGTTGAAGGGGTGACACTTATTTACCAATTATGATATAAATTGATGAATATCCTATAGTTTTCCTTTAAGGCTTCTTAAATACTACAAGTTTTTGGAAAGAGGTGTGATCATAGGAACCAAATAAGGGAGATTAGCATTGTGTTAGAACAAGTAAACAAACCTTAAATAAAAACACACTAACACCAACACTTACAATCATAGATTTTAGGGAGAGATTACTGAATAAAACCAAATGAAAAGCACAAATAAATGCAAAAGACACAAGATCCTTTACCTTCCTTGTGATCTCCAAATGCATTTCTAAGTGGCTTACTCAATTTGTGCTCAAAGATTATTTGACAATGGAATTTGTGTGGTTCCTTCTCTCCTTGGCACCATGGCTTTGATATTGGATCGATGTGGTTTATGCTTTATTGGATCAGTACTTTTAAATTATAACAATATTGATGTGAATCATGCAACAAAACTTGCATTATAACTCTACAATATTGAAGCTAGAAATAAATAAGCAAGTGATTGTATTTATACGCTTAAGAACTAACCCTAACTTAAGGTGAGTTAAAGTGTAGTTTAAACATGGAATGGATTCAAACCTGACCTAGGTGAGTCAAGACCAACCCCAATAGAGTTATAAGGTGTCAATTACTCATGATTTTCAATGAATAGGCATGGGTGAGATATTTTCAAAGGCTTGAAAACTCACAAAAGGTAATCATGAAAGGCTAGGATATTTCATATTTTTGAATTTCCTTTTTCACTAATTCATTAATTTCATAAGGATAATTTAACTAGGCATTTAATTTGATTTAGATTATTAATTAATTTTGATTATCCATTTATCTCTTTCAAGATATTTTTTATGTGTTTATGTGCCCCACTTAATAGGTCCATAAGCTAAATTGACTATTGTGATGCCATAGGATGATTAGGGATGAATCTATGAGAGGTTATTATTTCATATAGTAGGATACCCTAATTAAGTATGCCTCAATGATATTTTAAGCTTTGACAAATGATGCACAAGAAAATTTGGTACATTTAGTGATTGCTAGGTTTAATTTGAAATGTTTAGTAGGAATCAATCTAAAGTTCAGTTTAAGTCCAGTTGTGGCCTGTTTTAGGTGTTTATAATTTGCCCCTATTTGGTAAGGCATTGCAAGATGGAGGCATAGTAACATCTTCTCAAGAATGAAAATCCCCCCTAGAGGGAGTGATTAGAAAATGAGTCAATAATTGGTCCCTCAAAAGGAGGAAATGATTGGACCAAAAATATGAAATGGGGTGGAATAGATTGATTTGCCCATAGGTGATTATAATCAGTGCATATGGATTTGCCGCAGTTAAGGTGGACAAACAAGATGATTTTCCCCTAGGTGGTTATAATCATCAGCATAGGTGGGACATAAATGGTAATGATTTGCCCAAAGGTGGTTATAATTATTAAAAAAGGCTTAGGATAACAAAAGAATTACTTTCCCAAAGGTGGTTATAATCATTGGTAGGAGAGAAACATACCTTAATTAGGTGGATATAGATAATGGTTTTCCCAAAGGCAGTTATAAACATTATCATAACGAAAACATGCCCTAGTTGGGTAGAAGAAAGATAATGATTTTCCCATAGGTGGTTATAATCATTGACCTTTAAATATATGGAAACATAGTGATTTTCTTAACAGAGGTTAGAATCATTGGTGATGCAAGTGGGATGGCATATAATGATTTTCCAAAAGGTGGTTATAGTCATTAGTATCTTGATAATGGAAAATATGATATGGAATATGATGAAAAATGGGTACAAAGTGGAAATATGAATTTGGGCAACCTATGAGTAGGGAGATGCTTGTCTAAACTATCATGGGTTAAAATGATTTCATGATTTAATTACTCTATATGTTCTATGATTTAGATTAGATCAAGAATGTTTCTAGTGCCAAGGAGATATATCATTGCTTCATTATTGTGTAGACTCTTGGAGCATATTTTTGCTTTAGCATGTGATGGTAGACATCATGATAAAACTCCATTATAACTTGGCTGAAATATGCATAAGAATTGACACATAATGTAATATTCAATAAAAAATAATGCACTAATGATAAAAACCATGATGACAATGTAGATGTATGAATATGGATGGATTCAAGAATAATGTGCAAGGAATCACCCAATAAACATTTAGAAATTTAATCAAGTAACAACAAGAAAGCAAATAAATAGGCAAACAAATAAAACAAATAATGAATAATTAAAATAACACAAAACATAAAAAATGGTTAGTTACAATGTTAGCACAAATATAGAACAAACAAGATGATGAACATTGCCCCTAGATTATAAGAAACAACAAAACAAAAAAATAGAATGGCAGAATAGAAGAAAAGGAAGGGGGTGGCTGAGTGGTATCTAGATGCACTAGGCAAGTGAATGTTGCCTACATAGTTCCATGGATGCAAGATCCAACAAAAACTTTAGGCCAAATGTAGCTATCCCAATAAATGGGATAGAAAAAAATAATGATAAGAAGAAAACCTAAATGTGTTATAAAAGAATATGTGGATGGGCTCAAAAAATGGCAAGATTATGAGATATGAGGCCAATAAGGATGGGGAAACTCAATGACAAGTGGTTGTTTATGACTTAGTGAGGGTTCCTAGAAGCCTTAAGGCAAAGAAGTGGTCAATGTTTAGAATTTTCTAAATTAGTTTTACAAATGTTTTTGGAATTTTCTATGTATCTCAACTCAATGGAGAATTATGAGATATTAAATTGTCCAAGCTCACAAAATGACGGGAGTGTTCAAACTAAATATTATTCATAAAATGGCAAGATTTTGGCTTAGGTTGATCACAAAATAGTCAGATCATGGAAAAGGTTGAATAAGATGATCTTAATATGAATCAATCATTGCCTACATAGTCCCAGGATAGGACCTCAAGTCACTGTAGTTCTCACTTACAATAGAGGAATCAGACTAGGTAGTAGCCAAATCAAACAAAATAGGAAAAGATGGCAAATGGAATAGTATGACATAGGCATGGAAAGGTGATAATTCAAGGCATGATAAACATGTGTTTCCCATAATTTTCCCATAAGTAGTTATAATTAGGAAATAATGACATAGGTAAATGATACTAATTTACCCATAGGTGGTTAGAAGTAGTAGCATGACTATGAGACACTTATTTACCCAAAGGTGGTTATAATTAGTCACACTTGGTATTAAATAGAAAAATAAATGAAGGATGAGACTACCAAACCATTGGCATACTACTCCAAAAATACAAACTCTATCTAAAATTTCAAAATAACTATTAAAACTAGATCTAAATCTTTGTGCTGAAAGCTACCGTGAAATCAATGGAATGGAACCAAGGTCAAAGGGATATGTAGGGAGGGTGAAAATAACTTGTTCGATAGGAAAGGTATGTTATAATGATATGGTTAAATGAAAAAGTGATATAATGGTATAGTAAAAATAATAATGTCCATATTATGGTACAATTAAAATGTGCATCATAGATAATACACTATGTCTCTTAAGCAAAGTAATGTTTTAGGTGTATAATGTTCATGATCTCATCACGTTCATCCTCGTTAGGTGTAGCAATCCTATATTATATAGTGCCATAATTTTCTATAATGATTAAAGGGCCTATCTACTTAGGTTTAAACTTGTATTTATTTTTCTTATTGATTGTGGTAGTATGTTGGTTTTCTTTAAGAATAAGATCACCAAGCTCAATTTTTTTTGTGTTTAACACATCAATTGTAATGGCCATAGAGTCAATTATAGTACACTTAAAGGTTATTAACTATGGCCATGTGTTTTTCATCAAGTAATTCTATCTCTTTCAAATGCACTACTTGATAGTCTTCATCATCTAGGACATGCTTCAAAGAGATGTGCAAAGAAGGTAAATCGACCGCAATGGGAAGAATGGCCTCAATGTCATAAACAAGTGAATATGGAGTGGCTCCTATTGGAGTATGGTATTTGGTGTGGTATGCATAGAGGGAATGAAATATTTGTAAGTGCCAATAATGAACAACATAATTGATAATATTTTTAAGGATGTTGATAATGGTTTTGTTAAATGCTTTTGCCTAGTCAATACCTTGTGGGTAATAGGTGGTAAAAAATGTTGAGTACTTTTGTACTTAGCACATAGTGATTTGAAATACTTATTTTTAAATGATCGCCCATTATTAGATATAATGTTAGATGGGATACCATAGCAAAAAATTAAATGGTTAAATATGAATTTGGAAATTTACTCTCTAGTCATGTGAGGGGTATAGCTTTAACCCACTTAGTGAAGTATTTGGTGGTGGTAAGGATATGTTTGTGTCCATTAGATGAGGTGGGGTTTATCTTACCAATGAGATTAAGGCCCCATGTAGTAAATGACCATGGATTAAGAATTAGTTTTAGAGTCTTGGCTAGGGCATGAATCATATTGGCATGCCATTGACATTTATCGCACTTTTAAACATATGTAGATGCATCTAAATACATCATTGGCTAATAATAACCAATATGTATGAGATTTTTGGATAATATATATCTACTTGTATGGACTCCATATACTCCTTTATGAACTTACAATAATTCTAATGTATATTCTACCAAAGTTAAACAATGAAGTAGAGTTTCATTAAAACTATAGTGGTATAGGGTTAGTCCAAGTATGGTATATCATGTGGATTGGTAGATAAAGCACTTGGATTATTTGTAGGATAAGTCAAGTGGCATAATGTGGTCATTAATATAGGCATATAGGTTAGAATACCATATAGATATGGGACCAATAATATCATAGATCATTGCAATGATTGAAGGTTCATGAGCTAGCACTAACAGATTTTCAATGAAGAATTGGTAATATTTTACCATATCTATGTGATGAATCAAAGATACAATAGTATCTATGGCATCTGATATTCTATAACTAGCCCTTGGTATATCTTTAAACTATAAATCAACAATCTATTATTTTAGAGTGTTGACCATGGCCTTATATCACACTAGTTTGTCATCCTTAGTCTAAAAATGGTTTGTAACCTAATTAATGATTAGCTAAGAATCACCATAAACATTTAAATGTTGTATGTTCCAATGTATTACCTTTCAAAGCCCTGTAATGAGTTCTTCATATTCATCCATGTTGTTTGTACAAGGAAAGTTGATCTAAAATGATTTATGGATCATATTCCCCTGTGGTGTAATGAACAAAAGGCCTGCCCTTGATCCATATGATCTGAATGATCCATAAAAATATATATTCTAGTACTACTCCTTAAGAGGTGTTTCAATAATGGTCATAATGGAATCATCTAGGAATTGGAATGCTAGTAGTTCTATATCTGTAAGGGGTGATTCAATAAGCTAATCTACAAGGACTTATCCCTTGATGGTTTTTTGGTTGACATATTCTATCTCAAATTCACTCAAAAGAATGATCTAATTAGATATGCATCCTTTTAAAGTTTTTTTAGACAGCAAATACTTAATCAGATATACTTTTGAAATAACCATGATCTTGTTGTTTAACATGTAATGTCACTATTTTTGAGCTACGAAGACCATAGCTAAACATGCCTTTTTAATGGGCATATAATTTTGATCATACATGACCAGTGCATGGATTAGATAATACATAGGATTCTCTTTTCCATTATCATCATGCTAATCTAGAAGTGCCCCTAGGGCTTTGTCTATGGCTGACAGTTACAAGAGGAATATATTTCCTAGTATAGGAGGCAACAAAATAGGTAAATTTACAATATAGTCCTTCAAATGTTGAAAACCTTTTTGGCATTCATTGCAAAAATGAAATGTGACCCCTTTCTTTAATAAATGTGTAAATGGGTGGCATTTGTCTACCAATTGAGATATGAAGCATCTAATAGACTGTTTATTGGCTTGTAAACTACAAAGTTGCTTCAAATTGGTTAGTGGTGGTATTTGGGTAATGGTTTGTACTTTGGCTAGATTGACTTTAATGCCTCAGCAAGACATAATAAAGCCAATAAAATTGCCTAAAGTAACTATAAAAACACACTTCTTATGATTAAACTTGAATTTTTATTCATGTAGTCACTCAAATATCTTCCTTAGTGTTCCTAAATGTCAGACCCTAATCTTTAATTTACCTAGTATGTCATCGACATAGTCTTTAACAATATCATGCATCATATCTTGAAATATGATGGTCATGGCTCTTTGGTAGGTGGCCCCAAAATTTTTGAGACCAAAAGGCATAATTTAATAATATAATTTTCCCCACAAAGTGGTGAATGTTATTTTATGTTGTCCTTTTGGTGTAATTGGATATGCTTGTACCCTAAAAATACATCCATTAGCGAAAGCATTTCATACCAGGCTGTGGAATCAATAATCATATCAATGTTTAGAAAAGAAAAGTCATCCTTAGGGTAGGCCTTATTTATGTCTTTGAAATCATTACATATTTTGACTCCTTAAATATTTTTGCTAACTGATACCACATCTGAGATCTAATCAGAGTAGTCGATCGGTTGAATACATCTCACTTCCAAGAGTTTTTCTAACTCTTTCTTTACCAATACAATAATCTAATGATGCATCTTGAACAATTTTTGTTTTATAGGTTTGGCATTAAGATGTACCACAAGGTGATGCACAACTAAGGTGGGGTCCAAACCTAGCATGTTGAAGTAGGTCCATGTAAAGATATCAATAAACTCCCCCAAAAGGGTTGTAAAGATGTCACATTTCTCCTTAGTGAGGGATGTGCCTAATTTGATCCATTTCAGGTAATCTAGAATTTTTATGTTAACTTATATAGTTTCTTCCATAATATGCTTCAAACCATATTCCAGAATGGATATCAAAGATTTAAATTGGCTTGCAAAAGTAGAGTCCTCATTTTGGACTGGCTCCTCAAGTTCTTCTAGGCATGATGAATCAGAATCCCCTAATGCTAGGGATGGCAATGTGACAAACATTGTTGGAAAATCTTAGATTATTTAATCAAAAGCTTATTATTCTTCAAGACTGAACTTGAACCCACAGGCAAGTTCATTATTGGTGGTCTCCTAAGCTAGGTTTGAGGAATGTTGAACACCCCCATCTAATGAAGCCTAAAATAGGTTTTCACTAGTAGACTAGCCTTTCTCTTTACTATTTCCTTGGTTTAAAAGTGCCACAAAGACATTTTCACTTTGGGACCTCAATGTTTTATCAAATTTTTATGGCTAAGGGTGTTTACCCATTCTCTAAAATAGACTACAGGATCAAGTTTGATTAAGAAACCTTATTTGTGGTCTCACAATGGAACATTGTCATTTAGGCCTAAAACATTACAAAATGTGTCATCATTTTGAAACTCATCCATAAGCACTATGGATTATTTTTGGTCTTAGTCTATAAGTTGAGAATGATATAAATGAAGTGGATTATTGTAAATAATTGGTATAAGGGTACAAATGGCATTAATATCAAACAAGTTGGTATTGGCTAGGTCATCAAAATGGCTATGATCAAACTTTTCTTTACTATTGGAATCTTCATCACTAGTCATTGGTGATGGAACATGAATAAGATATGTGGGATCACCCTTAGGTAGTTTAAATCTAAGACAATAGGTTCCTTTATACTGAGTGGTAGAAACTGGTTCAAGTGTTCCTTGTTTATTTGGTCTGAGGCCTCCTCTTTAATAGTCATGCCTCTCCATGATCATGTTAAGAATGGGATATATGGGATTATTCTATCAATCAGCTAGCTTATCATTATATAACCATAATTCATTGTTTGCAAATGGGTCCTATTATTGACTTATGGTTGGTGTAAAACTAATGGGCACTAGATTATACAGTTTAAAATTTCCTATTTATTGCCATTCCATTCAAGGTGGTTTGGCTTTAGGTCTTCCATAGGACTTGGGGTTTTGTGTAATCTTGGCAATGTGGAATGTATCATGGGTCAAATATTCTCCTAGGCCATTAGCTAAGATGGTATAATGATTATATGTTTTATGAGGTGGCATGTGGGAAAGGGAATCAAGGGTATTTAGGTTAAATAAATTGGCCTTTAGTGAATTGACAAGTATTTATTTCCCCTTGTCCTTTTTAAGAATCAAATTCAAGCCAAAATGGTAGTTATAGCTTTTGTATTTAGTGTTCAAATGCTTACAATATTTATATGGTTATAAATCTCCATGGATAGTAACCACCATAACTAAATAGAAGAACTTGATACACTAGTGCAATGTTGAAGGGATTGAATGAATTTTATGTATTTAAGGTCTACCCAAAAAAATATTATACAACAATTCAAGGTATAACACATGGAACAGTGTATCATTGAGGAAGGACCCAATGATAACTGATAAGGTGATGGTGCCTTTTGATTCTCATTCTTCATTATTATAGGATTTGATGGTGATAATTTTTGGCTAGAAATCAGCTATTGTATACCTAAAAAGCTTGATGAGTTTTAGAGACACAATATTTAGACTCGATCCATTGTCTATGAGGACATGTTTCACTTTGTTCCATGTTATGACAACTTTGATGTATAATGGATTGTTATGCAAAGGGCCAAGGGATGACATATCACTTTGGTTGAAGATTAATTTTTGGCCTAAGGATAGATGCCCAAACAAAGATTGAATTTTTCTTAGAGACATGTCATTAGGAACTTGAGATTGGCCAAGGAACTCTATCAAGTTTTTCTTGTAGATGGTGGAAGTATGGAAAAAATCAAAAATATATATTTTCATGGGTGTATTCTATAATTATTCCACAATATCAAACATTTTTTCCTTTACAGCAGTAAATGACATTTTCCTAGCTAGAACGGTGGGTTGGGTGGGTGAAGTGGAAGATAGTTGTGGGCCTGGTATGGTAATATTTGACCATCAAGTTATGATTACATAATCAAGGTTAGATATAGGACCATTTTTTCTAACAAATTATGGTAGTGGGGGACCAAATAGGATAAGTTTTGGTTACCTGTACACTTGTGCATGGTCATGGGGCAAGGATGAATTATCGATATGAGGTCTACATGTAGGAACCCCTCCTTGATGGTATGCTTGTATGTGGTCCCAAGTCAAGGAAGTATCACCAACATGGGCTGGTTGGTTGAAATTAATTATCAATGATCGTGTTTGGTTAATACTTGGTCTTGGATTAAAGGAAATGGTGGACATGAGACTTCTTGTAATATGTCCTACAACTTTGTTTTAGTCATGTGTAACTACATGGTAGGTATATTGGTTATTTATATCATTCTGGCCTTGGTTTCATCCATTTGGTTGATGTTAGTTCTATTACTACTAATTTTTTTGGTTCTATCTTGGCTATTGATACTATTATTACTATTGTTCTAGCTGTTGTTGTTGATGTTGGTTTTTATGTTGTGGAAATGGGTTTTGATAAATATCGAGGTTCTGATTGGATGTGAAAGCACCATTATCTAATGTTATCTCTCTATTTTCCAACATATTCTTAATTAAATGTTTATTTTTCACACAATGACTCAAATTATGTACATTAACTAGACTATACTAATAGAATTCATTTTTCCTATACTAATATGGATAGGGAATGTCCTTAAGATAGTATTTTGGAGTAGGCTAGTTACTCAGATCAGATGTGGTGAGCTTGTGAAACATAGATTTAATGGGTTTTGCAAGGTCGCTAAAGACGTGATAAGTAGGCACAATTATTCTTAGAGGAGGGGTTTAAAAAGGCAAAGGTTGATACATTTGTTGCATTTGTCTTGGCTATTTCACTTGCTTCATTTGCTTAAAAGGTTGTCAATCAAGAGTAATTTCATATGCGACATAGGCTGAGCAGACAATTTTTGTACCATTTGTACATGTCACAACTTAGTTACTCCATTCACAACAACATTATTATTATGATTGAATGGTTTAGACCTTTCATAGTTATTGGCTTGGGTTGGTTGTGATGATTGTGCTTAGAATTGGTTCTGATTTTGGCCATTATTTTGGTTCTAATTTGATGAGGTTATTTTAATTATCCCTTTGTTAATAAGGTATTTTTTGATTAAAAACCCTTGTCAATGATTTCCTTAAAAGTATGTGCACATTGCATTTCCAAATGGTAAGAAATATCATTATCTAAATTCTTGGTAAACACCATGGAGAATTATTTATTTGGTATATTTTCAGTAAATCAGCTTGCAAGTGATCTCCATCACTATAGATAGCTTCTAAAAATTTCACCGAACTTTTGTTTGACTTGTATCAAATTTACCAATGAAATTTCATGCTCAAGATTGTAGGATAAGTGTTGCACAAAATTGTCTAAAAGATCATAAAATTCAAATATTGAGTTCTTATAAAATTTTAGAAACCACTCCAATGCTTGTCCTACTAGACTCCTTAGATACAATAGTAGGATTTATACGTCACTATAAGCCACTAGTTGACAAGCAACACAAAATTCTATCAAATGGGCCTTTGGGTCTCCTTTACCCTTATATTTTTTGAAATTTGGTGGTTTGTACCTTGGAGGAAATGGTATTTGAAAATAATCCATGTTGAAATGGTAGAAACACACATGGTCTAATTTAAACTTCTTGGTTTTCTTTCTAGCTTGGATGATAACAATTGCATCCTTCATCTGTTATAATTCTTGTGTTAGGAAACTGGATAGAACATTGGATTGAGGTGGAGGTTGGGTGATCAAAAGTGGGTTAGTTTGACTAGGGTATAATGGAGGCATGGTGTGTTTTTAAATGTTTATTTGGATAGGGAATTGATCAGGAATATGCATATGTAGATTAGGATGTGATTGTTGGAATTGCACAGGTTGCAATGTGATATTCTAGTTAGGATTTGGTATGTAGGCCTAATTTTGAGGAAATTATGGCTAAGATGGAAGGATATGGTTGTAATGAATTACTATGATTGTTGAGGTTTATTAAGGACTTGCTTTGATCTAGTCAAACCTTGTTGATTAAGAAGAAATTGTGAACCAAGGCTCTATCATTGATTTTATTACATGTTAGGAACAAAAAGAAATAAGCTTCCTAATTTGTACTTATGGAACATTAGAATCTCTTGGTTAGACAAACCCTTGTTTGGAAGTAGACACATGTTGAAGGTTAGTAATTTTTCATTGACCAATACTCGTATGCTATTGATTTGAAATTTTTGTGATTGTAATGGTATGTTGGTCTATGACTGAAAAGGTCACTACTTGGTGAGGAGGAACATTAGTTTTCCCTATTAAGGTTGTAGAATGTTTTGCCTCTTCTATGTGGGTATTTTTAAAGGTGCCTATTGTTTTTGAATGTTAGTAATCACCCATTATGGTGGAGTAACATTCATCACATTTTGTTAAGGCATGGTACTGGTCATTGCTTGACTGCTTAATCCTTGTGGTTGTGTGCTTGAAGAATTAGTTGGTTGAGGATTAGAGGTAGATTTTTGTAGTTGGGAGGTATAATTTCATTCCCCATAAATTTTAAAACAACTGATGGTGTTATTTAAAGGCAAATTTTATTTTGGACTAGTTTTTTTGTGCATTTAAACCACTTTGGTCTATATTATACATCACTTGCATATTGTCCACTATGTTTGGCTCACTATTCTGCATAGAAGCAAAAGACAATTCTTTTATGGTGGGGGCATTGAACATGTATACAACCAAATTGATTCACATAAAAGGGTATATACCCTAATTTTAGTATCCTATAAAATTTATTAAGACTCATGTTGAAGGAGCTAGCTCAATAAGATGAGTGTTTAACATGATCATATTATTGAAGTTACATGCTATGTTTAGATAGGTTTGGTATGTTTTATGCATCTATATGAAGTGGTTATGCATGAGGCCCTTAATTGTTACAAGCATACTAGGGTCCTAGTATGGCATCAACACTATAGCATGAGGATTTCTAGAAGGGGCCTATTCGATGTTTTGATTATAAGGCATGTTGTAAGGCACTCTTACTAGACTTGGTAATTATTCATGGGGAAAGTTTTCTAGAAACTTTGCCCCTACCTCTATGACTCTAATTAAGACTTCATCATTTTTAGTAAGTGATGATCAAATATATAAGGGTCATAGGATGTTGTCATTGTAATGTAGTATGGTTGTTGTTGAACTTATTCTACAACTAAAGGTATGTTAACTAGGTATTATGTCATTTTTTCTTGGTCTTGCTTTGAGTATGGAGGCATATTGATGAAATATTTGGCTAAATTATCTCGGATTTATTCAACCTATTAAGTTTTTTAAGCTGAATAAAGATCCATCTCACAAATGACATTGTATACATAACGGTATTGAACAAAGTCTTCTTGTGTGACCACATTATTATACCCTGGATTATACATAGCTCCACTATGAGTATAGTGAGACATATTTAAATCAATGGTGATTTTTTCATGAAAAAATGTCTTAGAGTTATATAAAATCTAAAAAAATGTCTAAAAAGACAAATGGTTCAAACTTGATCTAATTTGGTCAAAGGGATGGAGCTATATCTCCAAAAAGGGTCGATATTAAGACTACGTAAAAACAATCTGACGTCAAATATATAACGTTAAATGTCTCACACAAAGAGGTCAAGTGGATGAACTAAAAATGGAATGTTAAACTCTAGGTTCAAAGTGTTCCAAATATTCTAATCTAGGAAAATAAAGGTTACTAGGTCTTTTGGCCAAATGCAACATCAAAAGCTAGGCTCAAACAAAGGGGTATGATTTAATTTAACAAATCTGAAACACATTAACATAGACTAGGAAATAAAAATTAGACATTAACTTTTGAAAATTTGGTATAAGGCATGAAAAAAAAAGCACATGGAGATATACTATTTTCTCCAAATAAAGGCACAAACAATAGTTTTCAAATTTGGGTAAATAATTAACCTAAATTACACAACCCAAAATAGAAAGATTGGTGTCTAAGACCAAATTACACAAGGCCTAAAAAAATCAATCAATATTTGGATTCAAACTTATCAAGGTTAATTAAAAACTCAATTTAGTAAAAACTAGGTTTCTTTGATTAATAAGCTAGACAAAGGTGAATGGCATAAGGATACTAGATAAAGACCTAAAACACACACACATAGATTGGTTTCAAATTGAGAACTTGGACACAAAATCAAAACAAGTATATGACACAATTTGAGTAGTGTAATGACATAATCACACTCTAAAGGTATGATCAATGGTTTGTTTTAATACTTCTAAGGCACAAAACTTGAAATGATTTAGGTAGCGTAATGTTACCCATTTCAATTTAGTGACATGCATAATAGTTTTGAAAAAAAGTTCAAGGAAAACATATGGTGTTAAAGAGATGGCTTAACACCTCATTAAACATTAGAGTGATGTAGACACAAGACTCATTTTCATGTGGCATAACAAACAAGAAAGATAACTTTAGAATAAAAAAGCATGTAATAAAGGATAAAATGACATATACCTCTAAATGTAGTGTCCTAGATCTTATAACTGATAAGGTTACATCATATAGTTAAATTATATATATATATATATATATATATGTATGTATATATATATATATATATACATATATATGTATACATATATATGTATATATATACATATATATATATACATATATATATATATATATATACATATACATATATATACATATATATATATATATACATATATATATATATATATATACATATATATATATATATATATACATACATATATATATATATATACATATATATATATATATATATATATATATGATCTTGGGATGATTTTAAGTGTTAATCCAAAAATACAAGTGTATGAAGTAGTAGGGTTTTGAAAACCCCCTTCTCCCAAGAGATTATATGGTGACATGAAAATTTAGGCTACTCACCCTATATCAACAATATATTTGTGGCAAGTGAGGTTGTTCTAAAACATAAATTTAACACTAGATAATTATCACATAAATTGAGTTAATATGGATAACTTAATATTCAAGGGTATATTCCTTTTCATAGTGATTCCATCTATATACTTTGTAGTGAAATCTCCTAGTTATCCAGACATGACTCGGGTTTTTATTATGATTAGAGAGGTTAGCCGCTTAACCCCTAGAAATCATAGTATATGTGACCTAATTTATATACCCCACCATGGACCAGAGTTGGTACAATGTTGGGTGATGAAACCCTAGGTCAATGCACCCTAAATAACTCATGAGGAGGCTATGAACTCCCTCTCACAAGCCAATTTCATAAAAGAAATGACTAAGTGAAAAGACTTTAGAGGTTGTGTTTAGATCACCCAAACCATATAGGTTTTGGGGAGAGCCTCAACAAAATTCTCTTTATGCCTTGGATAAGGCAAAAATTTCAAGGGAATAATCACTTTTTTTCACCTAAGTTCCCTAAAGGGGATGGTGGGAGAGCATACATGCATTCTTCATTTTGTGAAAAATAAACAAGTATAAAGATCTAGCATCCAACAAACACTTCTAATATTTTAAAATCTAAGTGTTAATTTTATGCACCAACATGAAATGTTTGTGAAGTTTTTAGACCCTTGGCCTTACGTTTAAATCTTTTGAAAAACTTTCACAAAATAAACATATCATAAACACCTAGATTATTTTTCATCACTAAAACAAAATGTTCAAGACTTAACTAAATTCCTTTTAGGCACCAAAATGAAATGTTTAAGGCTTAGCACTTGAAAATTTATGTTCTCTTTCCTGATTTAGTCATACAAATGTTACAGGGGTTTTCACTACCTTGAAGCACTTTTATGCATGAGAAAATAAGATTGGGAAACTAGCTTCCGGGTTTCTCTATTTTTTTGACATAAAGACCAGTGTCAGTCCATAGAGACTGGTGCTAATTATAAGGTAACTGATGTCGATTGATTCATAGAGAACTGATGCTAGTTACAAAAAACCAATGTTGGTTACTTGTGAACCCATAAGTAAAAAAATTGGAAAATTTTTCTTATCCCAAATAAGTATAAAATCTACAAAAAACATGCAATAAAATGACTAGATAGAGAGCATGAAAGTTAATAAACCCAAGAAGAAAAACCTATAACTTTCAAGAAAACCCAAAAACCAATTTTTTTCCCATGTTCTTCCCTACACATGGACTGACGCTAGTTAACATAAGACTAATGTCGACTAGTGGAAACTGATATCGATCATTGTGTAAACTTTATGTGACCAAAAAAATAGAATACAAAAAAAATATAGTAAAAACTATAATTTTCAAGATGGTCAAGCATTAATTAGAAAATTTATGAGTTTCAATTTGGTCTCTTTGCTAGATGGGATGCTTCACATCCCATCAGGCATGCCATTTGTGATCATAGGAATCCAAGAAAGGAGGTTAGTATTATGTTAGAACAAGTAAACAAAACTAAAATAAATACACACTAAAACTAACACTCAAAAGCCTAGATCTTAAGTGGAGCTTAATGAACAAATCCAAATGAAAATCACAACTAAAATTCAAAAGACACGACATAATTTACCTTCATTGGGATATCTAAATGCATTGTTGAGTGGCTTAATCCATTTGTTAAAAATGTGTATTTGACAATGGAGTTTGTGTGGCTCCTTATCTCCTTAGCATGATGGCTTTGATATTGACTTGATATGTCTTATGCTTTATTGGATAAATATTTTGGCATTATAAAATTATTGATATGAATTATGCAAAAAAACCTAAATTATAACTCTATAATATCCAAGCTTAGAAATGAAAAGGAAAGGGTTTGTATTTATAAGATTAGGAACTAACCCCAACCCAAGGTGACTTAAGGTGTAGTTTAAACATGGAGTTAGTTCAAACCTAACCTAGGTGAGTCAAGAATAACCCTAGTAGAGTTAAAAGGTGTCAATTACTAATGATTTTCAAGGAATAGGCATGGGTGAGATATTTTGAGATACTTTCAAAGGCTTGACAACTCACAAAAGGTAATCATGAAAGGCTAGGATATTTCATTATTTTGAATTTACTCTTTTAGTAATTCATTAATTGCACATGGATAATTCAACTAGGCATTTAATTTGGTTTATATTATTAATTAATTTTGAATAGCCATTTATCTCTTTCATTATTTCTTTGTGTTCATTTACCCTATTTAATAGGTCCATACACCAAATTAACTATTATGATGCTTCAGGATGATTAGGATGAATCTGTGAGAGGTTATTGTTGCATATGGTAGGATAGCCCAATTAAGGATACCTCAAGGAGACTCAAAGATTTTATGAATGATGCACATGTAAATTTGGGATGTTGAGTGATTCATAGGCTTAATTTGTAATGGTTGATAGAAATCAATTTGAAGTTTAGTTGAAGGCCAGTTATGGAAATTTTTAGGTGTCTATAAGAGGCATTTCAAAAATAGATTTTAATTTTCTAGGATCTACTTCAACTCTTCTTCTGGAGACTATGAAGCCCAACAATTTCCCTAAGGTAAATCCAAACACATATTTATTAGGGTTTAGTCTAACCTTATATTCTCTTATACTCTCAAATATTTTTCTTAAGACCATAGGATGGTTTGATCAGAGTTTAGACTTTCTCAAGATATCATCCAAGTAATCTTCTATTATGTCATGCATCATGCCATGGAGTATTAATACCATAGCCCTTTGGTAAGTAGTTATTGATTTTTTAAGACCAAAATCCATCACTTGATAATAGAAAGTCCCCCATGGAGTTATTAATGTAGTATTATGTTGATCTTGAATAGAAATTTTAATTTTGTTGTATCTAGAAAAACCATCTATGACAAATAACATTTCATAGCCAAAAGTAGAGTCCACTATCATATCTATATTAGGTAAGGAAATTTATCTTTGGGGCATGTTTTATTTGTCTTGGAAATTGGTAAAAATTCTAATTCCTCCCTATGGTTTGGCCATGGGAACAATATTAAATATCTACTTAGAATATTAGTCAATCGGATGGATAAACCCATCTTCCAATAATTTATCTAACTCCTCTTTGATTAAAAGAGCCACCTTGGGATGGATTTTTCAAAGTTTATATTTAATAAGTTTTGCATTTGGATGAACCACTAAATGATGCACTACAAAGGTTGGATTTATCCCTAGCATGTTATAATAAATCCATGCAAATACATCTATATATTATTTGAGAATATCAATAAAGAATTTCTACTTTTTAGATGTAATAATTTCCCCCATTTTGACCATTTTAGGAATTTCATTTGTTCCAAGATTTATTTCAATAACCTCCTCAATGAGGGAAGCTGGCTAGTCCTGTAGATATGTTGGGGTTGATGGTAATTCCTCTATTTCTAAAGAAAATTCATATGAGAGTTTCATATCTAATTTTGGATAGGATTATGACTCATTAGGAGTGGGTTAGATGTATTTTGTATCTGGAGAGGGATCTTCATCTTCATATTCCTCTTATTTGATTTGATTTAGATATATTTGTTTCTCTCTAAAATATGTAAACTCATTTAGACTGATAGAAAATCCTTCCTTGTGATCTCTTGATGGAAAAAAATATATTTCTCCTAGATATTCAATAATGGTTTCATGATTATAGAATATATCAAAGGATCAATCTTCTGATCCCCACCTATAAGCGTGGAATAACAGAAGGATATGTTGATAGTTGAGATGGTGGTGTTAGGGAAGAGATTGGTGGTAGGTAGGTCCTTATAAAGACTATATATGTAACCTATTTTGACTTATTTATTAGAGGTAGACTCCTTAAGAACTAAATAAGTTTCCAAGACAATAGTGCTTAGATCAATGTCTAGTGGTTTTTACCCTAAACCAATATGTTTTAGATGTTTTTGAACCACTATAGGTTCAAACCTACCTTGTTCATCTCTTCCTAGTACTTTACCCTTATAACTCATATTCTGAAGCATCTTTTTAAGTTGGGGGTACTTTTGTTTATGGAACTCTAAGACCTCAACATCAAGATTAAGCCATGAATCATATAGGTCATCAAAGTATTCTTTTGATAGCATGCCTTCACTAGTAAAGGCCATGGACTCAAATTGATAAATAATGGGTTTATCTTTCCTCATGGCTAGGGACCTATAATTGTATGGGGAGGTTAGTAGGTCTCCAACACAAAAGGTTTTGTATTCATACTCTCTGTAACCCTTCCAATTAATCTTAAGATGAGTGATTTCTAGGGTTTCATTTGAAGCAGGCATTAAATAATCAGGGTGGATATACTTTATATCTTGTATATTATGAGTGAAACTATAAGTGTTTAGGCAATAAAAATTAAGATGGGATTGGTCCACTTGACAGTTATGAAAGTATTATATCTCCCTTGGGATGGTAACCTCCATTCCTGAATGAGGGAATTTTAAAATTTGATGGAAGGTGGAAGGAAATGATCTCATTTCATGAATACATGAGCATCCTAAAAGTGAATTATATAGGAAATTAACATACACTACATGGATTAAATTTTGGTGGACTACAAGTCCCACAGCTATAGGTAGATAAATAGTTACCATAGACAACCTTTCATTATCACCATATGATTTTATCATTATTAGAATAAGCCTTAATGAAGACTCAATGTACCCTAATTTATTAAGAAAGTCCAGATTACAAATATTTAAGCTTGAACCTCCATCTATGAGTACCTATGGGATCTTATGATTAGAGATGGAAATTTTAATGAACAATGGATAGTTATGGTGTGGGATTATAGGTGGTATATCCTATGAAATAAAATTAATCTGTTTGAAATGAGATAAATGATCCACTAATGCTTAAAATTGGCTTGTACTAATATCTATCTAGACTTTGATTTCATTTAGGACTTTATTGAGAATCTCCCAATGTATAGATGATGTCTTAAGAAGATCCATGAGAGACATTTGAGATAGAGTCATCTCAAGCTATAAGATGATATCATATGGGTTTTTGAAAGAGATCAAGATTTTTTTAGAGATATTGACTCTTTGAGATGCTGAGGTGGATGGGTCCTTTGAAGGTGCTTCAAGAACTATAATCTTGTCATGTTGTGTAGTTACTACATAGTTAGCTATTACCCTATTAATTTTAAGAATGGTGGATGGTGGATGTGTGGGCTCTTAGGGGCCTCATATTTTAATGGTATTGATATAATGGTATGGAATGGAATGATAATCAATCCTATTTGAAGTGGAGGATTGACCTTGATCCTTAAGTGGTTTATTTTACCTCTAACTTTGCTTAGGTAAAGAGTCCTGATATATGCCCAGCTACTAATTTTTAGATTAACTGGTTGGAATCTCCCCTTTTACTTCTATATATCCTTTCTCAATTAGATCTTGGATGTAGTTCCTTGACTATATGCATTTATCAGCATAATTTACTTTGAATCTATTATATTGAAAAAAATCATCTTTATGATACCAACCTAGTCATGGATTACTATCCACCAATGGTCACATTATAAGGAGAGTTATCATATTAGAAATCATTAATTATTGTACAACCTTTTTTTTAGGTACACCAAGACTAGTTAGAGGCCTTTTCCCCATTTATGGATTTGGCTTTCCTTGTGGTACCCTTATAGTGGAGATATTTTTCTATTTATTAGTAGGGGAATATTTTTGCACTATCTACACATGTTTAGAATCTATTACTCCATCACCTATGACATTTTTGTTCTTATTAGAGACCTTAGGCTTACCCAAAAAACAATTATCTTGATTTTGACTTTGTTTATATTAGATATATAATTTATTCATACATTTTTCAATGAGGGACTTTTCAATTTAGATCCCCTATTCTATGATTTCATTAAAATACTTGGCATATTGTAGCTTTAGTTGATATTTCAATTTAGCATTGAGATTGTCAATGAATATTTTCACCAACTCCTTCTTAGGAATTGGAAATAGATTAGTGAGACTTATCTAATGTTGAAATTATAAGCCTAAGCTTTCCCTACTTATTTTCTTACTATTATAAATATATATGATAAATATGTCATGTTCAATGTTAAAGGAGAAGTGTTGCACAAATTTTCCTATCCACTCCCCGAAACTAGATATAGACCCTTTAGGTAAATGCATAAACCATTATAGTTTAGGCCCTATGAGAATTTTGGGGAAGAGTCTAAGAAGATAATAATAATCATGGGAAACCTCGTGATATGATACATAGAACTCTTGCACATTGTCTCATAGATTCCCTTTCCCTTTATATTAGTCAAATTTTAAAATCTCAAATTGTGTTGGGAAGAGTACTTGTAAGATACTAATGTCCAAGGGGGATGTGCAAAAGTCTTCATATTTATATCTCATTTTTTAGGTGTGAGGATCAATCTGTTGAATAGTCTCTTTCATCATCCTCCACTATTGAGCATATGAAGGGTCCATTAGGGGATTGGAGGCTTGTGCTTGGATTGTTTTAGTTATTGAGTGATTAAGATTGGTATTTTAACATGTTGTATTGGTGAACTGGGTCTTTGGCTTTGAGCATGAAATTGAGAGGCAAGTACATTAATTTAATAAGTCAATTGGTATAATCGATCCTCCAAGGTGGTTCTTTTCCTATTAGCCTCAATGCAATTATTTAATGGGGGTTCCTTTTTTTCATCAAGTTTTTGTTCATGATCCATAATTATTTTTTTATTGGTTTACATTATTTTGATTGGGTGGAGTGTTAGGTCTAGTGGATGGGTGAAAGATATGTTTTAAGAGGCTTGGGTCAAAGGTATGGGGTAGTGTCCCCCCATTACAATGACTTGGGAAATAATTTGATCATAGTTCTCATAGATTTGTTGGTTAAATTGATACCTAACCTCATCACCATGGAAGAATCCATTTATAAACTTGTCTTCCTCTTTAGGAGAATTCATGTCATTATGTGTGTTATCATTATCCCAGTTTCATTCACATATATTCCTAAATATGTCATTTTCTTAATCATTCATGCAAGATAATCCAGTTCAATTCCAATACCTCCAAAATATTAATCATTCAACACATACATTTATGAAGCATACACATCATTCATAGCAATGAACAAGAAGATAATGAAAGATTAAGCACACAACACATGGATTATGTGGGAAACCCTCATGGGGGATAAAACCCACTCTCAAACCTATGAACACATGGAATGCTTGTCATATAATTTGATTAAAAATAATATTCTTTAATGAATCACCTACTTCATAAGGAGCACCAAACCCTAGGATAGATATGCACCAACTTGCCCTAGATGTTGAGCACCAACACAACACTTACTGATGAAAAAACCTAGTCAAATATGATATATATCTAATATGATGGAGAAACACTCATTATCAACCTTATTCAACCCACACACTCATTCAAGTCTTCATTCATGCTCAAAGCATCCAAAACAAGCATATATAACACTCTATCTTTCTTTGCTCATCTTCAGCCTTCAAACCTAAAAGAGCTTAGTCACAACATTAGAGACATGACCAGAAGGTCATCTACATAGTCTTCACTCTAATATACCTCTCAATTCATCCACCAATATTACACAACATATAACATGTTTCTCTCTCCTCATGTAAGTCTATAACACTTCATAATTAATTTTGGTCTTTATACAAACATCATGGTTAAAACCTTCTTTATCAGCCACAACACATAAATTTACTCTTAAATAATATAATACACTAATGAAATATAAATCACTGACCTACATAGGTCATCTTTAAGCATCATCCTTTTTCAAATAGGCCTAAGTGTCCTTTTAGGTCCTATGAAGACCTATTCACCTCTTTGACACTTCTTTAAGCAAACTTGGAACATAAGACCATTTTAACATACATAAACCCATGAAAAATGACCTATAGGTCATCCTTAAATGATAAAATCTATCAAAAAACCCCTCTGCTAAATAAAATTAGATCAGTCAATGGCCTCATTGAAGAAACCCCCATGAACGAATGTAATATCAACTTTAAAGCACTAGTTGACCATGGGGATGGATTGATCAAACCTCAAAAATCAATACACAAGACCCTCAGTGAGTATACGTCACCTCCAATAGATAATTAAACATGAAACATCAATTCAAATTCAAATACCCTTCACAGGTTCTTAACACATGAAGGTCAAACCTTTGGTCAACTTTGAAGCTTAAACTCTATAACTGTACAAATAGGCAAACCTTATAGTCAACTTATTTGGATAGCCCTTGGAGTCCTTTACAAATTTTATTTTTATACCACCTTAAAATTAATCCCACATAAAAATATATAACACAAATAATCAACATTGGTTTTCTTCATAAATTTAAATTTTCAAATTCCAACGGTCACTAAAAAACACAAAAATGGCCAAGTATGGGAAACACTATAATCTCCCTGGAAGGCCAACTTTGCACTTTGTTATATTTTGAAAAACACCACCTCATGAATTGAAACTTGGACCATATAAAATAGGGATAAAATTGAACCCAACACTATGTGACCATTTACTTCTGACAGTGCCACACATGTCATTGTTGACATCATCAATCTGCTTACTTGACCCTTATAGCCATAGGACCCACAAGGCCTAGATGACAACAAGGATGAAACTAATGAACACCATGCACTTAGACAAGCAATAAAATCACACTATACACCCCATAGGGCCTCTTCAAAATGATCACATCACCAACCAAATCCACCAACCTGCATATATAAGCTACCACTAAATATCCATGCAAGAACACTGAAACACACTGAAGCACACTTTGTCATTACCATGATAGAACACTCATAACTTCATACACACACTTTTCCACCTTTGAGAAATCATTGAAAACATTTCAACATAAAATTTGTCAAGAGAGGTGATTAGATGTTACTTATTTTTGAATTTGTATTGAGGATATTAAGACTAGAGTGACCAAATCTTATCAAAGTAAACAACCTATAAGGATTAAATCTAGAAAAGAGATGAAAATGATAAGATGAATAGATTTATTTCACACTAAAAATATGATGATTAGATGGTCACTAAGTATGAAGAGTTAGGATGATGGAATGATGGGTGCTGAACTAAACCAAACAAGGTTACAAAACATTGATAATATTTAATCAAGGATAGGTTGATTAAAGTGGTGACTAGGATAGAGAATGATAAGAGATCACTAAATTTTTTTGGTTTCAAGACAAATATTTATTACTTGAAATGGTGTGAATAGTGATATGAAACAATATGGTTTTGATTATAAGATAGGATATGTCCTAAGAGTTTGTAGGTGTTTTTTATAAAAGGGATTAGGCTGACTCAACTCACAAATAATATGAGCCTTAACACAACATGCCCAATCATGAGCCATAATTTTAGTCAATGAAATGGGTGTGAAACCTAAAACCTAAAATATATAATGGATTCATGGGTGAGGTTTTAGGTTGGTGACCCATTATAGAATCTACCAAACCCTCTTAATCCCATCTGCACTTGATGATCACTTAGGAGCTGGTACTGACTCTAGTAGCAGAACACCTATTATGGTTAATGGGTATTATGTTAGGTATACACAAGTGTGTCTAACACATTATTTAAGATACGTGAATGTACATGTAGACAAAATATGTATAGGGTGATATCTAATTCCTCGTTTATATAATTAACTCTTTGCCTTTATATATGACCTGAATGGGATCAACTGCTTAGCCTAATGACAGTTGCCCTTGATATTTATACTCCACTAGAACAAAAAGTTTGGTTGAATGTGTGGTGATGAAATTAGTGTCACCAACCCCTAGTGACTAAGTGTGTGGGTATTAATTCCATGTCACATACTATCCTACACAAGAATGGGTTGACACACAAACAATTAAGATTAATTTATTTGATTAATTACCTATGTGAGGACATTTAAACAAGTAAGAAAGACACACAAAGATGCATATAAGTATAAGATTAAAATTATAAATTTAGTAACTCTCCCTAAAATAACATAAGTAAAACAATCTAGTGCCTTCTCCTTAGATGGTCCTACAAAAATGGATTAGTAGTTTTAAAATGGGCAAAACTAGTTCTTTCCTACAAAAACATAGATACACTATCAACTTAACACAAAATTGCTTATAGAAACTAAAAAATTATAGATTTTAAACAATATTTCAACTACAGTTATATGAATTTATATACTATCTAATAACCTTGATAAATACCCTACAGGTTAAGCAAAATATCTAATGGTTAGACAAAAGTACAACTCTTACTATAAAATCGTGAATCATAATTTATGATTTTGCTAGAAAATAAAAACCTTATTAATCTAACACTTAGAATAAATTAAAAATGTTCTATAAATCATTTATAGGTGATTTTTATTGGTTATTTATTTTCTTAGAAATATAAAAAAACAATATTATATAATATTTGATCCTTAAAAGACTTGACTATTTATGAACACATTATAAAAAAACAAACTTATTCACAAAAGGTTCAAAAGGTGAAAAGGATTAGATGTAATAATATTTTTATACTTATACCATGATTTAAAAGAGGTTAAATCCTAATATTATAGTTTTTTAATTTTATTTAGTTATAATTTCTTATTTAAAATCAAAATCACTATTTCATAAGTTGCAGTTTTGTACAAGATAGCAAAAGGCGTATATATGAAAAATTTATATCTCTTTAGGTATCTCCTATTTATTCATTGAAATAAGTGAAAATAAACATACAGATAAGCAAATCTTAGGCAAGCAGAGTTAAAAAACTACCCTAATAGTTTTAATCATGAAGGTAAAATCACTATTATCAAGAATAATATCACAACTTTTATGATAATATCATGACTATAGATCTATGGTTTTGTGTATTGAGTGTAGAGTCATATAGGGCTGATGTCTTTCCTTTCTTGCACACATAAAGTAGCCACATAGAGGTAAGATTGTTTATAAATGTCAAATGTTAGAAATCCAACATGATGGTTTTAACCAAAGAGGCAAAATTGCTATTTGCGAAGGTAATATCATAACTTCTATTATAATATCATGACTATTTATTAATGGTATTGATTTAAAAAAATGACTACCAGGTTTAGAAATACTCATTCTTTCCCATATTTTTAAAGAAAAAAATGGGTTAATAGGGGCTCATAGAAGCTTAAAGGTCTATGCTAAACCGATTATGTTGACTTAAAACTACATTCTACATAACTACAAGTTATATCGCAAAACTATAGATTTTTAACAAAATTACCTTCAACAAATCTAAGGTATTTCAAAAATACCAAAAACCTATAAAATAGTAATCCATTAGTATTAAAAATGATAGTGAAAAATCACTAATCTTATGGCAAAACTGCTATGGCAATACTCTGATTTGTGGAGCAAAATAACTTTTCTTTTGCACATGAAATTTTGATCAAATGTAGAGCTTGCTCTTCATCCAGTCAATTCTGCATACTACCAAAACACTTCTAATAGGAAATATAATTAAATTTAATGGGTTATCCCACCATGGTCATCAATGTATGAATGTATTTTTGAGTTATTGATCAAAACTACTATATGTAATAAGTTTAACCCAACAATACAATAACATCAAAAAGAGGGAAATATAAGAGTAACCAACAATCAAGACTGAAATCTTACCATCACCTTATCTCTTATGTATTCTCTCCAATATCTTCAAATTAATTCCAATGCCAAATTCATTGAATGTGGATTTATTTCTTGTAGCTTCAAAATGAATGCAATGGCTTTGTTAAATAGTTGAATGGATTATCAAAAGTATGAAGATGTTTTTGGATAGCTTAGTATGAGAGTATAATGAGGGCTTATGTATTTTACAAGTTAGTTTGTAAATGACCAAAGAATGGCTTTTATATAATTGTGGGAATGAATTTTAGGGAATTTAAAATTATTTAGAAGTCTAGTTTAGAGACTTCTAGATTACTAGAGGAGATTCTCTAGTTCTAGAGGTTTCTTGATTAGTCTAAGGGATAATAGGGCATTAGATGGGGATTAAATTAGGTTTAATATTCATAGGGGCTTAGGAGAGGCTGGGGTGGAAGTTTATCTAGGGAGTAGTTCAATAAATAGGAATTTTTAATTTGGAAGTGGGCTAGTGGGTAGTTAATGCAATAGGATTAGTGGATAAGTAGGCGAGCTAGTAGGTTAATGGGGAAATTAATTGGTTATAGGGGTATAGAAAGGTTTATGTGGTATAGATAATTTATGTGAGAAATAAAATTTTAATTAATTAGACAGGGATATGGTTATTGGATACATTAGTGGGTTTAATAGAATTATTAAGATGAGCAGATTTTGGTGCATACACTTTCATTTATTATACTTTATATTATTGCTCATATACAAATTATATATGTTGATTACTTTTTGGTATTATCTTGAATATGGGTAATATTAAAACAAGATTTTCAAAGAGATTTATCATTTTAATCATTTTGTCTAGACTTATCATTTTATCCTTTTCTGTATCTTTCACCTTTTTAATCATTTTGTTAGTCCCATTCATTCATTCAATTGTCATATTTTTTCAGGCCACTACGTCTTAATTTGAAATCAAGTGATCCTTATATATACAAAGGCTATAGTTTTATTACATTATCTAACAATTTTGATCAAACAATTTCTAATTAGCAAATATATTGCATTCCCAGATAGTAAATTGAACTACAATATTGAGTTGAATATCTAAAGCATTCAAAAGGTCATCATACTCTTGCATTGTTCGTACCAAAGGTTACTATAGAGAAAGAGCATGTAGTTACATAGTTATAATTCCACACACATACCTATGAGAGATAAATACATACAATTTGAGACCCTCTTTGGAGTATTGGCTATGTAGGCAACACTTAGAAATAGTCATGGTTGTTAGGGTTAGTGTGTCTCACATGCTAACCCATTTTTACCAGGTTATAGGTTAATCATTTTTTTAGTCCCATTCATTCATTCATTCAATTGTCATCTTTTTTCAGGCCACTACGTCTTAATTTGAAATCAAGTGACCCTTATATATACAAAGGCTATAGTTTTATTACATTATCTAACAATTTTGATCAAACAATTTCTAATTAGCAAATATATTGCATTCCCAGATAGTAAATTGAACTACAATATTGAGTTGAATATCTAAAGCATTCAAAAGGTCATCATACTCTTGCATTGTTTGTACCAAAGGTTACTATAGAGAAAGATCATGTAGTTACATAGTTATAATTCCACACACATACCTATGAGAGATAAATACATACAATTTGAGACCCTCTTTGGAGTATTGGCTATGTAGGCAACACTTAGCAATAGTCATGGTTGTTACGGTTAGTGTGTCTCACATGCTAACCCATTTTTACTAGGTTATAGGTAGTAAAAAGGAAAATAAAGTAGGGATTTATTAATTGGATGGATATCATGCATAGGGAGATATATTTTGAGGAAATTAGTTGTACAAATGTAAAATCAACATGGTATAAAATTGGATCCATTCTTTTGTGTATCTTAGACTAGACACCATTGTCAAAGATAAAAAAACTATGTTAGTGTAATTTTCCCTATTCGATGTAAGCATATAATGGATAAGATATTCAAAATTCAAATGAACAAGTCCTATACTTCCAATATAATCCTATGATAATTCTTGATCATTGGCATACCCTAGAATAAAACATCAAACAAGATATGTTCTCTCTTATCCCTTGTCTATTTTGTATTTATTGTATTCATTGTACATGTATGAATAGTTAAAATACTATAGTTGTGGTCTATGTTATTGAGTTATGAATATTGTAATATTTCATTCAAACAAAATTTTATTACTTTTATGTTTCTCTTTTAAAACTCAAAAAACCATAAACACTACCCTAAACTAAGGAACGTACATTAAGATTTGAACAACAAATATATATTTGTGTTCAATTATTTTTTGAATTTAATATCTTTTTTGACATATAAATTATGTATATATCCTCTCTATACATTATGACATCAAAATAAAAACCTAAAAACAAAAAGAAGACATAATCAAACCATATCAATATAAAACCCATAGATAAATGAGAGTCAATGACAATTATTGTATGGTTGCAATATAAGGGTAGAGGTTCAGTGGATCCATTAGATAGGGCCATATTCTCCACATATTCTAAATTTTAATTTTAAAATTGATATGATATTATTTTTATTCTCTTAAACCCCATTTATAAATACTTTTGTGTCCTTTATTTCATTAAAATGTTATATGATCTTGAAGGTAACATGCTGAGTCCCCAACAAGAACCATTTTTCAAGTAAAATAGTTTGTAAGAAAAGGTATAAAAAACACATGAATCTATTTTCAAGATAATTAAGCATGGGGAATAATTGAAAAAGGTGTTTAAAATCCCTATCTTCACAACAAATAGGGAATATGGGATTTGATACCACCATGTGTTAGAGTTGGTCTCCAATTGGGAGGCCATGGTAGAGGATGCACCATAAAAATGACCTTTTTGGGTTTAATGTCAAATTTACAAAGATTAAACCAAATGACATCCACAAACCTTAACTTCCACTAGTGGTTGAGGTTTTCACTCTGAATATGCAAAGGGGGAATAAAATGGTACCTAATAAATGTTAAGCATGGGATATACTGAGAGGGGGGGTGAATCAGTATATCATAAATATTATAAACTTTCCCTCAGTCAAATTCCACTTAACCATTCATTCAATATATGCAATAAAACTTAAATAATAAACACCACACAAGATAGAGAGAGACACTAGATTTAACGTGGAAACCCAATGTGGGAAAAACCATGGAGAATAATCTCAAGTATATGAATGAACACCAACTCAAACTATATTATTCACAAGCACCAACTTGCAGGAGCACCAACCCCTTTGTTGAGCACCAACACAACAAATATTCATGAGCACCAACCCACAAGAGACCAACCCCTTTGCTGAGCACCAACATAGTAACTATTCATGAGCACCAACCCACAGGAGCACCAAACCCTTTTTTGAGCACCAGCATAGCAACTATTCATGAGCACCAACTCATAGGAGCACCAACACAACTATTCATGAGCACCAACCCACAGGAGCACCAACCCCTTTTATGTATACCACATAACTATCTCTCAATGTTACTATCTCAACAAATGATAATTCATTACAATATCTCTTTCCTCTCTCTCCTCTACTCTTCTGAGCTAGATATAACAATTACAAATCATACTCTATCTCCCATCTTACAAATGGCTTCTCAAGCCTTTATTTATAGCTTTCCAAATGACCTTTGGCCTTCCCCCTTTGTGACCCTTCAATCCTCATGGAAAATGGTGCCAAACTTGCAAGACCCTTCGTATCCTTGCATTTGGAAAGTCATATGGTGACCTTTCATAAGCAAAATCATGCTTTCCTCTTTTGTCTTTATCTTGGTGACTTTTCATATTCCTCAAAGTGTCCCTTCTTAAGAAATTGTGCCCTTTCTCTTTTGTCTTCACTTGGTGACTCTTGGAATTCCTCAAGATGACTCTTCATGGGAAAATGTATCCCATTCTTCTTTTATCTTTACCCCATGACTCTTTGACTTCTACATGGGCCCTCTTTTGAATTATATGCAACCAAAAATATATTCTATAATATTAAATAAATATTAACACACATTAGCCAATATCTTACTATTAAAAACATCATTAAATGCAATGGGGTCTTTTTCACCAATAATGCTAGACCTTTGACATCAATGACAATATTTCCAATAATCTCCCCCTTTGTCATTGATATTAACATCAATCTTGAAGCTACCACATCCTAAAACCTACACATACTATCATTTGAAAAACATACAATAACTCCCACTTACTGTAGTAACCTGTACCTATTCCCTGTACCTATTTCTGCACCTATTATTCTCCCCCTTTGACATTAATGGCAAAGGGCCTACCTAGAGCTAACACTTAGCTCCCCCTTAATTGATGCTAAACTTCAATGGCAGGAAGTAAAATAAATTACTCTCAAATCCTCTTGTAGATCCTTGAATGTGTCCTTTGATCATGCCTTTAAGAATATATTTGATAATACATATAAATTATTGCCTATCCTTTGAACATCTAAAAACAACTCATTTGAATATTTTATTCTAATCTCACAACCTTATGCATAAAACTCTAATGTGTATCCCTGATCACATATTTGACTTACACTTAATAGATTATGCTTAAGACCTTTAACATACAATACATTCTTAGTCTTGGTTCTACCATTATCCAAATTCAAAGTACCTTTTTTGGCTATCTTGGCAGTGGTTTTATCTCCAAATTTTACTATGCCACCATTGATCTAATTTAGAGTTATGACCTTACTCTTGTCTCCTATCATATCCCTCGAACATCTACTATCAATGAACCATGGCTGATCTTCATTTCTTGTATGTAAAGCTATCTGAACCAACATAGAATCTTCAGGTTATTTATTCTGCCATGAACATGTCTGAAAGATCTTCTTGATGAATGGAGCCTTGAAACTGTGATCCTTCTTGATTAAATTGAACATGCTTCTACATTATTGAGCTATGTGTCCAAAGTTGTTACACTTGTAACATACTATGGCCTCTTCATCAAATCCTGATAGAGGAGCAAAAGAGTTGTAGTTTTTGGTTGACTCTACATGACTTTCCTTCTTATTTTTGAAACTATTAGCTCTTTTTCAAAATTATAATTTTTTATGACCATATCCATTACAATAAAAATAATAACCATAAAAATAGGACCTATTTGTGTATCTTTGACCTGATTTATTTTTTTAGCTTTGTTCCCTCCAGCCTTCTTTATTTGAAATGTCCTCTGTATTCTTCACTTCTTCCCTTTTTGTTTCCTCTTTTGTAAGATATTCAAAATAGATATTTTTATTTTCAAATCTAATACCTATCTTATATGAATTTACCTTTTGGATTTCTAATATCTTATTCGACATGTTAGTGCTATCCTCAAATTTTGAATCACTAACTACTTTATCATTGACTATTTTCTCAATATCTTTTTTTAAAGAGGTAATTTTAACAACATACCTTTCACATTCTTTTCTTACTTTTTGAAACTGTGCTGTTAGATATTTTTTATTCCTTTTAGCTTCTTCAAAGTGTGTTTTTAGATCATCAATTATTTCCTTTGACTTCTTTTCATTTTTCTCGATTTGGCACTTCAATCTTCAATTCTTCTTCTCTACAACTTCTAACTCTTCTAAGGCACAAATGAGTTCTTCTAGATTCACTTTGGATTCATTCTCTTCTTATTCTTGATCATTTGTACTTTTTCTTGTAGATGCATCTTCATGCATGGCCATGAATATAATCTCTTCTTCTTCTGAATCACTGACTCCACTATCTCTGGCTGAGCTAGGATCTTTAGAATATAGGCTCTTCTTCTCAAATCCCTTCTTGAATTTACCTTTTAAATTCTTATTTTATGTAGAATTTCCTTCTTCATCATCATAATTACCCTTATTTTGGAATTTTATCTAAAAAATGTCCAATCTTTCCACAATTAAAACGTTTAAAAGGTAATTTTCCTTGATATTTACATGTTCCCCTTTTCAAATTGAAAATGAAAAGAGCTCCATTGTCATCTTCATCATCTTTGGAACTATCACTTGATTCTTGAATATTAGCTTTCTCTTTATTTAATGTCTTTAAAGCCACTTCTCTCTTTGATTTTTTATCTTGTTCGGTTTGCATCTCATATGCCGTGAGAATACCATGAAGCTCATCCATCTTTAGTTTGGCTAAATTCTTCATCTCCTTGATTTCTAAAACCTTTACATCATATCTCATTAGTAGAGATCTCAAAACATTTTTTTACCACCATTGACTCTTCTAAATTTTCTCCAAGACATTGAATCTGATTTACTATTTGATCAACTTGCAAAAGATAACTTGTTATATCCTCATCTTCTTCCATCTTCAAACTCTCAAAATGTCTTCTAAAAGTCTAAAGTTTATCTTGCTGAACCTTTCCATCACCTTTGTAAATATTCTCAAGTTTTACCCCAAGTTTCATGAGAAGATTTACATTGCATAACTTTAACAAATTTAGATTCACATAAACCTCATAAAATAGCATTTAAATGTTTAGCATTATTTTCACTTGCATTTAAATAGCATTTGAGTAATTACAAGTGTATGTGGCTCTTCATATTCCTCTACCACTACTTGCCATATGTCAAATCCAAGGGACATCAAATGAGTCTTCATTCTTATTCTCCAAAAAACATAATTCATCCCATCAAACAAAGGTGCCTTATTTGTAGAAAATTCTTCATGTGATCCAGCCATCATGATTTCCTGATCTTCCTTCAAGCTATAAAACTTTTACAAAAGGAACATGCTCTGATACCAAATGTTAAGCATGGAATATACTAAGAGGGGGGTGAATCAACATATCATAAATCTTATAAACTTTCCCTTAATCAAATTTCACTTAACCATTCATCTAAGATATATAATCAAACTGAAATAATAAACACCACACAAGATAGAGAGAGACACTAGACTTAACATGGAAACCCAATGTGGGAAAAAAGAGAAAAATCTCAAGTATATGAATGAACACCAACTCAAACTACAATATTCACAAGAATCAACTTGTAAGAGCACCAACCTCTTTGCTGAGCACTAATAGAACAACTATTCATGAGCACCAACCCACAAGAGCACAAACCCCTTTGCTGAGCACCAACACAACAACTATTCATGAGCACAAACCCATAGGAGCACCAACCCTTTTTATGAGCACCAACACAACAACTATTCATGATCACCAACCCACATGAGTACCAACCCCTTTACTAAGCACCAACACAACAACTATTTGTGAGCACCAATCCATAGGACCACCAACCCATTTTGTGTATACCACATAATTATCTCTCAATTTTGCTATCTCAATAAATGATATTTCATTACAATATCTCTTTCCTCTCTCTCCTCTGCTCTTCTAAGCTAGATATAACAATTAAAAATCATACTCTATCTCCCATCTTATAAATGGCTTCTCAAGCCTTTATTTATAGATTTCCAAATGACCTTTGTCCTTCCCCCTTTGTGACCCTTCAATCCTCATGAAAAATGGTTCCAAACTTGCAAAACCCTTCATATCCTTGCATTTGAAAAGTCATATGGTGACCCTTCATAAGCAAAAGCACCCTTTCCTCTTTTATCTATATCTTGGTGACTTTATGTATTCCTCAAAGTGTCCCTTCATGAGAAATTGCACCCTTCCTCTTTTGTCTTCACTTAGTGACTCTTGGAATTCCTCAAGATGACTCTTCATGGGAAAATGCATCCCATTCTTATTTTGTCTTTACCCTGTGACCTTTGACTTCTCCATGGGCCCTCTTTTGACTTATATGCAACCAAAAATATATTTGTTAATATTAAATAAATATTAACACACATTATCCAAGATATTACTATTAAAAATATCATTAAATGCAATGGGGCCTTTATCACCAATAATTCTAGATTTTTGACATTAATGACAATATTTCCAACAATATAAGGTTTGTATTAGTATAAAGGAGTAGTTATGGGCTATTGCCAACCTTTTCATGATGGAACTCTTGATGGAAATCTGGTCTTGTGAAGACAAAATTTAGGATTGGAATTATTAATTTCATGAATAAACCCAATATCCTTAGGTTTGTGCTGATATTTGATTCTAAGCACATCCCACAAGATCAATACTTGAGAAACCTTGCAAAATATGTCTCCAATAGTCCTAATTCCCATTTTTAAAATCCTAAGACTCTTAATCCAAGGAACCATAGAAAACATAACCTTATGAGAATTAAGGATGAGTGACCACTAGAGGGAATGGGAATTAATAGAAAGACCATACCTAAAAACATCCCCAAACTATATGAGGTTAGGTTTGAGAAGTTCCTAGGATTTTCATATACTTTTAGCCACAAAAGTACCACCAATTTTAAATGGCATGAGAGAAATAAGAATATTTTATAAATCAAGAACCTTCCATGTCTTCATGAAAATAGGGGATCCTTGGATAATGAAGTGACTTAGTTTAATATTTCAAGGTTAGTTTCTTTTTAGGCTTCTGAGGATCCATTTAACACTAAGGGCATAGCTGTGGAGCCTAATGTATATAATCTCAAGGCCTCTTACATCTTTTGGTGTATAGTATATATCCTAAAAACTCCTATAAGTTCTTATGGTATTCTATATTATTCTCAATAAAATATGTTAGTAACTTCTCCAGCTTAGCATACGTAATTTTAAAAGGATCCAAAAAAGAATATTAATAAACATGGGTAGTAGCTAATGCTTTAAAACAAACTCAAAACTTCCTTGATAGAGAAATATGTTTAGTGATCAAATAGGAAATCATTTTCTCAACCCTTTGAACAAAATATGCCTAAAGCTTAGAAGGAGATGCTTGAAAATTAAAGGGAATGATTAAAAACTTAAGTTACACACTTTGCTAAATCTATTGACATTAATATCCTTCCAACCAAGGAGGTTTGTTAGAGAGAGACTTATTATATCACTCAATCTTTATACACTAAATAAAGGAGCCTAATGCAAGGCAAAAAATGTCAAGGTACTTCATGGCATTTTGGCCTAAATTTTTTTCCTCCAAGAGGGTGAGAAAATAATCATATACAAAATGCTCATTGACGTGCTATTGATCAAAATAATGGAGAGATATGCATTTCACCAAACCTTTTGATGAGTAGTTTTCGAAAAGGTAGCTAAAACCTTTCACAACAAACACATAATGAGAGGCTATGGGCCAAGGATCAACCATTCCTAATCAATTGAAATAGCCAAAATTTATGTGATTTCACTCCATCAATGGTGACAAAAGCTTTAATGTATTGAAATAAAATTTTAAAAGTATGTACAAATTGAGGTCCAAAACCTAGAGTTGGAATCATAGAAATGATGAAGGGCCACTCAATCATGTCATATCCTTCTCAATATTAATCTTTAGAAACATGGTTTGTTGATCAAAGATTGTGGCTCATTCTGCACCTTCTCAAAATGTAATAACATTGTCCAAATTATATATGTTGGATGAACCCTCTTTGCTCATTATAACAATGAGGGGAAAAGGATGTCTGATCTTGAGGGCAAAGGATTTATAAATAATTTTATAAGAGGCATTCATAAGTGTTATTGGCCTCCAATTGGTAATAAGCTTAAGAGGTCTAACCATCAAGATAAATTTGATATTAACCTAATTGATGAGAGTTCATGAGAAGCTGGACAAAATAACTTCAAAACATACTTCATAAAGATTTAGTCTAATAGTTTCCCAAAGGACATGATAGAATTCATTGGGGAACCATCAATACTAGGGGATTTGTAAGAGACCATTTACATGGCTACTTCAATGAGATCATTTTGAGTAATAAGTCTCTCAAAAACATCTCTTTTTGGTTTTAAAAACTTTCAAGGGACAACTTGAGGGTTTTAAAAGAGTGTTACTTCATGTGTTGGGTAAGAATGTTGAGTGGAAAACACTCCTTGATAATGAGGTACAAAATCTTGTAGGATGTTCAAGACTTTGATAAGCTTTGCATTAGATCTTTAATGGATATAATTTTGTCTATAGATTTTATAGAGTGAATAAGGTATAGATTTTATAGAGTGAATAAGGGACAATAATTATTTGGTAGCTCTATACCCCAATTTTAACTAATGCATTCTAGCTCTAAGTTATAATCCCTAGGCTTTGTGGGCTTGCTCAATTTTGAGCTTGTGTTTCCATTGAGTAGCTACCCACCACTCAATCCATCTTAGGAAACAAGCCATTCAATATATCTAGAACTTGGTTCCCATACCCACCACTCAATCCATCTTATGTTACCTAAGGGTATGGGAACCAAGTTCTAGATATATTTGAAATTGAACATATTTATCTCATGGTTGAGATGAGCATTATTGAGATAGAATTGAGTTTTGGTTGGTCAAGTTTAGGGGAAACTCCACTAAATACATAAACAAATAGGTTGATGATCCAAAATAATGGAATCATCAATAACATAAACTGTGTAAGTGTTGGAACTAGAGAAGGAGAACAAGTCTTATTCTATGAGTGAGGCTTGGTTCAACCTTTTAACCACTCAGTCTTGGCCTTGTTTAAAATTAGACATAGTAAACCAATAAGTAGTAGAGTCCATTCTCTTGTATTGGTTAAGATCATAGATATAGATCTTAGTACACATGTAAAACCATGATTCTCACTCCCCTACACACCAACATATAGGAGGATAACCTTCTTTGTCTTGATTAGATTCTACCATGTTCAAATTATCTTAGAGAACCCAATGATCTTCAAGAATTAATTATGATAAAAACCTCTAGAGTATGTCTCTTTCAATAGTGTCATGAGAAGAATACAAGTTGGTCAACCAAAGGAGCCATCCATCAAAATAAAAAGGGTGCACACCACTTGATGTGTAGGGTTATAACCCTAATATAAATAATATTCTGTAAAATATTTGATGCTAATAGTGTAATGAATCCTCCATGATTAGGCTAATGATTAGAAGATGGTAAAGATCACTAAGCCAAACCATTAACAATAAATTTTAGATTAAAACCATAACTTTTAACCTCATATAAACATAACACTTTCGCAATACAAAAGTTCTAACAAATTTCCTTGACTATGTATTCATGGGTTAGTTTAGTAAGGCCAAGAACTTTTTAAGAGTAAATTATCATGGGGAAATATCTAGACACATGTCATTTCCTTATTTAAGGTGATTAATGGCTACAAACTTGTTATCAAATGCAAGCTTGGTTTGAATTCTACGTAGGAAGTTATTTATTAAGAAAGGATGTCACTCATAAATGTAATAAAGTGATGTCATTTCTTAATGAGTGACTTCTTATGCAGAAATTAGACCAAGCTTGCCTTTGCTAACAAGTTTTTAGCCATCAATCACCTTAAAGAAGGAAATGACATGTGCCTAGATGTTTCCCCATGATAGTTTACTCTTAAAAAGTTTGTGGCCTTACTAAACTAACCTGTAGATACACAATCAAGGAAATTTGTTAGAAATTTCATATTATGAAAGTGTTATGTTTGTAAGAGGTTAAAAGTTATGATTTTTTTCTACAATTTATTGTTAAAAATTTGGCCAAGTGATCTCTACCATTTTCTAATCATGAACCTAGTTAGGGAGGATTCATTGCATTATAAGTGTCAAATTGTTTACAAATTGTTATTTATATTAGGGTTTTAACCCTACACATCAAATGGTGTGCACCATTTTTGATTTTGATGGTTGACTCCTTTGGTTGACCAACTTGTATGCTTCTCATGACACTGTTAAAAGATCCATACTCTAGACATGGTTGACATAAATAATTCATGAAGCTCATTGGGTTCTCTTTGCTAGATTTAATCCTTATAGGGTGTTTACTTTGATAATATTTGGTCACTCTATTCTTAATACAATAACAACAAATTCAAATATAAGTCACATCTAATCACCTCTCTTGATCACTTTTAGTCTTAGGTTTAAGACAAAATTAGTATCCAAAGTTACTTCTCTCCCATCATCCTATATCAAAGTCACACCCAATCACTATTCTTATGTCACATTCACCATTTACCATGCCTAATAGAACCCATGCAAAAATTATAAGAATGGGATAAAAATCTAATCAAGAAAATGATATCTTTAGGAATTTAGGTCAACGAAACTAGGTTAATGATAGCACGCATAGTGACATGCATTCCCCTAGAAAGGAAGTCCAATTTAAAAATGTCTTCCTCCATAGTGATGATGTTAGGTCTCAATTTGACTAATACATCTATAAGAACCTTGATCAAATTCTTGCTCAAGTCATTATAATGGGGGGCACAATACACCTACCTTTGACCCAAGCCTCTTATAACATCTCATTCACTCATCCACTAGACCTAACACTCCACCCCATAAAAGTAATGTAAACGAAGAACAAAAATAAGAAAATCTTATGGGTCATGAATAAGAAATTTATGAAGAACAATAACCCCCACTAAATAATTGCATTGAGGTTGATAGGAGAAGAACCATCTTGGAAAAATGATTAGACCAATTGATTTAGAAAATTAATTCACTCACATATCAATTTTGTGCTCAAAACCAAAGACCCACTTCACCAAGACAACACTTTAAAAATACCAATCTTGATCACTAAAGACCTAGAATGAGTTAAGCAAAATCCTTTGATCCACTAATGGTCCCTTAATTTTCTCAAGAGTGGAGGATGATGAATGATATTCTTCAATAGACTCATAACCAAGTAATGAGATATAAATATGAATATTTTCGTATATTCCCCTTAGACATGAGTATATTTCAAGTACCCTTCCCAACACACTTTGATATTTATAAAGTTGACAAATATAAAAGGAAATGGGATCCATGATAACTTGTGCAATAATTCTATTCAACATTTCATGATGTTTCTTATGATGATGCTTATCTTCTTATAATCTTCCCTAAAAGTCTCATGTGACCTACACTATAATGGTTTATACATTTACCTAAAGGTTCTATATCTAGTGTCAAGAAGTCAACAGGAAACTTGTGCAAAACTTCTCCTTCAACATTGAACATGACATCTCCATCATATATCTTTACAATACTAAGCAAAGAAATGGGGAAAGCTTAGGATCATTCTCACAACTTTGGAATAGGCTCACCAATCTATTTTATTGTATGGTTCCTAAAAAGGAGTTAACCAAAATATTCATTGACAATCTCAATGCTAAATTGAAATATCAAATAAATCTATAGCGTGCCAAGTATTTTGATATAATAATAGAAAGGGGATCTAAATTGAAAAGGCACTTATTGAAAAAGGTACGATTAAACTATATAGCCGAAATGGATAGAGTTAGAATTAAGATAATACTTTTTTGGGTAAGATTAAGGTCTTTAATAAGAACAAAAATGTTGTAGGGGATGGAGTAACAAATTCTAAACATGTGCAAACATTCGAAAAAGCTTCCCCTACTAACAAAAAACAAAATGTCTTCACTATAAGGGTACCATGAGGAAACCAAAAACCCTAAATGGGAAAAAGGCCTATAACTAGTCTTGGTGTACCTATATAAATGGTCTTATAAAAATTAATCATTGATAATATGATTACTTTCCCTAAAATTCAACCATTAGATGATAGTAATCCACAATTAGATTGGTATCATGAAGATGATTTTTTTTCAATATCATAGAGTCAAAGGAAATGACGCTAATAAATACATGCAGTTAAGGCACTGCATCCAAGATATAATTTAGAAAGGAGATATAAAAGTAGAAGGGGAGAGTCCAACTAGTCAATTTAAAAATTAACAATGGGCATATATTAGGACATTTTACATAAGCTTGATCAGAGGCAAAATAAACCACTTAAGGATCAACGTCAAGCCTCCACTTCCAATAGAACTGATTATCATTCCATTCCATACCATTATATCAATACCATTAAAATATGAGGCTCATATGAGCCCACACATCCACCATCAAATATTCTTAAAATTAAAAGGGTAATAGTTGATTGTGTAGTAATTACATGGCATGGCAAGATTATAGTTCTTGGATCACCTCCAAAGGATCCATCTAATTCAACATCTCAAAGATTCAATATCTATAAAAAAGTCTCAATCTCTTCTGAAAAACCATATGACATCATCCAACATAAAATAAGACTCTAGCTCAAATATCTCTCATGGATCTTCTTAAGACATCATTAATACATCAGGATATTCTCAATCAAGTCCTAAATGAACTCAATGTCCATAAAGATATTGGTGCAAGCCAATTTAAGGTATTGGTGGGTCAACTATCTCCTTCCCAATAGATTAATTTTAGTGCATAGGATATGCCACCTATAGGCCCACACCATAACTATTCATTATTCATTGAAAATTCCATTTCCAATCATAAGATCCCATAAGTACTCATAGATGGAGGGTCAACCTTAAATTTGGTCAATCTGGACATTCTCAAGAAATTGGGGTACGTTGAGTCTTCATTAGGGCCTATTCTAATAATGATAAAATCATATGGTGATAATGAAAGGCCATCTATGAGAACTATTTATTTACCTATAGCTATGGGACCTGTAATCTACCAAACTTTTATCCATGTAGTGAATGTTAATCTTTCATATAATTTAATTCTGGGATGCCCATGGATTTATGAAATGAGATAATTTCCTTCCACCCTCCATCAATTCTTAAAATTACATCATTTAAGAATGGAGGTTACCATCCCATGGGAGATAAAACACTTTCATAACTCTTAAATGGACCAATCTCATCTTACATGCTATTGACCCAACACTTATATTTCCACTCATAATCCAAAAGCTATGAAGTATATCCACCCTGATTATCTAACACCTACTTCAAATTAATCCCAAGAAATCACTCATCTTAAGATCACTTCCAAGGGTTGTTGATAATATGAATACAAAACCTTTTATGTTGGAGACCTACCACTCTCCCCATGTAGCTACAAATCCCCAACATGAGGAAAGATAAACCCATTATTTATTAGTTTAGGTCCATGGCCTTTACTAGTGTTATAATATGAGCCTTCCTTTGATATATTTCATAATGATGAAGCCATTATTGAATATTTGAGAGCAAGATATTTTATGCCATTAGGAGATAACAAGGAAGGGTTTTCTATCAGTCTAAATGAGTCTAAATATTTTTTAGAGTAATAAATATCTCTAAATAAAGTCAAAGAATATGAAGATGAATATCCCTCTCCAAATATAGAAGGCATCCAACCCACTCTTAACAAGTCATAATCCCATATAAGATTAGATATGGAACTCCTAAATGAATTTGCTTCAAAAATAGAGGAATTACCATCACCCCCAACATATCTACAAGAATAGTCACTTTCCCTTATTGACGAGGTTATTGAAGTAAATCTTGGAACAAATAAAAGTCCTAAAATGGTCAAAATGTGGGAAATTATTTCATCTAAAGAGCAAAAAAAACCTTATTCACCTTCCCAAAGAATATATAGATGTATTATCATGGTATTATTTTGAAATACTAGGGCTAAATACAACCTTGGTAGTGCATTATTTAGTGGTTCATTAAAATTCAAAACCTATTAAATAGAAAATTTTAAAAATGCATCCAAATGTGGCTCTCTTGGTCAAAGAGGAGTTACCAAAATTCTTAGAAGTTGGGTTTAATTCTCCAATTGACTATTCTGATTTGATATCTAATATTGTCCCCATGGCCAAACCATAGGGAGGAATCATAAGTAGTGTTGACTTCTAGGACATAAATAAAACATGCACCAAAGATGAATTTACTTTACCTAATATAGATATGATCAAGGAATCTAATTCAAGATGTTAACTACTATCCTTCATAGATAGTTTTTTTTGATACAACCAAATTGAAATTGCTTCCAAAGATCAACACAAGACTACATTTATCACTCCATAGGGGAATTTATGTTATCCAGTGATGGATTTTGGTCTTGAAAATTCAAGAGATACTTACCAAAGGTCTATGATATTAATATTACATGACATGATGGATGACATCCTATAAGAGTGCATGGATGATATCTTGGGAAAGTCTAAACTCTTATCAGAGCATCTTATGATCTTAAGGAAAATATTTGAGAGTCTAAGAGAATATAAGGTTAGATGAAACCCTAAAAAATGTGTGTTTGGATTTACCTTATGGAAATTATTGGGTTTCATAATCTCAATAAGAGGCATTGAAGTATATCCTACAAAAGTAAAATCTATTGTTGAAATACCTCCTCCTAAAAACTTGAAGCAGTTAAGAAGCCTTAAAGGAAAACTAAAAGTTATTCATCAATTTATAACATAATTGGAAAATAAGTGTCACCCCTTCACCCATATCTCAAATAATGGAACTCATTCAAAATGGAAATAGTATTTTGATAATCTAAAGCAATATCTGGTTAAGCCTCTAGTTTATCACTACCTATCTTTGGAAGGTTATTACTTTTCTATATATCTGCAACACCTTGTGCTATAGGGGCCTTGATAGATCAACATAATGATGAATGTAAATAAAGATAAATTATTATCTAAGAATGACCTTAATCTCATATGATCTTAGCTAAACCCCTATTGAATAATCTTTCATATATGTAGTCTTTGTCTTACAAAAACTTAGGCATTATGTGTTGAATAACCAAGTCAAAATCATAGCCAAGGTTGATCCTCTCAATTATATGTTATCTAAATCCACTTTAAACAATTTAATGGACAAATGAATTATGGTATTAAGTGAATTTGATATATAATATGTCAATCAAAATTATATTAAAGGTTAAGCCATTACAGATCAACTTAAAACAACACCCATTGTGAACACCAAACCTCTTATCACGGCCTTTCTATATGAGTCTATATTGACTACTGTAGAATCAAATAGTTGGAAGTTATATTTTGATGCTCTTTCACCATACATAGGTTGGGAGTGGGAATCTTTTTGTTAACCCCACAAGGTGACCTAATCCGTAAAGCCCTCCGAATTACTTTCCCATGTACAAATAAAATATCTAAATATGAGGCCTTAATTTCCTATCTCCAAATTTCAATCTAGTGGAATATCCAATATCTCTAGGTATTTAGTGATTCTCAATTAATTATAAAATAGGTGAATGGGGAGTTCTAGACAAAAGATGATAAATTTATTCCCTATAAATAACTAGTGGACCAATTAAAGAGAAAAATTTAGTCAATAACATTGGAATAATTTCTTAGGGAATTAATAAAGGTAGCGACTCTATGGCCATTATTGGTTCCTTGATAAATCTTCTAAAAGATGTACTTGAAGGAAATTTTATAATTGAATAAGTATTATTACTAGCTTATCAATAAATGGCTCATTATCATATTTTTTCTATACCTGATCCTAGTCTACCTTGGTATCATGAAATTTACATTTACCTCCATGATAACATCCTACCACTAGACCTCAATCATCACCAACATAAAGCTTGCATTCATCGCACATCCCATTATACCATTCTTGGCAACATGCTCTATTAGCAAGGCTATGATGGGACCTTTTCAAGATGCCTAACATTAGAGGATGCTACTCTTGCAATCAAGGAGGTCCATGATGGTATCTATGTCATGTTAGTGGGATGGTCCTATTATCCACCCCTATTATCCCTAGGATAATGGACAAGCAGAAGCAACTAATAAAAAGCCTCTCAAAATTCTCAAGAAAATTGTCAATATTTTAAGCATAAATTAGAATTTATAGTTATATCCCACTCTTTGGTTTTATAGAACCAATATAAGAACACCTACTAGGGCTACTATTTATTCTCTAGTCTATGATATAGAAGCAATCTTTCCCATTGAAGTTGAGATCCCCTCTTTACAAATCTCTATGTGGGGTATGATAATTAATCATAATTCTAGACAAGAATGGTTACAAGATCTCAAGATATTAAATTAATAATGACAAAATTCTTTGAATCATCTTAGGTCATACTAGAATAAGCTCAAGGGCCAATACTACAAGAAAATCCAGTCCTAATAATTAAAAATTCATGAACTAGTCCTAAAGTAGAATAAAATAAACACTAATGTAGAGAGAGAAAAGAAAGTCAAATTTTAAGAAAATTGACTTAGACCTTATATAATTATTATAAAATTTGGATTATGATCTTATAGATTAGTTACACTAGATGGAGATGAGCTTGATGAACCCATGAATATTATGCATCTAAACCATTTTTACACTTAAAAGACTCCTAATAACCTCCTTGTATGATTTCTAACTATTAGGGTCACATCCATTTCCACTCCACTTTTCTCATCTTTTCATTCCATTCCATCATTTCCTTATGACCCTGGTCTTAATGGTGGGTATATAATATATTCTTATGGAAAATTAGGACATATGAGTTTCACACTAGGGAAACTCATTGTTGGTCATACAAGGGGAATATCTATTGAGGAGTCCTCTAGAATGTCTAACTCTATTTTCAAATAGCTAGTCATCCCATCTTAGACAACATAATCCATACCCCAATCACATCCTCCTCAATGACTCTTCTTCATATCAACCTTGATTGTATCTAAACTTGTCTATCCAAATTTACCCCTAACCGCATCACTAACTAAGGGTGTTATTTTAGTTACTCATTATTTGTTTTATTTGTTTGCCTATTTTTTTTGCTTTCTTGTTGTTCCTTGATTCAATTTATACATGTTTATTGGGTGATTCCTTGCACATTATTCTTGAATCCATCCATATTCATACATCTACATTATCATCATGGTTTTTATCATTAGTGCATTATTTTTTATTGAATATTAGATTATGTGTCAATCTTTATGCATATTTCAGCCAAGTTATAATGGATTTTTATCATGATGCCTACCATCACATGCTAAAGCAAAAAAATGCTCCAAGAGTCTACACAGTAATGAGGCAATGATATATCTCCTTGGCACTAGAAACATTCCTGATCTAATCCAAATCATAGAACATATAGAGTAATTAGATCATGAAATCATTTTAACCCATCATATTTTAGACAAGCATCTCCCTACTCATAGGTTGCCCAAATTCATATTTCTACTTTGTACCCATTTTTCATCATATTCCATATCATATTTTCCATTATCAAGATACTAATGACTATAACCACCTTTTGGAAAATCATTATATGCCATCCCACTTGCATCACCAATGATTCTAGCCTCCGTTAAGAAAAGCACTATGTTTCCATATATTTAAAGGTTAATGATTATAACCACCTATGGGAAAATCATTATCTTTCTTCTACCCAACTAGGGCATGTTTTTGTTATGATAATGTTTATAACTGCCTTTGGGAAAACCATTATCTATATCCACCTAATTAAGGTATGTTTCTCTCCTACCAATGATTATAACCACCTTTGGGAAAGTAATTCTTTTGTTATCCTAAGACATTTTTAATAATTATAACCACCTTTGGGCAAATCATTACCATTTATGTCCCACCTATGCTGATGATTATAACCACCTAGGGGAAAATCATCTTGTTTGTCTAGATTAACTGGGGCAAATCCATATGCACTGATTATAATCACCTATGGGCAAATCAATCTATTCCACCCCATTTTATATTTTTGGTCCAATCATTTCCTCCTATTGAGGGACCAATTATTGACTCATTTTCTAATTGCTCCCTCTAGGGGGCTTTTCATTCTTTGAGAATATGTTACTATGCCTCCATCTTGTAATGCCTTCCTAAATAGGGGCAAACTATAAACACCTAAAACTGGCCACAACTGGCCTTCGATTGAACTTTAGATTGATTCCTACTAAACATTGCAAATTAAACCTAGCAATCACTGAATGTACCAAATTTTCTTGTGCATCATTTGTCAAAGCTTAGAATATCATTGAGGCATACTTAATTAGGGTATCCTACTATATGCAATAATAACCTCTCATAGATTCATCCCTAATCATCCTATGGCATCACAATAGTCAATTTAGCCTATGGACCTATTAAGTGGGGCACATAAACACATAAAAAATATCTTGAAAGAGATAAATGGATAATCAAAATTAATTAATAATCTAAATCAAATTAACTGCCTAGTTAAATTATCCTTGTGAAATTAATGAATTAGTGAAAAAGGAAATTCAAAAATATGAAATATCCTAGCCTTTCATGATTACCTTTTGTGAGTTTTCAAGCCTTTGAAAATATCTCACCCATGCCTATTCATTGAAAATCATGAGTAATTGACACCTTATAACTCTATTGGGGTTGGTCTTGACTCACCTAGGTTAGGTTTGAACCCATTCCATGTTTAAACTACACTTTAACTCACCTTGGGTTAGGGTTAGTTCTTAAGCCTATAAATACAATCACTTGCTTCTTTATTTCTAGCTTCAATATTGTAGAGTTATAATGAAATTTTTGTTGCATGATTCACATCAATATTGTTATAATTTCAAAATATTTAGCCAAGAAAGCACAAACCACATCGATCCAATATCAAAGCCATGGTGCCAAGGAGAGAAGGAACCACACAAATTCCATTGTCAAATAATCTTTGAGCACAAACTGAGTAAGGCACTTAGAAATGCATTTGGAGATCACAAGGAAGGTAAAGGATCTTATGTCTTTTGCATTTAGTTGTGCTTTTCATTTGGTTTTATTCATTAATCTCTTCCTAAGATCTATGCTTGTAAGTGTTGGTGTTAGTGTGTTTTTATTTAAGGTTTGTTTACTTGTTCTAACACAATGCTAATCTCCCTTCTTTGATTCCTATGATCACACCTCTTTCCAAAAACTTTTAGTATTTATGAAGGCTTCAAAGAAAACTATAGGATATTCATCAATTTATATCACAATTGGTAGATAAGTGTCACCCCTTAAACCATATCTTAATGAAGGCAACTCAGTTTAACTAAAACTCAGAATGTCAATAGCTTATGATAATCTAAATAAATATTTGGTTAAGCCTCTAGTTTTATCACCACCTATATCAAAAAAGGTTATTACTATTATATATCTCTACAACACCTTGTGTTATAGGGGCATTTATAGCTCAACATAATGATGAACATAAATAAAGAGAAATGTATTATCTGAGAAGGACCTTAATCTCATATGAGCTTAACTACACCCCTATTGAAAAAACTTGTTTGGTTGTAGTCTTTGCCTTGTAGGAACTTAGGCATTATATACTGAGCAACAAAGTCAAGCTCATAGCCAAGGTTGATCCTCTCAAGTTTATGGTATCTAAATTCACATTAAAGGGTTGTATGGACAGATGGATTATGTTATTAAGTTAATTTGATATATAACATGTCAATTAAAAGCCCATTAAAGGATAATCCATTATAGATAGACTTGTAGCATCACCCATTCTAGACACTAATCCTCTCATCATGACCTTTCCAAATGAGTCTATATTGACTACTATAGAATCAAAAAGTTGGAAGTTATATTTTGATGCTCTTTCACCACACATATGATATTTCACCACACATAGGTTGGGAGTGGTAATCCTTTTGGTAACCCCACAAGGTGACCTAATTCCTAAAGCCTTCTAAATTTAATTCCCATGTACAAATAATATTTCTAAATATGAGGCCTTAATTTCTAGTCTCCAACTTGCCATCTAGTGGAATATCCAACATCTCCACTTATTTGGTAATAATTATTATAAAATAGGTGAATGATGAGTTTTAGACAAAATATGAGAAATTTCTTCTCTATAAACAACTATTGGACCATTGAAATCAAAAAATTTAGGCAATAACATTAGAACAAATTCTAAGGGGAAGTAATAAAGGTTCCAACTCAGTGGCCACTATTGGTTCCTTGATATATCTTCAAGAAGATGTACTTGAAGGTAATTTTTTAATTGAACAATTATTATTACTAACTCATCAATCAATGGATCATTATCAGTTTTCTGTTATACCTAATCCCAGTCTACCATGGTAACATGACATTTAAATTTACCTCCATGACAACATCCTACTACTAGACCTCAATCTTCACCAACGTCAATCCTTTATTCATCACACATCCTATTATAACATCCTTGGTAGCATGGTCTATCAAAAAGGCTATGATGGGACCTTGTTGAGATGCCTGACATTAAAGGATGATATTTTTGCAATCAAGGAGGTCCATGATGGTATATATGGCATGTTAGTGGGATGGACCTAGTTAAGAAATTACTCTAGAATGGATACTATTGGCCCATAATGGATCATGATGCCTGTCAATATGCACATAAATGTGTAGCCTATTAAAATCATGATAGTCTCATTCATGCACCTACACAAGATCTACAGCCTATAATTATCATATCACCATTTTCCATATGGGAACTAGATATAATTGACAAGACCAATCATACATCATCTAAAGGACATAAGTTTATAATTAGAGTTACTAAGTATTTTACCAAATGGGTTAAATTAATGCCACTAATTTATACCACATGTCTCCAAATATCAAAATTTATTTTAAGTCATTATTTTATGCTTTGGAATCCTAGCCAAAATCATATTAGACTAGAAAATATTTTAAAAATAAAAATGTTGAAGACTTGTGTAAACTTTATCACATTGAGCAAAAAAATTCCACCCCTATTAACCCCATGGTAATGGAAAAATAGAAGCAATTAATAAAATGCTTCTCAAAATTCTCCAGAAAATTGTCAATGATGTGAGCATAAATTGGCATTTAGAATTATATCCCACTCTTTAATATTATAGAATTTGTGTCAGAATACCTACTGGGGATACTACAGATTCTCTAGTTTATGGCATGAAAGAAATCTTGCCCATTGAAGTTGAGATCCCCTCTTTACAAACCTATTTATAGGGCATGATTACTAATCATAATTATAGATAGGAATGGCTATAAGAAATCAATATATTAGATGAAAAATGACAAAATACTTTAAACCATCTTAGGGCATACTAGAATAAGTTCAAGGGCTAATACCACTAGAAAATTCAGTCCCGATAATTTGAAATTGGTGAACTAGTCCTAAAGTAGAACTAAAAAACACCAATATAGAGAGATAAAAGAAAGGCCAATCTAAAGAAAACTGGTTTGGGCCTTATATCATTATTAAAAAAATTGGATTATGAGCCCATAGATTTGCTACACTAGATGGAGATGAGCTTGATGAGCCCATAAATATTATGCATCTAAACCATTTTTACACTTAATGGGCTCCCAATAACGCCCTTCTATGAGTCCCCACTCTTGGGGGCACATCCATTTCCACTTCATTACTCTCATCTATTCATTCCATTCCATCATTTCCTTATGACCCTAGTCCTAATGGTGGGTATATAATATATGCTTATGGAAAATTAGGAGATATGAGTTTCACACTATGGCAACTCATTGTTGGTCATATAAGGGGAATATCTATTGAGGAGTCTTATGGAATGTCTAACTCCATTTTCAAATAGCTACTCATCACATCATAGATAAACTAATCCATACCCCAATTGCATCCTCCTTGATGACTCTTTTTCCTATTAGACTCAATTACATCTAAACTCGCTCTTCCACATTCTCCCCTAATCAAAAATCCATACGAACCCACTAACCTCATCATTAAGAAAATGTCATCTAATGTTCTTACTCTAAGATCCATCATTCACTTTGTAACTGAATCCTGGTCATTCGCTTTAGACCTTAAACATTTTCATTACAACTAGTTTTGATCCTTATCTCATTTGTTATAAAAAATACTAGGCACAATCAACCCCTAAACATATTTAACTCTATCTCCAAATTTTATTATCAAAGGGCATCTTTTATATATATTACTTTTAGCAACCTTGTTATTAAGCATTTTTAGTGTTTTTTTATCATACATCCTTTTAATCATTTTCTTAATTTTTCCTATATAGTAATCAAATATATATGTCAAAATCTTTATCGTGATCCTCTTATCTTCTTAAGTAGAAAATTTTGTACATATCTTGCATTATCCTTTTGTACATATGTGCACATGTGTTATTATTGTTGGTCAAGTTTGTCAATAATAATTAAGTCTTATAAATGTTTTTCATAGTGAGTAATCTTATCTTGTCTTTTTAAATTTTATTATTTATTGACAAAGGGAACAAGGATGGCCTTAAGTGATTACCCATAATAGAAATTAGGAAAGTCACTAAAATGGAGTTCCCACCCACTGTGAATCCAATATGCCCTTGACTATCCTCATGTCATTAGTACACTTATATTTAGACATGAAACAATAAATTAGATTGTCTATATATCTAATGGATTCAAATTTCCCTCATCCCATCCCCCTAATCATTATGCCACCCCACATAACAATCCTAACTTACTATGCATCACCCACCCATCTCCTTGGTGAAGGAGTATTGTACCCAACATTAGTTTTTGAGACACATGATTAAAACAATGGATTATTTACTAGCACATTGTTATCAAACATTATATGTCATTTTACCATGACATTATAAACACAAAACGTAATTGTCATCCATAATAAATAAAAAATAATGTTCATCACTACATCTCATTTAGAATAATAAAATCCAAACATCTCCTATAATTATAACAAAAAAATCAAATAATATAAATCCATAATAAACAAAAAGCATATTCTACATCTAAATAATTAGTTATACCATCTAATTAGTCATCTAAACATATGCATCATCATTATCTCATATGTAGATACACAACATCATATAAACATAATGACATCCAATCATATAATATCAATACACAACATCCATGATCCATAAATCATCCATATAATCACATAATCTAGATCATCCATAAATAACGTAATCACAAAAATAATCATCACACAAACATAGCATCATATATAACAAAATCATAATCACATATATCAACAGTCCATAATGTTCATCAGAGTCCATGTCAAAATATATAACTACATGAATGGGCACCATGGTCATCAATGTGATACAATACATGCATGCCCATAATATAACACATGTCTTACAAATACACATCCTAAATCGATGCTATCTAGGTGGTTCCTATCAAGCTGGTGTATAGACTGGGATGAATTATCTTTGAATGTTACAGTATGTTGACTTATTAGTAGTGTTGCCTCATACAAATATCTATAATATTAGGCCTCCCACATCAACTGACTGATCTACCTCATAATCATCCCCATAACCCTCTCCTATAGTGTCATATCACCCTCCAACTTGGCCTTCTTGGCCACTTATAACTCTACCTCTCTCTCTCTCTCTCTTAGCCTCAATTGAAACTATCCAATATATCCCCATAATGAGTCTATGTGTGAGTCTTAACTCTAGATCTACCTCTGAAGTGTACGTATCTACCCCTCTAAGACTAATACATATCCAATCAAACCTAACACCTATCTCATCACTCTAGCCATCTACCTATCCCTCTATATGAGTTGTCGCTATAAATCCATATCAATCCTATCCTCCTCATATATGATCCCTATAACCTATATATATTAGGCTTGTATCTCTCTCATCAACCTATCCAAGAGTGCATGTTCATCCTCATTCATAGGTGGTTTAGATGGTCCTACCTCATCTACACCTACTCCCCTCCCTACCTAGTCTCCAACTCCAATATAGTCTACCTCAACCACCTTGGTCTCCCCTATCAATATCCATCACCTTTAGCCCTGCATGTGCATCTTGTTGGCCCTACGCCTAAGACTATCATCTTCTATGTTTGTCTCCTCCCTAAGTGAACTAGTTCCTATACCAATCTCCAAACAATCCCCCTCATCATTCTAGCTAGCCATCTAAGTAGTTTATAATGTTGTCTCTAATCCCATCAAGATGTGTATGATGTAATCACTCATGGATCTAGAATAGGAGTCTAATAATCTCATATAATAGGGGAAATACTCTCATAATTTAATCTATGTAGTGAACTATCCACTAAATCCCCCAATAAAGCATCTTCATATCAATGTGATCAAATAAGTATTCCTCTCTAGGCACATATTGATGCCTCCTAAATTATTGATGCACATGATCAAGACTATATTTTAAAAAAATATGATCATGATGACCAATCAAATTACACTCGATGAGCATGACTCATGTAACATATGCATCCTCATCCAATCCAACTAGACATATCTATATGGCATCAAGATGACCTTCTCAGCTCATAGACTATCAAATGCCTATCTTTAAAACCATATCTCACCAACATGGGATCTTTGTAGCCCAAGAATGATATACCATCTGAATACTATAAGCTAGTTAGGCTCCCTATCCACACAAGTACTCAATGGTCTCTCTATCATGATATGCTACCAACTCCATATATGTAATAATAGAAAGGGACCTAAGCTCATTGTTCCTCTATAGGACCCCATATAAATCTTTCTATATAAATGGGCTAGTACTATGGGACCCTAGGAAAAAACTCTATAATCCTAAACCATATCTGACATCATGTACCCTAATCCTAAGTGGGACCACTGACCACTTTTATCTAAAAAGAATATGTTAGTAATAAGAGACATAACCATGAGAGTCAACCTATCAATAGTACCCTCCTTCAGAGCCCTATTAATGTCATGCAAATAAAGAACTCTAATCTACAGTTGACCAGACAATATTTGTACTATCACACTCAGGGTATGTGATCACTAGTATACCCTATGGCCTCTCATTGGTAGTCAAAAAATATGTAATACATATTTTAGAGTAATTATCATATCACTAGTCACAAAATGAAATGTGTTGGTCTCCAAATGCCATCTCTCAACTAGGGGCCATAATTAATGACCTATCAATCCTCACTACAAGCATCTCCATGATATAATAGAGGACGAGCATTTCAATCACTCCATACTTGGTTAGTGTCAACAAATGCATATTTTGAAGTACCATTGAACATCTTAGTCAAGAATCCAACACACCTAAATCCTCTTTCACCAACACACATTCCATCAAACCATGATAATCTAATCACAACTATTCATCATATTCTATCCCATCTACCTAGTACCTAAATCCCTGACTCGCTCATTTAGCCTAGCCCCCCTAACCTACCTAATCCTTCCCCTCAAAACTAATCCATCCTACCTAATTACCCATCAAAACTAATTATCTACCCTTCTAGTCATTTGTCTAACCCCCAAGTTACACTAGCTCCTAACGCTTCATTCCCACTAACCTATCCTATCTTCTTACCCCTCTTAATTAATTAAGTTAATAACCTAACCATATAAGTCCCTAATTAATTTAACCCCATCCCCATTCCTTCCCCAACCTATTTAATAAACCTCATTCATAATATCCACAAAACCACTAACCTTGAGCTACCTCTAAGTCACAATTTTGGTAATATCACCATTCACAACCAATAATTTTGTAAAACTACATGGTGTAGTCTAGAATCCAACACACCTAAATCCTCTTACACCAACACACATTCTATCAAACCATGATAATCTAATCACAACTATTCAATATATTCCATCCCATCTACCTAATACCTAAATACATGACTCACTCATTCAACCTAACCCCTTAACCTACCTAATTCTTCCCCTTCTAACTTATCCATTCTACCTAATTTCCCATCATAACTAATTATATACCCCCTAATCATGTGTCTAAACCTTGAGTCATAGTGGCTCCTAAGAGTTCCTCCCCATTAACCTATCATATCTTCTTACCCTTCTTAATTAATTAACCTACTAACATAACC